>NW_019059728.1:554672-566392 GCF_000696155.1 Zootermopsis nevadensis
CCAAGAATGCGTGGAGCTACACCTCCATTCCCCGCATACGTCATCATAGCGGTGTTCTTTGTTAAACTCCGCAGGGAACTCCGATGTTTACTTTAATTATAAATAAATAAACGTACTGAATATTTAGTTACTTTACAGATGTAGAAACGTCTTATATGCCTTCATCTGAACTCGTGCTTTATGTTAAAATAACCCAATACCGTCAGGATACAACACTTATTAAAGTATAGCCTGGTGTAGAAGTAACTTTCTGTGCTTGTCATCATGAGGTAGCTGGTTTGACTCTCGGCCAAGTTGCCGACTGTCCTGACTGAGATTTTTGTTTTCCGCAGTCTCTCCTAGCGAATGTCGGAATAGTACGTTCTAATACGTTATGACCACTTCCTACCAAATCCTTTACCTCTACTCCATGATTATCTTTCCCTCTCACTCGACATTACTGCAACAACTCGTACATTTATTATAATTTTCTTCGTGGTTGCGCGTTTTTTAATTGGATGATTTAGAAATTGGCTGGTAAATAACAAAGAATCAATCAGTTTTGTGCCAAACGAGATGTTTGGAATCAAGAAGCACGTCGTAAAATAGATTCTAGAGGAAAACTTTTACGTCCTTGAAAGTTCAACAGCGGTAACAGGTCGCCCGCCGTAGGTGACGATTTTTAACGATTCTTATTACCGAAGTTGTCAATTTATTTTTCTACAAGTGTTTCAATCAAAAGAAATATGTTGACACGTGCTAGGGGTACATTTGACTCAGTTGTTTCGTTTTTGTCCTCACACCTCCGACCCACTATGGTCTGACAGAGCTCGTTACTTCTCATAGTCGAGAGTCCTTTAGAGCCTAATGGTCACACAGCTGGCAAAGAAATTTCACTAACGTTATATGTAACATGAAAATTCGTTGCCATCTCGACAAGAGTCCGCCGTTTTGCCCTATCCGGAGCCAGTTTAGTGCAGTCCGTACTCTCGAATACTATTTCTTTAATGTCCATTTTAATATTATTCTTCCTTCTACTCTTAGGTCTCGTCCTTAAGATATTAAACCAAATCTGTATGAATTTCTCATGTTTGAAGCTTGATGCGTGTCACACAGTGATAGAGACTGCGGTTTGTCAAGTTGTTTCATGGTCTCAGGTTTAAAGTTTAAAGGATTATGAATGCCTAATGAACTTTAGACATCATTATGCCTACTGTAATTGCAATCGAATTAAAATCCCTCTAAATATGTATTTATTGTGTTTTATATTCTGTATTCAGCAGTAACATGTAATAAATCACGAGTTTCGTGTTGTGATATTCAGTAATTGCAAAAATAGAGAGGTGAAATTATCGCAGCACAGTCTCATGATATTATTTACAGAATTCAATAAATAGTTAAGTTTCTTAATTTGCGTGGAAATTTTGAAAACCCATAGCCTCATTGGAAACACTTAGTCACCCGCTATGTAGATAGTTTATTCAAGAGCAACTTAGTAACCTTACGAAAGTTTGATTACCCATGAAATTCCTGTATCAGACTGATATTAAGTCGCTCTAATTTGTCTGCAGATGGCGATGACAAGAAGACAGACGAAGGCTCATCTCCTGTGTCAACCAGAGTTGGTAACAGTAAGCTTCCTAACAGCGTTGAAAATCAAGTAAGTTTCGTCACCATGTGCTTAACTGCTTTGGTGTATAGAATGTGATTGACGAGTCATTAAAACTGCAGTCAATAATAAGCAGCACACAGAGAAAGACGGAGACAATGGGCTTCTCCGAAACGTCGGTATCTAACTGCGAATCTACACGGCGTCAAAACTCAGAACGACGCCGTCACGTTTGGATAAGCGACCACTGCGAAAGAATGTGGCAGCACTAACGATGAACGTCCAAAAACCTTTGACCTTATGACATCTAAGCAACTCGACCCCACAATGGACAGATATCATTTGCTAGCTATGCGTGGGAGATCGATGTGAACTGAACCTCAGACAGACGACTTTCCTCTAATCAGCCAATAGAAATCACGGTATGAGCATTCAGCGTAGGTTGACTCTTAACGGGATGCAATATCTGAATTCCATGTAATATAGGCAATAATGAAAGATGACGAGTGTGATGAACTAGAACAAAATTAAGATTTGAGTGAGCTGTGATGTGCTGCAAACAAAAATAAAAGGAATGAATTTGTGGGAAGGAAACTCATATTCAAGAGCAGACTTTGTTGTAATGTTACTACTACATTATAAGAAGTAGGTCTATTGTAAAGCAGGTGTGATAATTAAGCAAAGTAATGTTTTGATATAACTTCGAAAATAAGAAGGAAACGAAACTATTAAATGGATAAGAATATAATAATATTTGATAACGATAATGGTGATTGGAAGGAGGAGACAGAAAAATGGCCTCATACTTCTGAAGTCGGTAGTCGGTGTGTATTAGCATTTATATTTTCAGGAAATGACTAATTGCGTTAATTCTATTCCCACCTCAGATATTCTTTTCTGCCGCCATGGAATCCTTGACGAAGGGGGTTTAAATACCTAGGACATATCGCCTCGGAATGAAGCGCAATAGCATGACTGTTACACCGATTTTTAATGATTCAGCCGATAATCGGCCCACATCATGGGCTGACATCAAAATTCGTGCAAAGAATATGATATTACATTAATGTGATTCAGAATCAGAATATTCTTAAAAATCTAGGCCTTCATTTTCATTTCAGCTTAATAAATTTTGGTGCTACATGCTTAGAAGTAAATTATTGTCAAAGTATAATGTTACATTGTGGAGATAAGAACCTACGTATTTACAAACTCTGATAAATATTTATGAAGATAATGCATTTAAACTTCAGGAGAGTGGGTCGCTTGTCGCCTACCAGAAAGACCTTCGGGTGCTTGAAGCAATGGAACCCACTTCGGAGTCTGGCCAATACGGACTAGTTGACACCACTTACGCTTATGTGGGTTTCAAGGATGGGTAAGTAAATCATAACAATATATTAAAACGTGCGTAACCTGTTTGTGTGTTTACGTCATGGTACTTAGTATAGCCTCAAGGGCAGACTTTAATTCTTATTAAACCGTGACGAAAATAAGAAATCGCCATGTTTCCGTTCTATGTATTCTCCCCTCAGCGTTATTCTTATGACTTTCATTCCTGACATATATTTTTCCCAGTTTTCTACTAGTCGAGGCCCAACGTCTCCAGGGAAGCGATATAAGCAGTCTGTTCACGTTCGTTGCTCCGTCTGCCTATTACAAGGAGCAGTCTTCTACGAAAATATTCACTTCGTCCTGTGGTTTTAGTGAACGCAATATGTAGAAAATAACATCTGTATTCGGGAAATATTCAAGCAGGGCTTATAATATTCGACGGCTATGTTTTGTGTCTGTCTATCTGTCGAGCAGAATAAGGTTGAAAATACAGACGCTCAATATACAAAGCTGGGCTGTAACATAATGAATTGGGCAGATCACGATTTTTTCAGGACATTTTCCGATAAGCTGTGTTATTTTCACTTTTTCCACCCTACATGAATCATAGTCGGGCATTAATGAATAAAAATGATTTTATGAATCGAAAAATATTCAGCATTGTAAACTGAGTGGAAATAAGAGTGGATAAGAAACATGAAAACATAATTTACTATAAAAATGTACAGTAAGAGCTAAAAATACATCTGAATATAAAATATCTTTAATGAGACCTGTGATACTGTTTCTGTAAGTTACTTTTTGTTCAAACTGAGACTTAAATGTTGTACTACCCGACAATTAGAATCGACGGTGTTCCGGGTTGTAACGCCGTTGAGCGTTTCGGAGGAACATACTGCTTCTATCGTCAGGTTGAAAGATGGAGACAGTATGTTCCTCCGAAACGTTGGTATTACCCCCAGATGACCAACATAGACATTTCCACAACCATGAGAACCTCGTGCTGCGTATTGTACGGTAGATCTTCGAAAAATATGGAGCTGATTTTATAGTAATTTTAAATGTGCGTTTCAGAATTCATACATGGGACCAGGGTGCTCATATAGTGAACGAGGTAGCCGATCTCTTGGGACTGGATAGAAGTGCACTCACTCACATTAGGTAAGTGCAACTGATAGCACAGTTGAGAGCTGTTTTAATATCCCATCTGCATCTAAGTCTTCCCTTCTAATATTCCAATTAAAAATTCTGGGTTCATTCTTCATCCCTGCTTTGGGTGCTCAATTCTACGCCATTCATCTCCCTTTATTTGGTCACTCTAATACAGCTGAAACCACACATTTCAGCGTAATATGAACAACTTTACTCGTTATGTTTGTTGGATGCAATTCTTAGCTTTCTTTCCGAACACCCTCCATTATATTATTTGCTTTATTTGTGTCGGTTTGTGACAACTGGATAGGTAAGAGTCTTTAGCTATTCCATTTGTTCGGAAATATGTGTTGCGAGCTTTGTTAAGTTAATTAAGAAATATGGTTAAGCTTTCTGTTTCGTTGTGTTTCAGAGTTGACAGAAATGAGGTGACCTTCAAAGTTGAACCAAACAGTTTAGGACTAAATGCATCAGACGTGGCTAAGAAAATTGGTACGTCTCATTGAATCTACGTAATATACGTGTATAAGTGTACAGTGTAGAAGCTGATCCTGCAGCTGTGGAAACCAAACTTTCTTTGCTGTCATTACATAATCATGGTACTTGAACAATTCTGTGTCACTTCATGGCCTCACAACCTATTCTCCTAAACAAAATTTTTATGCATTGTCCTATAGGTGGCACTTTCTCATGAGGTTTCCCAAACACAGTACTGTCACATTTCTTGTTTCCCCTATGTTTTGTGTTCTGAGCGTGTCTGATCTGTTGATTTATTGTCTTTGTGAAGAAAGAGACTTCTCCTCGTACGATGTTCTCCATTTCCTCGCCCTTGATACAGTTTAGTTTATAGACTTGTGGTCATCTGCAGTAAAGACCGAAGTTTGTACCTTACGAATCCGAAGTAAGATATGATTTAATCCCATTTTATGTCCTAGGTTTTCAAACAGGAAAAGTGACCTGAAAAGAAGCATTAAAAACTTTCGCTATTTGTGCGATTTCCCGAAACGTTATTTTAATTAGTTTGTGTTATCTTTACAGAGGTAATTAAGGATGAGCTGAAGAGGAGAGTACACGTGGAAGTGACAGCGGCGGGTGTGGGGGACAAGGTAAAGAGTGAACCAGAGTTATTTAAATTAGCCAACATTTGTAAGTAGGAAGACGGATTGTAGTGGAATCAAGAGTTAATTCTTTCCGAAGTCAGTTGTGCAGATGAAATCACAACAATTACTTCATGTTGTGCTTATTTTGAGTACATAGATAACCTTATTGATTATCTTTCTCAGAACACCCCATTGACAAAAGAACTCGTACACTTTTCATTGCGAAGTAATTTTATAATTGAATCCACGAGTTACCAAATGAATTCTCTGGTCATTTGGCCATAGCAAGATTGTGATTGTTATCAGATAGTATTAGCTCCTTTAGCATTTCTCAGATATTCAGTTAATAGAAATCTAAGCACTTTTAACGAAAACTGTAGGAAAAGAATGACAGTGAAGTAAAGTTGTGTTTCCTTAATTATTTTTTCTAATTTCATAAATCACGTGGCAATTCTTTCCTGAAGATGTGTGACATTTCATATTCCAGGAAAACTATCTTCGGGCTATGTAAAGTTCTCCAATGTTTCTGTTCGCCCCGATTTTTGCTATAAAAATAAGGGACAGTATAAAGGATCAGATGTTATTGGAACTTACATGTGTCTGGCTATTGTGTGTATGAACTGATGTGGTGAATATCATACCAAATTATTTATATTCTAGGAATCTGCATTGTATAGTAGTATGCTTGCTATTCTTATAGTACAGCATCTTTTATTACTGAGAAAAAGTAAGAATTTTCATCTATATAGACATTACTAAAGTACTAAATACTTTTACTTCCATCTTACGGGAAAAACGTGCTTGTAATTTATTATAGTGCAGCATGTGAAGAAAGAAAGATAAAACTTTGAGTTCATACAAAGTGTACCACATAGTCTAGAAGCCAATTAAAACCTACACTTTTTGCACTGCTAGAAGCGCCATGGTTTAGTGCCTTCTGGAATTCATAATGACCTTTTAATTGTCCTATGAGCGTCAGTGGTCCGTAGATCCTTCCTACTTATGCCCCAGGAGGCAGTCCCCACTTCACGTTACCCTCCATCCCACCCCCCAGTGATGCGGAGAGGGGGGCAACAATTTCCACGAAGCTCATATAAAGAGACATAGATATAAGCAGAAACATCAATAAAACCCCCACTCACATGAAACACAAAGGACACCTCTTGGTTTACTCTGTTGTTACCGTGGTAACCAGTTCTCAGAATTTCTGTTCCCATCATTACATCAAATATATTGTCATTTCCTGCATTACTAACGTTACAACTAGCAGACGCTTGACGTCGGTTTTCCGTCTTGTGCGGCATCACCGTGCTTGTCATATTTGGTTGCTTTGGATGGCGATATGACAGCAGTCTTCTTGACGCTCGGCATCTGCACGATATAGTATGTCGCGACGATCGGCGTCGGTTTGAAATCGTAGTGTCGTAAAACACCCGACTGTTTCGTTTGAAATATTGGGAATCATGTTTCATCGTGACTATTGTGTTTGCAAGAGACTATTAGCCGAATAGAAAATACATTGCCCCTGCAAAATACGGACATCCCGTCTTACAGATGAGTCGGAGAAGTTGCCGCGGCAGCACGGCGAGCTGAACGCTGCAGAGAGAAGCGAAATGCGCACGGGTATTTTCAGTCATTGTGGTCGCTCAGCACAGTGTTATCATAGTCTTTGGTAGGGAGAATTAATGGAAGAGTTTGAAAACAGAGTGCTTTTGGAGATATTTGAATCTAATTAGGATTCAGTAGCCTATATTTTGGAAAGACACCAGTAAATCAAAATTATATTTCTAGATGTTACAGAACGTATATGACAGGACGGATTTAGAATTAGGTCTTTCTGACACTGGAAAAGCTGTGTGTTACTGTGAACAGATTTTGAGTTTCGTTTGTTCATATTAATTGCCGACAGACGAAGCTCCCAACAGTCCTGAGTTTGAGCCTTGACACGGAACATAAGCTGTACGTGGCGACCTTCCTGATTTGTGGTGTGATAGCCGCAGTGCTGATCGCAGCCTCTGCCCTCTTCGTGATTCGTCGCCATGCCCGCTCCAGAGAGAAATTGCAGAGCCTTACCGCCCCCGAAACGGAGGCCAGCAGAGATTACCAGGTATCAAGTTGCCAGATGTGCTACTAAACTGTTGGAAGTTGTACGAGTTAACACGCAATTGTTATTTTTATTTCTGTGTTATTAAATTAATTTATATCTCTATTTTTCGCCCGTAATGGAGAAATTATCGTGACTATGTGAGATTTGAGGTTCTCATAGCGACGCGTATGAAGGTGGCTATTTTGTGGGAGAGATTTGGAGTTCTTACTGCGGCGAGTATAAAAACTATTGTTATTTGGGCTATTGTGCCGCGCTCGATCCCAGAACTCGACGGTGCTCCACAGGCCGCCTGATACATGTATTATTATAATATATGAAAAGAATTATATGATTTTGTTAGAATCCTTTCCCACAAGAATCACGTAGTTTACATAACACTGACACTAAGGTAAATATCACTCTGGGTAACTTTGCTCCGGAAGTGCTGGCTTCATTATACCGTCTGCTGATTGGGAGGTCACGTGTCGCACATGCGCAGTTATATATAAAACACACGTGTCACTTTCACCTGCCCCGACGATAATCAAGGATCGAACGTTGTCTGCGATAAACCGGAGTGACACGTTGTTACAGGAACTATGCCGCGCGAGGATGGCGACGAAGACCCAGCAGGACAAACCTGAGCCGATCCACGTAGGACAGAGGATAGCAAGTCTGTCCAGAGAGTCGGAGGGCTCCAACAACAGCCCTTCCTCCAGATCCAGCACCTCGTCCTGGTGAGTAGGGTGCTCTCGAGTAGGCCACCTGGAGACTAATAGGGTCCGTTTGTTTCATTATTCTGAGGTTATTTCGATATTGGCCTCGAAGTCAGCGCAAAAGTTGTCCCACGTTCTTTGGTTATCAGAACCGATATAATGAGTGGCTGTGCAGATAATGGCATACAGTCGTATTTTGCATTGCCCCTGTCTCACATTTGTTTACTGTATGTGTAATATGTTGTAAAGGTAAGGTTATTCTTGTGCTTTCGTGCTATGTCTTAAAGGCGTATACGAGAAGTGGAGTTCCATTTCTTCTTAACCCGGAATTATATTTATGCGATTGGCCAACTTAATGCTCCGGTCGCTTTACCACGCGGGAGAGAACCCCCGGTATCCTTTCGATGACATCCTGTGTTGGAGTGTAGCCAGTCGCTCTGTGGGCGACTTCTTTCTGCTATTACTGTTATTCTTGTTGCTGCTTCTCAGCGCAGTTTTCCCGAAATAAAGATGTAACTGTTGGGCGCCGTCGTAATTCATCTGAAAAATGTCTGCATTCTTTTGCCTTTTTGTTATACGTTATTACAAATATGTTTGATGTTTTAGAAAGAATTTATTATACTAATGGCGGCCAGTAGGCCCTATAAAGTACTCTCTAGACTGAATTATCATTTTTTTATTATTGGCACTTAAAATGGAACATGCTGTACCCTGTCCGAAGTTCAAAAAATGCTGTACATAGACTATGCCTTTCTGATTTTTATTTCTGATGGCGTCACGAATACGAAATAAAATATTCCAGTCCAGTTTCGTTTATTCTATAAGATGTTAAGTAATTCAGCCCTGAATATTTAGAAAGTATGTTTCTTCAAAACGCTGGTATCTGCGAACGAGTCCACATGGCGTCACAACCCAGAAAAATGTCGTCTTCTTCACCACCGTAAAAAATTCGGATCTCACAAGCAATTCTTAGTTTGCTTTTTTGGACGAAAGTTTGCCTAAATAAGACACTCTGAAGAGAACTTAATGCTGCCTCCTGTTGTACAAATGTTTCAGTCTTATGATGAAGCCACTATTTAGTGTATCATACCTGTGTGTATTTTCCACTAGTACGAATTCTACGTCCACATTTTAATTGTTGTCATACAATAATGTGTAGATATGTGTATGATCCAACAGCTTTGTTTTATACAGTAGTTACAAGGACAGGAGAAGCGACGGATACATGATGAGCACATGGACAGACAGACATGTTGCTACCATAAGACTAACTTTCCATATAAAATAAGGAAGCACATTAAGAATTTTTTATTTGCTGCCCCGCTACACGCCATGTAGGCCGTTTCGGGGGAGTGGAGGTATAGCTCCTCTCTTCCTTGACCTCGGCACTAGATGGGGGTGAGTGGTCAGCATCACGCCCTGGCTAGGCTTTACCCCTGGGAAAGGACCCCGGTACCCATTGTAGAGGAGGGTGGGTGGGCCCCAGAGCCGGTCTGGACGCAGAGGCTAGAGGAAAAATCCTCTGCCCCCGTCGGGGATCGAACCCCAGTCGTCCAGCCCGTAGCTAGTCACTATACTGACTGAGCTATCCCGGCTCCCATTAAGAATACTACCCATTGAAATTCCCTAGTTATATAATATATATTCTGAAGTAGCAGTTGTTTGCAGGAGTGAGGAGCCAGCACTCACTAACATGGACATTTCAACTGGTCACATGGTTCTGGTAAGCACTGGCTTATTTTATCATGCGTAAGTATAATTTTTTTTAGGTAGGAACTGAATTTTTAAATATTATTTTAGATGATACGACTTTGTGCTTCTGTTTGTAGTCATATATGGAGGACCACTTGAAGAACAAGGATCGTCTGGAGCAGGAGTGGGTCGCCCTGTGCGCATACGAGGCAGAGCCCTGTGCAGCCACAGTAGCTCAGAAGGTAATTCAGATACACGTCCACTAGTGAATCATAACTTTATGGCTAAAATAAGAATTCACCCAAGTTGATTTCTTTCTACAGGCAGAAAATATGAAGAAAAATCGTTACCCAGAAGTTCTGCCATTTGACCATGCTCGAGTGGTACTCAATGATCTTGCTAACATGTCAGGTTCTGACTACATCAATGCATCCACAATTGTGAGTAACTTCCAAATGCCATTGGCCCTCATTAACCATCCTGGTATTTTTCTTATTTAACCTGCAGTTGGCAAAACCTTGGTAGGCTACTGTCAGGAGAGATTTCCCATACATTTCCTTGTACCAGTTGCAAAGAGATCTCTATGTTGACATCAACCATGTCTTTCACATTTGAATGGAATTTGTTTTCTATTATGTTGTCTGTAAGAAGCATGATAGTTGCAGTGTTTGATTCTTTATAATGTTGGTAGTTTAATGTTATTTCAGTACCATACAATTGATAATAATTTGTAGTCATAATAACAAAATTTCACTGTTATCTATTTGAAGTTTAAAATACTGAAATTTTGAATTAACTATGTTGAACTACTTCTGTTCATCTTAATTGCTTTGTGAGACAAGGTTTTTCTCTATATGTGATGTAAATATGAATAGTCTCTTGTTTTATCTGAGCTTATGTACATTGGATGCCCCATAGTACATTATCTGAGACTTGTAGAAAGTGAAATTAAGTGACAATATTTTCCTGATTGATTAACGATATGATTGTTCTTCCTTTCTGATATCAAATAAAGCCAAATATTTTTATACACAAAGCAGTGTAGACAATAAACATGTTAATCCAGTCAAATGTCGTATCAGCAGTTAGGACCCAATTAAAGGTCAAGTGACAAACTCTTTTATAGTGAAATTAGTATGTAGTATTTCTGGAATAATGACTGATGGGATAAAATTGAAGTACTAGGTGAAAACCTGCCCCATTGTAATTTTGTTCACCTTAACTGGGGCCCACCCAGCCTCCTATCCAATGGGTACAGGGGTCCTTTCCCAGGGGTAAAGCGTAGCCAGGGCGTGATGCTGACCACTCACCCCCATCTAGTGCCAAGGTCAAGGAAGAGAGGAGCTATACCTCCACTCACCCCAAACGCCTACATGGCATATAGTGAGACAGCTTTACTTTTTTATTATAAATCCCTTACAGATTGCACTGGAATTGTACCCAGGCCCTCACAGTGACAGGCCACCTATTTACAGAAATGATGCCATCTCTCTTCATATATGAAGCACAATGATACATGTTTATTGCAAATTCATACTGATCAGATATATTATACGTATTAACCCATTACAAGTCTCAATCTGATAAAATTTATTTTTATTTATGTATGCATTAATTTATTTAACAAGAATGATGTAAATAATGCCTATTCTGTGATTCCAAACTCAACACAGACAGATCATGACCCACGTAATCCGGCCTACATTGCAACTCAAGGTCCTCTGCCCCACACTGCTCCTGACTTCTGGCAGATGGTGTGGGAGCAGGGTAGTGTAGTGATGGTGATGCTCACACGCCTCACTGAGAATGGGACAGCTATGTGTCACCACTACTGGCCTGAGGAGGGATCCGAACTGTACCACATTTATGAGGTAAGGGATATCATTTGAAATTAGATCTGTACTCCTTTAAGTTATATTCCCTTGCTTTCTTAATTTTTTGAATAATAAACAGTGCTTAAGGTATGGCGCAGCACAATATTCCATATTTATATAAATATCAGTCAACATAAAATATTTTCAGGAAATATAGCTAAATTATACCCTATGTAT
>NW_019059728.1:592295-609014 GCF_000696155.1 Zootermopsis nevadensis
CACAAAATGAAATAAATTATCAATAGAACCTTGTATAAGATACTTTATTCAACTTCGTAATGTATTGATTTCGATAACGTTCATATAGACTGCTATTGAAAATGTCCGACCCGCATACTGAGAATTTACCCACCTTTTAGCTACAACTCTTTGGACAATAGAACCGGCAGACAACCTAATAACGCACCAGTGTATCGCGTTATCAGCTCATTAGAGCAGTGGTATTCAACCTGGGGTACGCGTACCCCCGGGGGGATACGCAAAGACATCTTAGGGGGTACGTGAAATTTAAAAAATATATATATTATTTTATGATAAACACTGAATAATCAGTAATGTAATTTATTTAATTTATTTTAAATGTAGATTATATACTATATATAACTTGAATTATACATCAACAACTTTGGGGGTACAAAGTTGAAGAGAAGTTATATCTGGGGGTACGCAAACAAAAAAGGCTGAATACCACTGCTTTAGAGTGTCTGAACAAACAGCACTGTTTCCACTACCTGGATATTATGACTCTCCTCAAGGATACTGATGCCAGTATAGTCTCTATAGAAGGAAGGTGGTAAAACCGATCGAAACAGAGACCCGTGACGGAATTCTGTAAACATGGTAACAGTGACCTGCGAGATCTCGTATTCAAATATCGGACTGGAGACAGGCTATCCTTACTGATGTTTTTCATGGTTTTACTTAGTCCACTCATGCAAGTGCCGGGAAATTAGTAGCCTACCTAAAACCAGGCCACTGTCTATTCTGTATTATCTCCAGTCCATTAATCTTATCATTCGACGCCACGTGGGCTGAGCTACTGACTTTATCATTAAGTAAACTACAAATAATGATATAGATTTGCTTTTTCTGTACGTTACAGTTTCTACCATAAACCTACCTGACTGTGGCCATTAATTTCGAAATCGTCTTTTATACGTCGAGTCGACGTCGTGATTTGAATCTATTGTTTTAGTATGTACTTACGAATGCTCTAGTATTTTACTACGTGTGTAAACAAACGTGCAAACTTTTCTTGTAATTACAGATTTTTCCTTCAGATGAATGACATTAATTTCAGGAGTTGTGTAATTAATATTACAGCTACAATAAACATCAACTCACCGCTTCTAGAGACATTATTGAATTATGGAGACTTGCGATCTGAAACAAAGAACATAGTTATATATATTTCCGTTATTCGCTATATAACTTTACATGGAGTCATAACAGTTTGACACTGAGCGGAAATTATGAGAAGGCATATGAATGTAAAGACTAAACAATCCTGACATTCATTTGCCTTGTAATAATTTTTATTCTTAATCTTATTATAATCATCCGTTGACATAACCTGATCTCAGGTGCTTAGACGCAGGTTGTCCAGTGATTGAAATTAGCTCATTCTAACGGACCCCACACAGTAGAAGTCTCTTCACTGCTCCTGAAGACGAGGACAGATCCAGTCCTTCAAACGTTGTGTAATTTTACAAGATCAGACGATGGACAAGGTCCAAAAACCCAATAATCCGGAAAGTATTTTCGTGTTCATTAATAATAACCCAATTACTATCAGTTTACACAACTGTTCTAACACGGACGAATATCTCACATTGACATTGATACTCACAAGATATTCGAAGGCAGGACTGACGTAACAAGGTACTGGCTTGCCTATTGTTTAAGGGATCTACCTCGGAGAACTGCTGCTTACGAGGTGCGCTCCAGAACATTCGCGTTGCTAATGACTGCCGCCGGTCTTTTGCCTCAGACCACACTTTCCTCAGACCACTTCAATAGACCTTGAATGCATGCACTCTGCCCTATACGTAAAAACGACATATAGTAATTGAACAAAACGAAAATTGTCACCAAAGCATTTCTACTTAACTCCTGGGGTTATCTTCTTAAACAGCATTGACCAGCTGGTCTTAGTAATGAATGTAGAGCTGTCTAAATGCTATTTAAATGATCTAACTTTAAATTTAAATTAAATTCTTTGAATCAGGTATGGGTGAATGGATTTTGTTGAGAGGTTAATACAGAATTATAGTTACATTTCTTGAATTGTGAAATATTTTATTATCGCTTCGTATGCAATAAGTTAATAAATATTTATGAATTTTGCAAAGTGCCTGAATGTTTAATGCCTTGATTTAATAACCTGAATAAGAATGCTGGATAGTACCATAAATCTTCCCACTACTGGTTCTACCACTAGGCACACAAAGTGGTCACTTGGTCGGCAAAACTGGGGGCAACCATTAATCAATAGTAAAAGAAATAGGAGTAGCTTGAAATGCAGTAAGATGGGTGCCTAAAAATGGAAATAAAAATCACAGTTAAATAATAAATAAATGTGTTTTTGCGTGTTTGTAATATGCCAGCTACAATGGTATCGTACACAAATGGTTGATGTATGTTCAGTGAAGTCGACAGTGTGACCAGTGACACATTTCCTGACAAACAGAGTGCCCCTTATATGGATGCATTTAGTTATCGTCGCCATTTGCCTGACAGGTCTTGTTCTGATAGGTTCTGTTCTGCTTTTGTTCAGTTTTTTCACGTGGCTGCTTTAGAAGGTTGCATCTGCAGAAATCAACTGTATTGTTAAAAGGGAAGTTTTCTTTTACAAATAATTCGACGCGCGTGCGTTATTTTATACATTCACGCGATCTGTAGCCACATTATGTTTACATTTTAAGATAAAACATCGTAGTATTGTGCATATTAATGTGCAATATTAATTTTCGGATGTTAATTTTTTTTGGGGGGGGGAGGCGCAAAGCTGAAGATTAACCAAGGGCACCAAATACCCCTACCCCGGCCATCAGTTCAGGTGCAATTAGAATAGTGACTGCTACTTATTTATGGTGCTTTGCTACATCTGTGATTGAAATCAGGTTTTCCACTTGTTTCATCCGATGTCTTGCCCGTGTCCATTACATAGGCAGTCAACAAGGCGTTGATTTACATATAGTATTTGTCTACATGTCAGCAGTTGTTAACACTATTTTCTGTGTCCTTTAGAAACGATTAAGATTCAAACATTTATGTTGGCTAACGTAACAGCTCAGGAACAGGTCTTTCGTGTATTTTAGATTTTTAATTATTCACTGCGTGTCCCACTGCCTTGACCTCGTTAATTCCGACCTTGAGTTATGGAAAAGTCACTTTATGTAATGAATGTTCACTGAATATATTTATCAAAACAGGAAATTCTCATTGTAACTTGTTTTTAAATGCGTTTGCAACTAAAGGTGCAAAATTCACGTGTGGCTTCGCCCTGTCTGTCTTTTCGTAGCCCGGACTTTCACGAGATTTTATATCGTGAATTTTTCTAACGTTTGTCAGACAACAACAATGGACACTTTATATGAAGGCCTACATGCGTTTTTGCGCGTAAGTGAAAAATTAAATTCTAGCGAAATTGGCAGAATTATGCCATTATATATTTCGTAGCTTCTTTATACCGTTTAAATACGCACACTGTTTGAAAAACATTCATGAAGTAAGTGGTATTTTTAAATATTTAACTGATAGGCATTGTAAGATACTTGTTTCAAAAGGCTTTTTTGACTACCTGAGCTTCTGTCAGATCACTTAATATTTTGCATTTCTTAATTCCTTTTAGCATGAACGTATTGACGTGACCATCTGTTTCAGTTCAGTAGGTCAGTATTTTACCTATAGAGTGTACATATGGGTTTTGTTTTCTATGAGAAAAAACACTGGTCAATTTTAAAACCCCATTTTTCCTTGATCTCAGTCAAACGTTATGGAGTATTTTCTTCATGGTATTGGTCACATTTTTAAACACTGCACACATGACCACCGCTCTTAATTATTTCATATTCAGAGACTCTCAGTATATGAATCACGTAATAAATCTGGGGACAAACAGAAACCAGATTTTATAATAAAAAAGTGCCTGATTTGCATTTGCGTGTTTAAGTATAAATTATTATGACCACTTTCCAGTGTCTAATATTCAGTTGTAAACTACGGTTTGTGCACAGCTTGTGTTATGTGCGTACACAAATGCAATGACCACTTTCCCTTCCCACAATCTAATATGTGATAGGCCCTAGCTTGTACTTTGTTTATCACATAGCAAACGATTTTACTTTATAGATGCTATCACATAAACCATGCTCTGCAGTTATTTCAGTTAAACTAATGGATCAGTTATTTATCTAAATGTGATAGCGGTATCTGATCACAGCCCAGTAACATATTCTAAAATCTTTTAATGAACTGCAATGCAAGTGATTTTTACTTAGCTCTTGTGAACTTGGTAAATGTGTTCAAGTTTCTAAACTGTGGAGAATTTTTTGACTAGCTGAGTGACTGTTAAGTTCTCAAGGACACTGTTCCATGGTTTTCGTTAGTTATTCTTCTGTTCACTCTGACCTTGGCAACATGTATATTGTGAGTCATTTGTCATAGAGATGTCCATAACCTTACCTGGAAGTCACTCTGAAGATCTGCTGCAAATTTCCTGAAATACTAGTACTATATTGTATTTAGGCTTAGAAGAGGCGAGATTATGTATGTACAGGGTTTAAATTCCATTAGAAGAAGAAAGCCCACTGCTCTGAATAGGATGAGTGGCAATATAAAATTCGAGATAAACACTGTTATCTCTGATTACTCATTTAAACTTGGTAAATATTTTTATGGCTCCAACTAATTTGATGTAAGAGTGTAATAACTACTGAAACAACTTAAACTTGGCTACAGAGAGGAGTTATACATGAACATTATTTTTGCTTTGATTGAAACAGTGAATATGAATTTTAAAAATTGGAAAAAGAAAATGGCATCAAATCTTTTCACAGTAATTTTATTCCTTCTAATACTACAGCGTAACTTTCTGACATATTCATAGAGTGGTCAGTGTCACATTTCATACTTATGTTGTCATTTTCTTTACATTAGCACTTAAAGATAATAATCTGAAATATATTTTATACCAGCGCCAACACATCGCTGATGGGCATGTTTATAACTGCAGCCATCACTGGCTGTGTGTAGTTCAGTTTCACAATGAATATCTGAACTTGATCAGATATACCAACCTCTGCGATGCATTCTGCTAGAGATTCAAATTTGTATGTCAAACCGGGAACTAGCAATGGAACCTGGAAACAGACACAGAGAACATTACAACATGAACAACTGATAACCTCAGAGATATGGAGTTGCAGTTTCTAATTTATATTATTATTAAATTAAAATTACCCTTTCTTAGTTGTCTTTACACAGCAAACTGAATACTGGTAGTTCTGAAGCAGACTGGTGAAAAATACTTCTGTATGTATCTTTATAACCAAATACCCATCTTTCACTGAGAATGTGTTTAGATAGTCAGGATATACCCATTTAGAAAATCACAGAACAGTTAAGTGTTTTTCCTTTTTTACTTACTATTTAGTAAATTTATAGTTTTTGTTACAATTTATACTGACAAGAAACTTGTTGTACTTACTTGAATAAAAGGTTTCTCAATTATATACAATTTATCATCACAATGAAAGGTAATTGCAAGATCTTTTACTGGATTTGAGGCGGACATGTTCTCTAATGTAATATGAATTTTGAATGTTGGGCCCAATCCCAAAACCTGAAACAAAAGTTGCATTAATATAACATGACAGTAAAAAGAATGCATATACAAGTAATGATACAATATATTTTTTAGGTAAGTGATAAATACCTTCTCCAGGAGGACTCTGCTAAATGGAGTTAATTATATGTATAATTTTTTTCTTGAATACATGTCATACTTGAACGGAACAAGAATGTAGTGCTAAATACCTGTGCTGACATTTTTATTGGCTCATGAGTGTCCATAGAGAAGGGGTTCTTGCAACTCTGGAGAGCATTTACACATGCACGGGCTGTGTTCAGTCTCAGCCGAAACAAATCATGTTGAAATGTTTGATGCATTGCTGTAAATGCCCATAAAATAAACACAAATATATATTAGTATTCCTTCTACAGAGAAAAAAACATATATTTGGACATAAACACTGTATTGAACTACCCATAGAAACAACATAATTTATTTTAAGTGAGATATCTTCTTCTTCTGTGGCGGAAAAGCCCAAATCGAGCCTTGGTCTCCTCCCATGTGGGAGGTTTCTTTGTCTTTGAAGTGTGCATTTATGAGTAGTGAGTGACCCTCTCACCTTGTTTCCCCAAGATCAAATTTGATAGAATTTTGGATACAAAAATGAGGCCACTTGATTGATATAAGACAGCGTTGTTTCTATCTCAGGTGATAATAAGGCTTTGTCTAGAAACTCTATGCTAACAAATTTATACCAGATCCTACACTCCCCTACAACTGACAGGACAAGACTAGTTGCTTTATGATACTGATTTAGACGAAATATCTAGATTACAAATACATGTCGTACCAACTGCATTCTCTCTTTCTCTAAGAGTTTGTTCCATAAAAACTTTTGTTTTCTTTGGCACAAGCATTTTTATTTGTTGAGGAGGTACCATTCCTGTTCCACTTGATTGAGCAGTAAATTGAGCTGTTCGCTTCAAAATCTTCACCAACAGATGACCACCTGTAATAAAAATAATTACAATTGAATGTCAGAAATAAATAGTGTAAAAACTTTAAGAACAAGTGAAAGGTCACAACTGTCAAGTTAAAATAAAACTTGAAGGTTCATTACTGTGTTCACAAGAGCGCTCCATGAGTGGGAGATTAAAAATATTACAAATTGACTGGAATAAAAAATTTCCAGTGATGTCCTTTCTGTACAAACAAAATTTAAGTTCTTACTGATTGTAACAAGAATGAGGCTGTGGTCCTCTTGGCCAAATCTTCCAAACAGAAGTGCTGACACTGTGTCAGATGCTGTAATGGTATCCATGATCTGACAGCCTGAGTAGAAGTTTACAGTACCACCAGTAAGTGCCACAGCCACGAGAGTGAGACCTAGATGATGCAGTGGTACTGGAGCCATTGCTGTTGCAGCACTTGGCAATTTAAGTTCCCACTGCTTCTTACCCTGGGGAGATTCATCATGCCATTATACAAATCAACATACAGTGAGAATATATGGGGGCTGTGCTATTAGTACTAGAAAATATGGGAACCAACACAGTGATCATGCGTAGCTTGGGATTTAATTGTTAGAAGTTGTCTGGAATTATACATTAATAATTATGCAGGTTAATGATTTCTTTGTATACATCATTATTGTAGGTATGTTATTAATATTTTCATTTCATTATTTGTACTAATTCCTTTGTTGATATTCAGCCTAAATTTCATTTTATGTTAATTCATTATGCATATGTGCACATACATAAAAGATCAATTCACAAAGAAAATTAATATGTTTTGTACTTTCTGTTCTATTATAGGTTTATTTCTATGAAAAGATACAAGCGTGGAATCCTTGAAGGGAAGATGACATACACACCATATGTTGGCATTAAAAGTGCTAGCTTAAAAAATATACTGGAAAAAAACTGAACTACCAGTTCAGCAAGTTGGTAAGTAAATGAATGAATCTGTAAATTGCATTTGACAAAACATTGTTATCATTGTCATTTAACATTCAGTAATAACTGTAATAATATATTCTGTCATATATTTATGCAGTGGGTGAGATGAGATTCATTACATATTCTGCATTCAAAGTACTTTATCTCTTTAGTGAACAATGTCACTGAATGAAGAAAAACAAGACAGAAACTAATTAAATATCTAATCTGTTTTGAGTAATTATTAATTTCAAAATATCAAATTATTATATCTAATTTTTAACAGTTATACAGTAACATAACTTTCTTAACCTTTTTAGTATAACCAATGAGGAACTCATTCATGAGTGCAAGAACAATGCTGCTGTTCCCTGGCAGTACAACCATGGCAACTGCTTGAGCAGGAAGCTGCATCAGAGGGCGAGCCTGGGTCCAGGCCCTACGCACCAAGTATACGCAGCCATCACGACATACCACCACAATTCGGAATTCAACATCATGAAGGCCTGTTGCAGCCATGTGGGCTGGAACTCCAACAAAGGTAGGATTTCCTTCTCCTCCAAGGTTCATCTTAAATAGCAAAACTATGAATAAATTCACATAAAATTTACAGTGTAATGTCAATAGACATCACTGTGAAGTTGTATTACATGTTGAGTGTTGCTACTTCTAATGCAGTAGACTGTAGTGGAATTAAATGCCACCTGCTACATTTCTTATAGCAAAATATAGGCACAAAGGGGATTTAATTTAAATGCTCTGATAAAGCAAAGATTCAGTACATTTAAATGGTTCAGTAAGAAAACCAACTGAAAAAACGTACCTCATAAAGAAACGGCAGGGAGAGTCTGTTGATATTGCACGAAACCAACTAAATACTATGGCCATTCCTAAGGAATGTTAAACCATTACCTTCTTTAAGGGCAATAAAATGTTACCTCCACTAGTTGGCTATCTATATAGCAAGAGTAAATTGTACAGAACATAAGCATCTGTGATACTTAATGTGCCAGTTCATACATTCTCAAGTATTGTGAATGCATCAGGATCCAAAATGTAAATGTCACTATTCTCTGTTCCTGCTACTAAACATGAAGCTGCATCTTCATCTGTCATGGACTTCTTCAGTGTTGTAATACAGGTTATGACACTCTGAAAGGGACAGACAAACATACTTAGATATTTAGTAATAATGTACATATGAGAATGTTATTAGCTTCACATTCAGTATCATACCTGTCTTTTAAGTGGTATGTCTTTGTACTGGTCGACAAAACTTCTCCAGTTAGAATGATCAAGCATTAAAAGTTGCTGGGAACGAGACGTTAGATTAGAGAAACCAAGTTCCTGGCGTAAGTTCTGCAGGAGCTCATAAAATATTTCCACTTCCATATGTTTGTTCCGAACCTGTGGAAGTATTACAACAGTCATCTGAACATGTGCTAAAAATGGGACTCATAAATCATATAAATATCTATTTATAAATTGGCAGGAATGGAATTAATGTGATGCAGCAGTACATAATAAACTATAATGCTTAATTAGTTGAGCCATCACTGTATTCTGACACAGGAATATAGGATAGCATTTAATGTTATCACAAAAATCTTACAAGACTGTAAAAATTTTAAGTGCAATATGCACTCACCTCAAGCCACAGATCTTGCTCCAGTGGATTCACATTCATGGATGGAAGTGAAAATTTAAAATAAGGCCTCATGTTCTTGTAGACAAAGATACTGGGACCTGAGGCAACTGCAATAGCTAAGAAACAAAGATCAGTGACAATGTGGGCCAATTTAAAAAGACCAAAATCCAGTCCAGGCCACCATATAAACTACAAGAACACCACCATATTGGACAGAACATCAGGCTCTGTGGATCACATACTGGAAGATGTCACTGAGTTCTGGCTCCATCTTGACTACTTCAACACAGACATGGGATTTACTGGAACATAGCGTACTCTGAGAAATTTGGGACAGCAAGCAACAGCAAAACATACCCCAATATGTCCACATTGAACAACATATGTGTCTAAGTACATTAGGCAGTTGCACTGTTTGTCACATCTTTCCTAATGACAGAGACAAATACAGTTTCCATCTTCATACTTACATGTCTGATTGCCTAAGAAGACTGCATACTAGATTTTGTTTGTGCTTTGAATACATAAACAATGAACATTATCTTACCAGGCACTCGTGGCTCATTCATATCCATGTGGAAGGTAACAACACCAGCTGGCACATCCATAAGGGTGCTCTCTGACATTAAGGTTGTGCCCTTATACACCTAGGAGACAGAAATTTGATCATATATGCAGTCATCTCATAGGATACAACTCACAGACCTAATAATATACAATCGAAAAGGTGTAACAGATATGCTTGACTCTGTACCTTAAGTTTAATATTTGTAGTTCCTGTGCCAAGATCAGAAGTGATGAGTCTATAGTCTCCATCTGCATTTATATCAGCAAGTGTCATACACCGACTGAATGTATATATTGATGCATGCAGGTCATTAAATGCATCAAGCCACTGTTGAGGACTCAAGCCCCTGGAACTGTTTGACGTACATGTGTAAATAATCACAGTTTTACTGACATTTTTCATGGTTAAGGTCAAGTTCTCCTATCTTACCCCATTGTCTTGTGGCCTTGTTACAATTCAGAAACGTATTCCAAACACTATAATATTGATGTGCAAAACTCGTTTTTGATCAGGATTATTCATAACTTCCGGAGACATGTGTATTTACCATATAATTTAGGAGCGTTTATTATTTCGGGAAAACGCGTACTTGTTGCTATGACAACGCCAGTTCAGTAGCTGCAAGTAGTAGTTGTATCTCATCAAAGATGGCACTTGAGAGACAATTGCACTCCCACCTGTTGAGGAAATCTATAACTTGTTCCTTTAAACAGTACGTGCCCGTAATACATCGAAGCTGGTGCTAACAATTTTGAAAATGGAATAATGTACTTCGATAAGTTTCAGTATTTTTAGCAAAAGGGCTCTGGATACCACTTCACTCAGAATCCGATCATTCAGGACTGAGATTTCATTTGGACAAAGGACAGGACTAAGGTACTTGGCGCTCGGGAAGTTGTTTGCGAAACGTATTCGACTTTAATTCTGACACCCCCAATACCCACATACTTTTTGTCAGAAGTCCAGAAGGGAAGATGAAATTTATTTTGAAGAAAAGGAGTTGTGAGGGCGTCGACTAGATTCAACTGGTTTACCATAATGTTCTGTGCCAGGGTCTTGCGAACTCGGTAATGAATCTTTGGGCTCTATAGAAGGAGCAGAATTCCTTGATTGTTTGCGCTTCTGTTAGCCTCTCAAGAAGAGTCTGCTCAGTGAAGATTGTATAAGAATGTATTTGATGAAACGCCGAATTTACAAGAATATTTATGCTTGTCACATGACATGTCCTTGTTTTAAAATTAAAAGGGTGGAAATACAATGCTTGGTCCGTCCAAGAGCGATCCTCATCACAGAAAATAATCAGATAGCCTCTTAGACGTGAGAAACGACTTCCGGAGTGTGTTTCGGACCGAGGCGGCATTATGGGTACAGCTGCAGCAATAATACCGCCACCGTTCCTGTCATGAGCCAGCTGAAACCGATTCACGTGCGCTTTCCCCAATGCTTACGTCGCTAAAAGAACCTGCTGACGTCGAGGCAATGAGATACCTTGCGCAACATTTGAGATTTGAGCTTTTTACAGCTATGAGAGTTCAGATTGTGATACCAGAATACCCTGAAAGCAGAGCCAACAGCAGAAGAGTTGGTGAGGATTTATGAGACCTCACGCTGTGATAACTCAAAACACCATGTCTGAATTACGTGACATGATAACATTTTGCGGCGAAGAAGTGTAACAGCTACTGTCCAACCCCAAAGCTGGGGCATCATTGGCTGTCCGACACATTCATTGCGTTAAAGTTTGCACCAAATCGAAATGCCATCTTCTGAAAATTATTGACCTTCGTGACGTCACGCTTGAGAGGTTTGTTGGGCTCAACGGCTGAAGGAAGGGTCATGTAACCTAGGTAACCCAGGATTCCTGCGCTGTCGTCGGCCACCACGGCCTCCCAAGATCGCCACTGGCAGAATTCATAATTAAGGCACCTGAAGAATGTGGCTAACTGAAGTTCGTGCCTCAACGAAGAAACACGAAGTAAACCGTAACCTCACGAACTCTGTAAAACTTAATTTCATTTGCTCTCTTTCATCTTCTGTCCTTTTAGTTCTCTCGTTCAAGTTTTAGTTACAGAAACTATTACGCGTTGTGTCTGCCTCGTACTTTACAGTCTTCAGCTAAGTATTGAGGTTCGCTGTTGGTTCCACGTCGTCGTGTGATAACGTTCCGCAGACAATTGATGTTAGATGACAGCTAATCGTGTAGGTAGTAGGAGACCTTCAAGGAACTCGATGCGCAACGAAATGCGACCACGTAGTGAAAAGTTGACTCGACGAAAAAGCCAACAAGAATCGGTTACCATGACAATAAGGCAGCAATAGTACTTTGAAACGCCTTCTCTTGTTCACGGAAGGAACAACAAAGTATAACAACAGTGCCGTATGTTACAAGTTTATTTTTGTTGTGGTCACATGTGTTTCACGTGAAGTCCAAGATTGTCGGATGACTGGAAGAAACGAAGTGCTCGGGGCTACGGGTGTGGGGGTGTAACGGGGAAGTGGTGTCCTTTCGGATTTGGCTGGAAATATTATAAACATTGATGTTCATTTGATTTTTCATTTTTGCGAAAAGGGAGTAAGAAACATCTCAGAGAAGTGAATTTTGCGAACTCCGTATCCAGATCAGAAATCGCCTCTCCGCGAGATTTATAAAACAAACGATATGGACATGTCTGTAGTAAATGCAGTGATAAAATGTGGTAGTTTCCTTCCTGCTCTGGATTAATTTGATTCAAAAACAAAACTGAGGAGCTACAGCTGTTAAAGCTCCGTAACTGTAAGTATATGAAATGTTAGTGCTTAAAACTGATGTTTCTATAAAACCGTGATTAACACAAATGATTTGTAAGTACCGGTGTGAGTTGCAGGATCCAAAAAAGTATCTTTTATAATAGAGCCGACTTGAGGATATATACCGATACATTCGCTTTGAGAACATTATAAGAATGAGTTACGTGCATAAAAATTGACATTGCACACAACGCACAGATTTGAGATTCTCGTGGCGGTGAAGATCTCGATGTTGGT
This sequence comes from Zootermopsis nevadensis, assembly GCF_000696155.1. The sequence continues at coordinate 605,051 of NW_019059728.1, forward strand.
CTGCTGGGTTGGTGTAGCCGTCAGCCCAGAAAATGGAGACGGTATGTTTCTCTGAAACGTTTGTGTCCACACGGCGTTACATACAGCCCGGTGCTTTTTCATGTACTTTCAAAATACATTTTTCCTTGGGGCAAAAGATTATTTCTTACAAGCAGAAAGAGCAGGGACAAAGTAGGGTTCTACAGCCTTAATTATTCGTGTTTTGGATACGTTTTTGAACTGAGTAATAACATTTACTCGTTGCGGGTATTCAGGTAGAGTCCGATGATAAATTGTTTAAAGTATGCCATTTCTTATTTAAGTAATTGTTTGAGGAAAATGGTAAATAACACGGTGACGTGCGAAATATTTTGGTATGATGAGTCACTGTAAATTGACGTATTGAAATTTGTATGTGTACTTCATATAAACACGTGGAAAAGTACGGTAGTATATTAACGAATCGTCTAAGGTGTAGTTTAGTTCTTCACAACTTTAAAAATGTTGTGACAACAGTGCATGTTTATTCTTGTGTAACTGCGGCTGTCGAGGAAAAACCCGTCGATTATTAAAGGTTTCCCAACGTTTCTGCAAACATTGTAATTGCCATTTTCAGGGTAAATGTCTGTAGGGGAGGGGGTAGTGGGAGGTGATAAACATGACGTGATTGTTGGAAGGCCGTCAACAATGGACGCAGTTTATCTCTGAAAGCCGAAGTTATACATCAACCTTCTGCCCAAAATCTTTAGAACAAATTTTTGAACTTCCATTATTATTATTATTTTTAATTATCCACATACGTAATGGCGTATCCAGCTTCTCATGTCGAGATGAAAAGACGAATGCAGTGTTTGACATTTAGAGCTTAGGTGCGGCTACACACGGCTCTGTGTTCGCTTTCAGCTAACAAGCAACGATGACGTACATCGCTAACCGATGACTAGGAAAGTTCAGTTCTTAAAATACTTTCGACACTATCTTTATTACTCATAATCTAATGAAGTTAGTGTGATGTCAGTTTGTTTTAATATATGTATGTACTATTAATATGCCCAAAATACTTGTGTTTTTAAAATAATTTAATTGAATTATGTCTGTTTTAATTGTTTATCATTCCATAAGTTCGTGCAGGGTGACCGTGGAATTGCTGTTAAGGTTTTAAGAAAGAATAACATTTGAAATGAAAACCATTGAAAAGTTAGCAAGGATGATCAGCCATTTTATCTCACCCAATAGAAAATACCGTGAAAACGTCGGTTCATTACATTATATGGGACCACCTTGTATAAAGTCAGATAGGGAAGTTAGGCATTTGATTCTTAAATTAGGAGAAATGTAGAGTATTTACGGTCGATTAAAGTAACATACACTTAAATGGCATTTTGACCAAACTTTGTTTTTATGAGACGTCACATATCCTCACGCAAGAAGTTACAGTGGTGAAGCGTTAGTAGTAGGCCCTGTATGTATACAGTTTGATGGAAGAACAGATATCTTTTTCAGTAAGACATTCAAGGATTTTTAAAATAAGGTAATTGCCTAAGAATGTAGATTTCTGACCCCCCCCCCTTCCATCTCCTGCCGAAACTATTTTTCTGTAGTCCATTTTGCGTTTTTAGGAACTGGAAGCAGTTGTTTTAAAGTAATCAACATTAAAACTCCGAAATAATTTTAGGGTAAATCGGGAGTTAATCCCGCAGAAAAGTTTATTTTGTTTTGTGGAAATTATCTGACCGAATATGTCATAAATTACCAGGTAGCAGTATACTGCTGAATAAAACCACGAAGTTTCTGCTGAAGGTGTTTGAATTTCTGTAATCCCTCCTTCACGCTATTCTGACCATTACTGCCATTTATTCCACTCCCTGAGTAATAATTTACATTCATCCATCCGGCACATTTCCATATTTTATGCTGAAGACCACAGCGTTTTATCGTGCTGTCTGAAATTGTTGATGTGCTATTTATTTTAGGCTCAGACACTCAGCTGAGTTTTGTCAGTGTGCGGTCTCAGTATTTATGTTATTACAGTCAATACACATTTTAACGTGACCAGTCTTGTCAGAAAGCATTTCAGTCCCAAATTTCTTTCGCAGTTATTCAGTACAGAATTGCGTTATTGAAATCATGAGAGTCTTCATAGACAGACGCCTGCTTGGGTATAAAACTTAGTAAGACGGCAGCTTAGTAGTTGCAAAAGTATAATTTATTCATATGAGAGCAACGAATTTACTGTCGATGTAAAGTGCACGTTATTGCTGTTCGATTTTGAGTGATGTTGGAACATATCGACAAATTTAGCACAAGTCCTAAACACCAGATGTAATGGAAATCCGTTGTGTGGTTCTCGAGTTATTGCACGATGACAGAAAGACAGACATAGCTAAACTAATGGGCGCATCCCTGCAACTTTACGTAGCGAAAACGCCAAAAATTCATGGCATTGACCGAAGTCGTTAAGTAACGTTGTTTGTTGTCTTGTAATATCCAAGCGTAGGATCACTCATCTTTACTTTGTGTTGAAGCAAAGTGGGGTAAGTTGCAGCCGGTTACCAGTAAGACAGGCTGTTGACATTATACGTTCAGGAGGCACAAACGGGTTATTTAAACATGACCGTGATTTTAAACGAAAACCTGACATTGGAGCCTTTATTAATTTATTTCTTTGGTGAGAGGAACTTACTGGTATTTACTTAGAGTCGGTTTTAACAGCTTATTCCCTTGAAGTCAGAGTAGCCTTCTTTCTTCCTTCATCTGCCTGAGTTGCAGTAGATTTTTTAATAAAATGAGCCTCGTTATTTGTAACGCAGTGACTTATGAAGTGACGGATTATAAATCTTTGACTCATTAATTTGCTGGCATAACAATTTATTTAAAAAATCTGTTTTCAAAATATGTAAATTATATAATATTAGTTTAATGTTGTCTCAAAATTATCACTATATTTCCATATCCTGCATGTATATAGTGTGAACCATTTCTATTGACACTTGACAATCGTCAAAGTTGCTAATGTCTTCTGAATAGGACGTACTCCATGTATGCCAGTGGGTTAATTTAATACTTGTATTAAGACTAGCCTCACAGTCGGCCCCGAATAGTCTAAGGCTTCTTCTGCTTAACAGAGTAAGCCTCTGATATCCTGTATGTGACCCACTGTTGTCTTAACATCCACATTCTGGGCCTCTATACATTAATTCATTCATATCATTTAAACACGTGCATATATATATATATATATATATGTCGTGCACTAAGAGTAATTTTAGGAAGCGCGTACTTTTACTTCAAGAGGACTCAGTGCATGTCAAAATCTAATTAATTCGCACACATTTCACTTGGCTGATCTTAGAGTAAAGGCAGCTTAATTTGGCTTAGTTTATTTACACGTGTTCTACATGTGATGAAGTATACATTTTTATCACTTTAACACAGGTACAGTTTATTGCATCATACTACTTTGAACCAATGCTCTTTTTCTTCTTCTTCATCATTAAATTGTTTCGAATGTTCGAAATATTCCACAACTTAAAATCGATTATCTCATACCAGTAACGAGCTTTCTTGTCTGGTTTCTGAACTGTTCAATGTCAGTATTAATGTTCACTCAGACGGCATTGCATCGCTTTTTCTGTTTCGAAATCTGTCTTACTTTTCTCTGTGGCTTCTTCAGAATCAGCGCCTGATGTTTGATGTTCCACTTGTTACAGCCACGGAATTAGGTTGTCATTTGTGTTCATTACCGTTAAAACATAACCTGCTTTAGTAGTCTCAGAATCCTGAAACAAATAATAATTAGTGACACATTTTATGTTGGTCTGAAAACTTAATCAATCTGTTATTAAAGACCGTCATATTTCCGTTCTTGCTTATCATACGTACCTATTAGGTAACTTCGCACCACTACGACGTTTAAGTCACCTGTAAGCTAAGTCTAGTGCGGTAGTGTATTACGAAACGCACACAACCACAGCCGAATTATTTA
>NW_019059728.1:615007-627589 GCF_000696155.1 Zootermopsis nevadensis
TTGGTTTCGAAATACGTGTTCATTCATTTCGTTTCTGACAAGAGGAACCACTTTCAAGAATGATCCTGATTTCAGACTGCTTGAATCAATTTTTATTATGTAGTTGTTATTATGCAAGGGAGACCTCATTTTCCACCACACAATCTCTGTAATCATTCAGACTTTTATGACACTCAATCACCCAACCGTGCATGTTCATGTGCGTATAATTCTGTAAGTTGTTTGTACGACTGACCAATCAGAAATCAGCCCCTTCGTACTCTATTTTATTTCGAGAATGTAAAACCTAACAGGTGACTTGAATGATTGAAGAAGTTTCTCCATATATTTTCCTGAGCACTCTGTTTTCAAACACGTAACTACTACATATAAGTCGTCTTCTCAAGCATCATTTAAAAAAAAAGGAGATTTGAAATTCTAAATGTAAAAAGAAACAGCATATTTTTTGCGAAACATTTAAGATACAGAGCGCGTGTCCGTGGGATTTCTAATTGGACAGTGATTTTTGATTACTTCAGGGCACCTTGTTACCAGTTTATCTAAATTAAATACACGCAAGATATTAACATTCTCTTTATGTTCTTACATTACGCACCAGGTTTTTCCACAGCTTGAACGGTGACCCACTTTTCTCAAGTATCCTCCAGCACTTACGTATTTGCGTAACTGTTGTTTGCTGCAATAAACCACGGCTATCTGCTGATGGCGGCATTGGTCTCATTGCCCCATAGCCCAGGGGTGACATATTTTCAGTAGGAGTGCAGTTATTGCAACATGAGATTTTTATTTCTGGACTTTGTGGAGGGATCATATAATTTAGAAGTAAACCGAGATCTCCTTAACGATTAAGTAAAAGGCAATACTTCTAGCTAGTTCTTTGTCACAGTCTACTTGATTTGAAGTTCACTCGTTTTGTGTTCTTTGTATGATGTGCGAAGGAGCTGTAATTTCGTGTAGTTCGGCTAATTTTAGGCCTGTTTAAAGTTCAGCTTTGGTATGTTAACTGCCACGGTTTCCCTTATCCCGAGGTTCGTATAAGGCCTTGGTCTTGTAAACAGTGATATTTTAAGGAACGTGACCCCCAAGGCTGGCAAATTGTTGTTGTAGATCGCGTACGTCGTGTCACTATCGTTTACTGATATCATTTACATACGGTTTCGCAGCACGAAGGCAACTTTCTATTACGTGATTATTCTACTGCCCTACATTACTTTCCAGAATTTTGAGAGCCAAAAGTTCTTTGGAACTCGCTCTTTTCCTTCTTCTGCCACGTAAAGTTGCTCTTTATTCATTACCCATAGCCATGGTTCGCATAGCGACAACTTTCATTGAAGATTTTAATGGTGTCTTTCTCGGAAATCAAATAAGAGTAACTTGACGCTGCTATTATATGAGTCTGTGAAAGAGAGAGGCATTCTTCAGGAAGGAAGCAATAATACATCCCTACTATATTGTTGATTCGTTTATTATTATTTGTACACGATTCGAAATTTCTCATCGTGTTTCTCACTTTTTACAACGCTCCGGTACCTTCAGCAATAGAGCCGCAGTGTTATTAGTTGGACGGAAAACCGGGTTACCATGGTAATTGTGTCTGAAAGTTTCAGCTTCAGACAGGATCATTTCATGCCTGTTACAGTAACATCGTGCCATTGTTCCACCTAAGAAGAAGGCGTTCACAGAAATTGACCATGTTTCGTATTTTGTGATTGTATTCGTTTCGGTGCTTGACATGTAATATGTAACTATTTGAATCATCAGGCAGCAGATCTGCTGTCTGTACGTACAAAGTTATCCGTGGTTTTCCTAAATACTTAAGCGCTCAAATGTATTGATTTTATTTATAACTTATATCATAACCGCATCCTTTCACCTCATTTCCATTCCCTCATCTGTAATCTTCCATTCATCTGACGATGTAACTATTAAACGTCTTTAAATAAGCCACGAATCAATATTCCAACACAACTATTATGACATACCTTCGAATAAAATAGCATCAAGTTAAAAAGTTCACTATAAAAACATGCAATTTTAAAAGTATGGTATGGCCTGTTTCTAAGACTTTTATTCATCGTGCATTATTTTAGTTCACGTATAGACCTAAAACAGTGTTTATGCATTTTACGTATTTTTACGGGTTGATAATATTGGTAATAGGCTACGTATAGTTGCCGTACAATTCCGTGGATCAGCCCCATGTCTTTCCGAGGTAAATGAGACTGTGAATATCGGACATCAATGGCCATTCTCTCTTGTATATTACTGCTCCAAATAATATTTGCCTCGTGAGTGATAAAACAGCTCAGGGGTTGTACATGTCCTCCTGAGGTCTAGTGATCTAACCTGAGATGACCGAGGTCAAGGGGTTTCAAAACTAGCGACGGCAAGGCCTAGGGGGCAATAGAATTCCAATCCATTATGATCGAAGCATAGCGAGGGCAGAACATTTATTTCCAAAGTCCTGGTGGTCTAGGCCCCAAAGATGCAAGCATCGTTTTTTATCGGTGTTAAGTCGTTTTGGGCCATCACATACAAGATGAGAACAATTATCGGGCTCTGAAATATTTTCTAAAGTGGCCGAAAAGGAACGCACGTTACTGAAATAACTTGGGGCGGTCACATTGACTATGTGTGATTTGAGTACACGGTAAAAGTAAAGCATGTTTTACGTGATTGAGAACATGGCCATCCAAAGTGGGAAGAGATGTACACGATGAAGCATCTCCCACACTGTAGTGTTGGTCCAAAGGATTAATTAGGTCACGCGATCAGAATAACCCAGGAAGTTCTATTTATTTCACTCGGAAAATTCTTATGATTTATTAATTTATGCACGTGCCTTACACTTCCATTATCTTCAGTTTGAAGGTGAAAAGTGATAATCCCCTTTGGTTTTGATTGTGGTGTTTTAAAACTAGTTTATACTACTCTGTTTGTATAATCAAGGGTTTATCATAATCTCATATTCTTCGAGATGAATATGAATTAGCGAGCTAGTTGGGTTGGCGGTAAAGCTGCATTCATGTATTCGGAAGGTACCCGATTTGAATCTCGACCGGGCTGTATGCTATTCTTATGAATTGTTTTCGCGGTTTTCCTCACCCTGTCCAGGCAAATTATGGGATAGTTCCCCAGAAATGGCGTCGACCGTTTCTTTTCAAATCCTTTATATATTCAACTGTTCCCATCTCATTTCACATTTTGTTAAATAGATCCGTACAATTGAAACAGCGTCGTTAAATAACTAAGAAGCAATCAGATAATCAAGATCGTAAATTGCGAGTATCTTTGAAGTACATTAGAAGGATGACGTAAATGGACAGTTTAGGACAATGCACAACAAGGAACTTGATTCTTTATGCTTGTCACTGTTAAGGTGGCTAAATCGAGGAAGTGATTTACTAATCATCAGTTTGACGACAAAAGTTACCCTGTCCTACTCCCTGTTCGATATTCATTATGAATATAAGTACGGTCGGGGTTTTTATCCATGGTTACGTAACGAGAATACCAAATTAGTTAATTCCGTAGGTAAAGCGATATTTGGCCAGTGTTAAAGTATCTACCTTGACATTTCCTTGTTCCCGAAACGTAAAATGCACTTAAATTTGTCTCAGTTTTATTCACCCGAAGACATAGAACAGTGAGACCACAGTACTGAAAGGTCTTTGGGAAAATTACGTTCAGCGTGTTAGCAGGTATTTCAGTAACGTTGGAATGCGCGTATAAAGGCGAGCGCTGTTCAGGCAACAACACACACTGAAAGTTAGTGACTATTTATTTATTTTTACAGAAACAATTCAGTTATATGTTTGACGTGGTAAACTCTGTAGGTCATACGTCATCGTGACAGAAGGTGTTTCCTCCGTACACACAAACGTGATGTTAAACCCTCCAGAACGCACATCGTTAGTACTCACACATTCGTAAACTTCGTTTTCCTGTCGACATCCTAACTCCCTCTAACTAAAAAGTCGCTTCACACGCCGTTGTTATTCTTTGATGCATTTTGTCAAATGTGCAGCGATGTTGAAGTTGTGACCATATCACCAGGTATTCGAAAGACGATAGAAACCACTAACAAATTGATATTGTTTGTGTTCCGCATCTTTCTCGGTGCTGCTAGCTTATCTAAAATGCCTTCAATTTTTTTGACTTTGTATTCTATGCGGGTTATTTATTTCCTTCCCTTCCCGACAGACTTCCCCCATATATTACCTCCATGTTTATAACCAGCCGGCATTTGTTCTTTCAAGGACAATGACGATGTGGTATATATCGCTTCTTTGTGATGTAATCTTTCACGGTCATTGAGAAAGACAAATGGGTACAAATCTCGTTCTCTGCTGAACAAAAGAACACAGCGTTTTTGTACTTATTCCGCAGATTCAGCTGGCGTAATTATGGGTGGCGGGTTGGCGGTGCACAGTTTTAAGGGCAATTACCTAGTGGATTAATCTGGCCTGCAGCAGGTCTGTCTCGCTTTCCAAGGACCCGGTGTTAATCTCCGCCGAGACCACCTGCGCCAATGCTCCAGAAATGTTGTACCATAGTATAATTATTTTAAAACGCCACGACGGACTCCTCTGAAGTCTGTCTGAGAAAGAACATTATTAATAAATTAAAGGCGGTTAGAACAAGAACTGATCAAGTGGAATATACTCCAAGCCGTGAGATCTCAGCAAGTAAACTGGCTTAACAGACTTGTTTTGAGTTTGATTTACTCAGTTAATTACGAGTGTTAAAACTCACCGATTGGTATCCCAAGCCCAGACTAGTTTAATTGCTTTTGGGAAAGGAAATGACGATGCTGCAATCTGCACCTGAGTAAAAGTTCGTCTGCTCTGTGGTGACTCATGCCCGAGAATCGCCACATCCTAGGTGCGTGTACAGAAAGGCGGACAGATCATCACATGGCACGACGGACCAGGTGACTCACTGCTTCGTGCATGCCACACATTGCTCAGGACCAGTTTTCGTTATATTTTTATTTTGGGATTATTCAGTACGGGACATGCCGGGGGTTGACAACCTTTCCTAGGCCGTTGAGTACCTTCCTTGTTGGCAAGCAAGTTTCAGTTCTTGAAAAATGATTCATTGTAATTTCTTTGTAACCTAGAGGTACGATTAATTTCTTAGCATTCTACCTCAGCCGGGAGATGCCATGTTCGAATCTCTGTCCAGAGACCCGCTGTTCTGACGGAGACATTTTCTGTTTTTCCTGGGTACTTCCAGGCAGTTCACTTAAGTGCTTACTTCTCTGTTTCTTCTGCAGGATGCGCATATCGGCGATGGTAGACCTTATTCTAATGTAGGACGCAGTTAATTTGACGTCTATGAGAGTGACGCGGGATGACGCACGTTGTCGGATATCCGCCTCGAAAAATGAGGGACAGATTTCTCCCATTAGTAACAGAGCCCGCAAACACGTTACTATTGACAAGCAAACATTTAATTCACTCCATTGTGCAAGGCCGAGCTTATTTGTTTTTGTTTTTCTCGTTTACACGAAATTCGCTGAATTGAAAGTGGTCCAGTACTGCTTCCGCACAGTTTATAATTTTATGTCGTTTCGAATTTGTCAACGCGCGTAACTGATATCATGAGACATGGAAACGAAAAATGCCGCCGTAACAGGAATGTCTAATCCCTAGTCACTAGTAGTTAACCGGAGAAATGTGCCACAAATGGCATTCTGGAATAACACGCTGGATTCTCTTCTAAGATTAATGTTGTGCTCTGTGGGAGAAAAGGAACTAATTTTTTATCCATCTCAGATCCTGAGTTTTCAATACTTTTATGTGGATGTGAAGAAATCACGTTCGGGAATGGTCCATTCTGAGCTGCCATTTCAGTCGAAGGAAGAACAAATAATACCTTTTATTTTGTAGGCCACTGTACTGAATACTCGCCAGGTCAAATTTTAGTTTCGAATGTGCCTCGAATTATATATATATATTCTATTTATAATCATTAAACTGTAATTGTGGCGTAGGGAGATGTCGTGATTCCATGTGAAGTAAACTTAATGGAAGTTCAGAAAATCTGAAAACCCATAGAAATTCCCATCGACTGTTCCGCTTACGTCAATTCCCATGCCTGTGTTGTTATGACCAATACAACCTGCTGCCATTTCGTTGCATCTCCAACATCCGGATGAGTAGTGTAAGTACGTAACAGGGCTGCAACCCATCCTTACCGGCTTAGTCACAGATCAACGTTCGCTGCGATGTCTCTGCTTCTTCAAGCAACAACGTGTTCAGTTTAGAAAACTGCTTTTTCTCACAAAACCAATAAGAAAGGTAGAAAAAAAAGGACTTTTGTAACGGCTTTTAGACACGGAATAGTTTGAAAGTGAATTTTCCACCCTTCAAACTGACTAGAATAAACCTCAAATCGCTAATAGGCTTGCACTCTGGTGGCAGTTGTCGACTGATCCTACAGTATTTCGAACGCGGATGGACCAGTTTCTATGCAAGTTCAATGAAACCCCTCCTCAATGCCTTATGTGAGCTCAGCAAGACGTACGTTGAGGTTATGGAGGTAACGTGTGAAAAGGGCTTTGTTAGAAAAGTAAGTCAAAATTCTTAGTATATTTCGGCTTCGTTACAGTTCTGAAAGCTTCTGATGTTGGAGGTGAAGATTCATCCCAAACAAGACCATTCGGGATTTGTTATAGAGAAAACAGGCACAGAAGTCTTAAATTTTCCATTCCCAATCGTCATGCCACTAAACATTCGTTTGTTGCGGTACGTAACTTGTGTAAAAGACCTGACCAGGATACGTGATGTAACATCTGAACCCCCCGTTTCGCGTCCGATCCGTTATTTTGCCACGTTCAGATTAAGGATATTTCAGTCGCGTTTTGAAAATGTCCATTTGGTGAACAGTAATTCGACATTCCTGGAATGATTTATATTGGACAATGGTGCTAGGATGTCGCCATCTGGAATGTTGATCAGGAGCGCTACTTGGTGTCAACGAGAGATCACGCCCGCGTCTCGTAACTGTACGCCGTTGTTGCTGATAGGAATTTGAGCACTGGAGCAGTGCCCATAGGTAAGGAAACCCACTTGGCAACGTGATGATATCGCAAATGATTCCACTATACTTCGCTCTTCAAAACCCGGTGGTAACTATATGTACCAACCACTTTAAAAATTGAGCATTTTGCCCGCAGACTGTATTTATGTGTTTCTTATGATTGTTTCCCTCAACAGCTTTAACCAACTTACCGTCACCTTGTTAATACTGTCTCTGCTAAACTACTGTTCCACCATAATTGTATTTGTTATTTATTCCACGTTCCACCTTTTTGTTCTCTACTCGTTGGTGGTTTATCCTTGAATCTTCTTTGACCTGGGCAAACACATCAGTCCTTAACATGCGAGCCATAACGAGTTTATATAAATGCATTATGCGGCATGCGAGAGAAATTGGTGTGTCCAATCTTGGCTTTGAAAGTACAATACACGATGATTATCATTCTGTTCAACCATCACGTTTTGTATTGACATCAGTGGAATATTTTAGATGGGAATTTATAATATTTCATTGTGATGTGTGTATTTACATATAAAGTGTCACAGCAGGTGAAAGTGGTTCGTTCTGATGCGATTGGGAATGTTATCTTTATACGCAGGTGATATCTGATTATATTTTATTTTTTAAAACAACTATAAACCACAATAAAGATGGCTGTCGTCTGGGCTGTAGCATCGTGTATACTGGTAGAAGTTTTACCGACGTTTCAGATGTCCTTGCTGCCTCCATAATCAGGGCGATGAGTGTTAGCAAGTCCCCCTGAAACATCCGTGAACGTCTACACGGCGCTACAACCCAGAGAACAGGTATCTTCATGTTCGCTGCCTCTAGAACCTCAGATTCTATCATAAAATGCCAATTTATTATTTTCACATGTCTGGCAACTTGATGCTTGTCGTTTCGGTCTTCCTCTTATCTATCTATGTATTTTGTCCCACTTGTTTTGTATGTATTCCTCAAGTAATGCTAATGGCGCAGTGAATCCCACGATATATTTGACGTGAGTTTAACTACAAAGAAGTTGCCGATTCCTATCGAAGGAAAGGGAACTGGAAGAGAAATAGCTACTCTGAATTAAATCCTTGCGTAAATGGCTGTATTCCACATTAAGATAAAACAGGAGTTTCATGCTTCACTGGAAAGGTCGTTACACCAGAAATGTGTAGAAAGACAAAGAACAAGCTCAGATGAGTTTACGACGGAACGCTAGATATGTTGTAGGTCGAGAGACAGTAGTGTTCGAGAATGCGTGACATACGGGACGGGGCCTGCGTTATGCTGTAATAATTAATATCCCGTTCTGCTAAGCGTGCTCATTACTCACCATAATCTGCGTGCTACGTGCGTTGTGAAAGCACAACAGCACAAGAACTCGGTTTAGGATCTGATTTCCACGTTCTTTTATATGGTAATTTCGCCATAGTGTCCAGGTTTCCGGTGACATGTGTTGTGTGTTATATTAATTTGTTTTGCTCGCTTGCTTTGTCATGTTCGTCCGAGAACTTCTTGAAACCGGAAAGGCACAATGACCTTAAAGAGTGGCAGACAAGTTTTTCATATCAAGGTCGTATATTTTGAAGAAAGTGAGTACCCTATTAAACATAGTTTCCTGACAGATTTTTTTTTCTTAGAGTGTTCTTTGTGAAAGAAATTTTGAAATGCTTCTCCCATTTTGGACCATTGCATTCCTAACAAATTTCACCACAGTTGATTATATTCTTCATGCACGATACCCGATAGGACATTAACTCTCTCCAGCAAAAGTGACGGTAAAGACGAATCGATCTTATGCACATTACGAAACGGAACGTCCTAATAAATGTTGTCTATAATGAAGAAGATATGTTTGAAGAAAATATATACTAACTTTATGTATTAAAAGCTTTATGTTACTGCAAATTACAATATAGCTTGCTTATAACGTAATCCTTAGGAACCGAAATTGTGTCCGTTTCTGACTGGTTTTCGTTTAATACAAGTAGGCCTACGCACGTCCAGTTTTCTTTCTTCGCTCTGAATTCATGGCACCTGAACATTTTCCCACAAATAGTGGTCGAAACGATATTTGGTCGGAAAATATACATGTATGAGTCAGTTGTGCTAGCCGTTGAAAAAACTCGTTATTAATTACACAGCAGGATGCATCTGTGCGGGGCTGTTGGACCTATAAGCTAGGCTGTCTGCGTTCCACGTAACTTCTATACTTTCTAATCAATCGACTAGACACCCGACGTGTCAAGTGAAATTTTTAAGACCATTGAGCAAACCTAACTTGTTGGCTTCTCGGTACGCACATTCTCTGCCCGTAGATTGCTAAACTTTCGTATGAATCATGAGCGAATTTCTCCCCGTCTTACTTACTGCACTCTTGTATCATTGGATATTCCTTCCGCAGACTTCGGACTCTTTTTCCCTTACCCACTGATGAAGCGAAGGACCTCTTCAGCAGCAGGCTATCACAAACACACTTCCTTGAACGACGATAGAAGATGTCGTATCAGAGTTCCTTTGTTAGCTTTCCTCTTGCTATCAGGGTGAAGTACTAACACAAGTACAATTGGTTCGGCCAGTTAATCCACAGATCAATCCATTTTATTGTTAAAATCTACTGCTCGGACTTATTTTTCGTCAAGTATCCATTCCGAGTCACATACATATTCATTCTGTAGTTTATGAACGGTGTTCATAGACCCTATAATATGGTACGGTCTGCTTAGTTTTACTTGTCTTGTATGTTAACATCGCTTCCTTGCAAATCGTTTCTTGATCATCCCATCTCATTCTGCGTTGTCCAGAGAATCCCACTTAAGTCGGAACCCACTACTGTTATGTGACGGCTATGTTCTGCGTTGCGACAAACGCATTTCCCGGTAGTTTTTACTCGCTGCTGCGGTGGCTGGTTCCACGTTAAGTGGGACACCCTGCATAATCCTTTATGCAAATTTTCGGGAAAATCGGTAAATATGATTTGTGAGTACTTTGTAAAAATGTTTCTTCGTTTTGTGAACTTTTAGGACCTGCGCCACTTTACATTGGCACCGACGATGTGTGAAGGAACGAAGGTGCGTCTGCTTTATTAGCATCGTGAGACAAACAGCTATGTCCTGTGCCACAGTGTGTCACTCTGAAGCACTGTGCTGGGTGGTGAATATACGTTTTGCATGTAGGTTGATGCCCTGCCACGTTTGTTCACATCTCGAGTACCGTACATTGCAGTTAACTGGGACAAAGCGTTCAACTTTGGCTTCGTCTTATGTTATCTTTTATTCATGTGTTTGAATGTAAAAGGACAATATTTTGTTTTGATACTGATAGTTTATTTGTTTATTCCAAGAGATAAAGATTAATGAAACGATAATTTTTATCTGTTGACACAGTTTTTAAAACTTTGTGTCTCTTTGCGAGGGAAGAACACAGATTTATGTTTGAGAAAAATTGCGAGAAGAATATTTGGACCTAAGAGAGGTGAAGTTACGGGAAGAACGGTAAAATTTCATAACGAAGACCTTTATGATTTTTGCTGTTCGCTGATTAAAGTAAGAAAGAAGAAATGGTTGGGACATCATTTTGGGTGATAAACCACGCGGGAAGACTTAGGCATGGATGGAGGAGAATATTCAACTGGATTTTTCGGGGAATAGGAAATGTGAATATGTAAACACAACTGGCTCAGGATACTTACCAGTGACTAGCTTTTGTGATGACAGTGATGAAAGTTTGTTTCTATAACGACAGAGAAATTTGTGTATGAGTTGTTATTTTCATTACAACACAGACTCAACCCTTTAGCGAAGCACACGTGTGTGATAAAACAGTATTAACTTCAGTGAATCTTACTGGAAGGCATGTTCAATAAAATAAGTCATTATCTCACATGAAAACTTGTTTGACTTGTCACACTTACAGTTAATTGTGTCTGTGTCAGGTACACCAGTCTTAGTTTTCTTTTTATTAGTGCTCATTTAAGTGTGGATGATTTCACTCAATTGCATGCTGTGCTAAATTAAACAGCCTTTCTGAATTAATTCTAGCAACGACCTGGCCAGGTCATCGTTATTACACACTCATCCCAGTTATTGATATGCTCTTGTTGATTAAAGGGAACGCTTACTACCACGATGTTCAGATTATTTTATCTTCTCGCCGGCTGTCAAAAAACGTGAAAATTTAAATAGGGCCATTTCTCTTCTTTCAGACTGAGGGAAGAAGAAAAATTGAGTGTGTGTGAGAATGATGCTAAGGAAATAATTAGACCCTAAGAGGGAGGGAGAAAACTGCTCAGTGAACAGATTCACATGTAAGATTTGAGGTTTTCACAGCAGTGCGTATGAAGATTTCTGTCTTCTGGGTTATTCCGCCGTGTAGTCTGGTCGATGTTTACCTACGTTTCAGAGGTCATACTGCCTCCGTCATCATCGCCCTAATGACGGAGGCAGTATGACCTCTGAAACGTTGGTGGACATCGACCAGACTACACAGCGTAACAACCCAGAAGACAGAAATCTTCAACAGTTTCACAGTTTGTACTTTTCATCAAATATTATTTGGGCGATAAAGTCATGGATGACGAGATGAGCGGTGTATATAACACGCTTGTGAAGGTGAGAGAATGCATGCAAAATTTTAGTTGGGAAATCTGAAGAGAAGAGATTTATAGTAAGACTTGGGCTCAGGTGGATTTAACTGGCTCATATAGAGTCCAGTAGCGGGCTCTTGTGTAATGAAACTTCGGGTACCATAAAAGGCAAGAAATTTGTTCACAATCTGAGGGCGTACAGAACCCTGTAGTCTTATATTGCTGAAATAATGGCGTGATTAGCAAACTGTGCAACAGGAAAAGTGACACAATGGGGCCTTCACTGGCTTGAAGATAAGCTAAGAATGTTACCCGCATTTTCCCATCTTGCTATGAATTTACATTATAATATCTGCAAAGTGATGGGCTTGTCTACGTACAATTATTATGTTGGCAACCTTGATTTTTTCACCAGCTGGCATAATTAACGTCAGTTAAATTCCAGATGCCACAAGAACGGAAGTAGGAAGACTGTGTCTGTGGTAAAGGATGCGGGTAAACAGTTACGAGTTTGAAATTGTGCGCTGATTGCCAGTTTCGGAGGGGAACGTGTTCCGTACACAGACGTAATATAATGACTGGACCTAGAATCATTTGGTTGATTAATGTGTTGACTCAGCTTCTCTGGTTTTTTCCGATTGTCATCATAGCAACAAACCATGCTACGTCGCGGTTGACTTCTCTCCACTCCTCGTTCTTATTTGGAAGATCCCCGTTCGATTCTCGACATGGAGGGCGGCTATCCTGACTGGAGGTTTGTGTTTTTTGTTAATTAACCTAAGCAGATGTTGGTAGAGCACTTTGAAATATGCCGTGACTGCTGAATGCCGCACCCATCCTGGTTCAAGATTCACCCCACAACCCTAGAGAAGGATTCCAGGCGAGGAGAAAGAATTTGCCATGGAAGAGCATGAACAAACACAGAAGTGCCGAAGGAAAGACCTTACTTTTACTTGTTA
>NW_019059728.1:634216-652420 GCF_000696155.1 Zootermopsis nevadensis
CATTTACTTGTGTCAGTAATGCTACTCTAAAACTGATCAATTTATCTGGAAATTTCAGTCTTATCTAGCGTTCGATTTTTGCCAAGTTTCATCTAACATTATCTCGAATAAAATATTGTAATTGCGTCATATTGTGATCCGTATATTAAAATATATATTAAAAATTACAGTCACTCACAATTATAATAATAAAATAATATTAAAAGATTTAAAGCATCATTTAAATACACTACTAGTTTCGGCTACATTCAGCCATCGACGGGTGTATGCAGTATAAACCTATCACCATTTTACTGATTTTTAACGTTATTCATATTTCACTGTCTTCATTCTTGATGGTGTTCATGTTCTTTACCGTTTCTTGTTTTGTTGCACTATCATTAGTCCTTACTAGGTTTATATTTTGTATTTTGTGTTGGCATCATTTTGTGACTGTGAAGTAAAGTTTTAATTCCATTAATGACAATTGAAAATAGAGAATATAGAATATAGAAAACAAAATAATTGGTAAAAGTAATTGGTAAAATAGTAAATATAATAAAAATAATAAATAATAAAAATAAAAACAAACATGTAAACTCACCCAAGAAGTAATATCCCACTCGTAGTAAGTGAATGAAGAAACTGAACTACACAGGATTGGGGCTGGTAAACGACTGTGGGGCTAGTGGGTGAAAGGTGGTTTGTCCGGGTTGGGGTCAATATCTCGAATGTTTTTATGGTTACAGTAATCTCCAAACTATGTATATGCCCTGTAAAGAACTGTTTCAGTTAGCGTAATTATTATCAGTGCACTGAGGTAAATTTGGCTCACTGGAAATGCAATACTGTCTCCCAGTGAAGATGATTGATTTGAGAAACAAAATAGAAATATGTGTTTTGTTGTCCTGCAACCTTCTAGTACCTCCAGTAATGTCAAACGATAATTTTAATTTAAGTTCTAACTATCCATAATTTAAAACAGGTATTTAATTTTACTTTGTTTGACACTGCTTTACAATCCCTTTTGAGGACAGAGTGAGTGCACTCCCAGAGCAAAAAGCACGTGTTGCAATCGACACTGCGTTTTAGCTTAAGATTTATCTGCTGTATGTATGTAGTATTTATTCGTTCTTCTTGCAGAATGGCTTAATCATCCGCCTGTATAGTTTCCTGCGGTAACGTCTCTGTAAGAGAAGTGGATGGCTGCAACTGTGTCACCCTCTGCCGTTGGTTCGCAAGATGAGGGCGAAGAAGCTCGCGACAGAGGATGGAGACGAGATCCTGATGGTGTTGAAGGGCGCGAAACATATCACTAGTTCAGTCTCCACTGATGCCCAATTTATGGCATTGACCGCAACATCCCCCCATAACTGGCCAGCTGTGGACTGTAGTATAGGCGTTTCTGCGAATAGTTTCAACAGTGACAAGAGCCTTGCGTTGGATAAAGAGCATTCTAAATCTTGTCAAGAAGAAGAACAAAGTATCTGCGGAAACTCAAGCTTCCTAAGGCGGTTTATTGAATTTCGAATTAACGACAGCGACTTGTCTTTGAAGATGACGTCGGGTAATGAAAAAAGCAGTGTGGAGTCGAGCGGTGCAGGTAAGAGAGAAATGAAAATTTTGTTTACAAGTCCAGGAAGTGAGGACCAGCCTTCTATCGAATCTTCTGCAGATGGCGCGAACTCAGTAGCCTCAAAAAAACCTTTGCCTGATTATTCAGATAACACATCCACGTATCCTACTGATATGTTATCGCGTTCAGCCATCCATAAAGAAAGGAATGATTCAGGGCTACAGAATGAAGAGTTTCCACCAAAGCAGTCTGAAGGTAACACTGGTAGGAACCAAGTGACTGGCGATATTATTAGACATGTTTTTCCTAAAATCCCTACAATTCGTAGAGTTGATGAACTGAGGATACGCATTGAAGGTAATCTAGAGACCACAGATTCTACGAAGAAGGTATGTACGATTGGCAACTCTGTGATAAATAATTACGCAGACGAAAAATATTCCATAAAATCTGCACCGGAGGTGAAGGAACATAGAAGCAAGGTAGAGGTTAGAAGGAGCAATTCGAATACAAGAGAAAACCCTCCACGGAAAGTCAGTTTTAAAGTTCGCAGCAGTTCTAACAACGGGAGATTATCGTCTTCGTATATATCATCAGCGACATCTAGGCGTTCTTCAGCCTTGAGTAAGGGATCGCTTACGGACTCGAAGATTCCTAGCAAAGTCGCTGTTCTCGCTTCCAAGTTCAACGCGATAATTCATGAAAACAAAGAAGAAAAGAGCGTAGAGATTATTCAAAATGACTCTAGGATGCTCCCTCAGTTTCCAGCAGGTTCGATAACTCCTTCGAATAAGAAGCAACCACAAACAGAAAGGGCGTTCGTATCCAGACGAAACAGTAGTAATTCCAAACGAGAGGGCTGTTTATCGAGCACCGGGGGTAATACAAAGAGTGTTTTTTTGGGCGTTGCACTTCGAAAGCACTCATCAACCAAACAGCCTCTCTTGGAACCAGACAACAGTCAAAAGTCTTCCAATAGTAGTATTACGAAGGACTGCAAACGAAGGAGCAATATGTCATGTCGATCGTCTGCTGTCGGAACAAAAAGTGGAAGTGTTAAAGCTGCAATTCAGATTTTCGAAAAGAACGCTACGACAACTCGTCCAGCTAAAATCAATGCAGTTGCTTTAGGAGGGAACAGAAGGAATGTAGGGAACTCTGTCACGTGTGGATTGAAGCAGTCGCTTGAGAGTTCTGAAGCCAAGAAAGAACCAAAATATCCTAGAGTTATATTTAAACGAGATGCCACTCTAGTGCGTGTGACTTTAGATTGTGAAGACGTGTGCAATGAGGACCAAACTACCAAACAGGTTGAAGATAGCTGCAACACCCGAACCAACGACTGCCAGAAGTCAGCAACGAAATTGTCACGGGGTAGTTGTGAAGATGAAGAAAAGGTTTGTGTGAAGAATGATTACGTAGAAGGCTTTAATGCTCGGTGTAAAAGTGATAAAAATGTTACCGTGGTTGGTGTTGGGGGAGGTTCAGGACATGACGAAATGAAGAAAAAAGAAGAGAAAATCAAACCCGTAGTGCCAGTCAAAAACGTGACTAAAAAACAAATTTACAAAAGCGTGCCTTTTTTTAAAAGTGACACAAACGATTTCAAATATGCGAAGGTGACGTGTAAACAGGACAGTATATATAGGACAACAAGCAATGGATCTGTGACCGAAAATACTTGCGTTCACTACGATAAACTTGCATTTCCACATAAAGCACCGACAGGTTCAGAATATTCGATAAACAAGATTGCCTCAACCCTAGAAAGAGAAAACTTCCAAGAAACTGACAGAGAATTAATGACACCGAATAGATCGTTCCTGTGGGGGGTATCACCGCCAAGCAACAAAGTTCGAACACAGGACGACCAGTCTACATCAGTGTCTGTGCCATTAACCGATAATTATGAACCAACAAATCCGGAAGTTCCTGCACCTGTAACAAATTGCAGTATTGAAGAAACATACGATGATGTGTACCCACCGTCCACTGTTTATTCTGATGGAGTTTCTTTGATGCACCCCTATTCCGTGGTTCACCCACAAGATGATGACATGTACGATGACGTAGGCTCTCCCGCCACTGAAGAGAAACAGTCTCCAAGGATACCTGCAGTTTCGGCGGTCAGGTGAGTTGTTCAGTTGTCGACATATTCAAAAGAAAAGTTGTAACAGGCAATGTCGCCTGCCTGTGACGTGAGGGGGGGGGGGGGTTTCGGAAACCACCTATTTATTTCATGGTCGTCTGCCTGTAATTAACAGCGATCATACCACCTGACCGGTTTCAAAGAAATTCGGTCGCACTTACACTACATTTCATCAAACCAATTTTACGGTCACTTGGTTGGTTAGTATTGATGACATTTTTGGCCGTTCTTACGGGACAACACAGTGATTTGTTTTTCAGCTAAATAGACTGGGGATGTCTTTATTCGTATTTATTTCGGCATCATGTGTTTGGGGCTTAAAAATAAAAATAAATAAATATATATATATATAGGTGGTAATAAATTATTAGTAAATATTACAAAGTTAAAATGTTTTAAGAGGGACAGTAGTAAATCAAAATCACATTCCCGAAAAGAGCAGATTAAATCCATGGATTCCTTGCTGCTACTCACTTCACAGTCTTTTGCCTTCCAGTCGGTTGTCTGAAAAAGTAAACATTGCAGCACTTTTTTTATCTGTTGTCTTTTGTGGTTGTGAAAACGTGGTCCCTCACGTTAAGAGAATAATAACATATATTGAGGCTGTTTAAGAACAAAATGATGAGGAGAAATTGTGACGTAACAGAAGGGACGTGACAAAAAGTGGAGAAAAATACATTATGAGGAACAGTCTGTTAATAGCTTGATCAATTAAGAGGGGATGAGAAGGGCGGAGAAATGCATACAAAACATTAGTCAGGAAATCTTAAGTGGGGGGTTGTTTGGAGACCTTGGCGAAGATGAGAGGGCAATATTAAATTGGATCTTAAAAAATAAGTTTTGAAAATGTGGGGTTTCAACTGGCTTAGGATAGCGACTAGTGGTGAGCTGTTGTGGGGCGACTGTTACCTTCTTAAAAAGGACTTTATTTCATGGAATTAATAATGAAAGTTTCTTGCAGTAACTGCGCCGACGACAATGGAACTGACAGTGGATACGACTACTGTCGCGGGTCCGTGGAGCCTTCACTGGACCAGAACTATGACGACTGTGAGGGCGAGGGTTATCAGTGCATCGGGGAGGACAACCCTCACGAGGACGCGGAGTCCAACATATACGACGACGTAAAATCAGTGACGACGCTAAAGGTATCAGAAGACGTCGCGTCTATTAGCAATTGCTACGAGTCCATCTATTCCGGGGGGGACAGATCCATGACATCTGATGGAAGGACGACCATTGACGGCGGTACCATGAGAATGGGCGGACCTTCATCGGCTTCCAGTAGTATCGGAAGCGGAAACCATAGCTTCTGCGATCAAAGCAACAGTTTGTATGGTGTTGGAGGCTGTAGGTTTGATTCTGCATCAGTGTCGCAAGCTTCAACAGGTAAGATAGTGGTTTTGTACAGAGTGAATAACTATCAAACTAATGCTTGTCTGTGTATTTGGATGGGCTTGGAACCGAAGCTGTGGGTTGGTCGGTTGCAGGTATGTCAGGATTTTTCTCTCCGTTACTATGTCCAGACCTCTTAGACCTACCCAGCCAAGTATCCAAGGGGAATGTGGGCTCTTTCCGCGGACGCAAAGCGGCCGGGTCGTGAAGCTGAACCATGCGTACCAATAAAATGTTATGTCTGGTTAAAAATATCCTCTCTACACCGTATACAGACATATTTGAGATTCATTCCGAGCTACGCTGATTCGGAGGCGGGATATTTTGATCTGCGTCTGGAAGCTACGCTAATGCCCGTAGTAGTAGTAAGTTTTAGGTTATTATTTAACTCGATCAATTTCCTAATGTCTTTGTGTACATTTCGTAATCGGCTACTTCATTATCTCATCAAAATTGTGCTTTGATTATTCTGTAATCTCAACTTCCTCTATATAAAATAATTTCTAACACAACTTAATGTTCTGGAACCACCTTCAGAACTTTAATAAAAAGTTGGCAGCATTTCTCATTGAAAACAGAGACAGCTTTCGTTCCAGTCCGTGTGTTGTTGTTGTCGTAATGTCCACTTTCACCAATGTGCGTAAGGGTGTTGGATTGCCTCACGTACCCACCCTTGTAAGGGGAAACACCCGCATGTACACACTGAACATACTAATGTACTGCACCTTCTAGATACTAATCGTGTGTGTTAACAGGCATAGTAATATATATATATATATATATATATATATATATATATATATATATAACGATGTGAGATGTGAGCTTCATTACTCGGATCTAAATCTTGAACGTACCAGATCGCATCAAGTAGCGACTCCAGTTAAACGGTGTTTCAAGAAACTGTTTGCTGCATGGAGTGAAACAAACTAGCCATTAGGGTATGGTAATGGTATACAGATTTATTTGCTTTGTAGTTTCAGCTGAAGACGGCCCCCACGAGGTACTGTCGTATCAGCTGACGTGTGTGAACTCTCGTCAACCACGGAGCGAGACCAGCGACGAATGGGTGGACATCGAAATGACCGACTCTGACGGCGAAGGAAGTGAAGACGCCGTAGCAGTGTGAGTACATGGGACAGGATAATACTGCATTTGAACACCACTTACTGCAGGTTAGCATCGGACAGATTAAACGGAAGCCCAAACTGTAACACCTTTTCCAAGTTGGGAGATCTACTTACAGTTAAAGAATATAGGACATGTTCCTACAAAGTTTCAAAGACTTTTAGTGACTTTTTTCCCCATATTATCGTTCAGTTAACTTTTATTACAAGATAGTGCTCAGGAAAAGTCAGTATTAGGGATATTGATGTAGCTTTTTATTTCATCTAGATATCAAGGTCACTGCAGGAACTGGAAGAGTCCAAGGCGGTCACGAAAAGCAAGGAAGCTGTGGTCAAAGTCTGCCCGGAAAGCTACAGGAAAGCTAATTGATGGTGAGTTGATATAGTCTGGCCATTTAATTCTGTTGAATTTATCTTCAGATGTTGCTTTGCCGTATGATTCTTGTGGCATCTTTATTTTCCATGAACATATTTCAGTAGATTGCAAAACTATTTCTACTGTCGCCTATTGTCCCATATTCTTTCCTCTCATATGAAAGCAGTGTTCTGATTTAAGGATCCCTGTTCCTGCTTGCTTCTTTTGTGATTAATTTATGTGTGAATTTCACTGACCTACACATCACGACTCTTCATGCCAACATTCTTCTGTGAGTCTCATAACCGCACGCGCATTCTGATAGTACGGGTTAAGAATACACAGTGTTTAAAATAAAGAATAAAAATTACTAAACAATAAGTAGGAAGGCTGTCGCTGTGAATTCAGCAGCTGCTTGAGGTACAGAGATATTAGACATTTTGGGGGATCAGTGTTGCCAGGACAAGACAGGCAGCACAGTAGTTTGTAATTCAAGGTAAATCAACCACTGGCCACACCAGTATTCTGTGGAAAGAACGGCAGGAATACTTATTATCGCAATATTACATTTTGTAAAGAGTTTTCAGAGGAATCCAATGTTCGTTCCTTTTTTTAAACTTATTTTACTCTTAATCTTACTTTTGGAATCTGCTTTTTAATGTATTCGCGTCAGTCATCTAATTTAATGGTCCAACATATAAATAAGAAATTGGATTTCCGGAGTTAGAGTGGCTAAAGGAAGTCGCATCCTGCGTTCCTCGGGGATAATCCAAGTATTTACAACAAATACACAGGTACGTAACAGTGACGTCGGTTCTCAATTGTGGTTATGAAAGTCGCTGTGCAAAACACCAGCGTATACGTACATCTACCTCATTAGAACTAATTGTTTTTCGAATCTCCAGATTACTGATTTTAACAACGCAAAATATGTCAGCTGTACATAGTTTATCGGGGAGAAAAGGATTTTCTCTTCCAGTCATTAAAGTGAATGACTACAAATGGGTGACAGGGGTTTCGATTCACGATGACAGAAGTAGGTTTTTTTATTTTCCTCTGCGTCTTTTCGTGCCCGCCCAGCATCCTGGTCTATGAGTATGGGGTAAAGTGGTCGGAACGTGAAATTTTACAGCCAGTCCTCAGTACTTCTTAATGGCATGGTGCTCAGGTGCAGGGATAACTTAATATTTCACCATCATCTGTGACAAGAGATTAGGTCCATCAACATGTTCATTATGTTTTCATTCGACCGAATTACCCAAGAGCTTTTTACTCTAGTAACGTAATTCAATGTGAGTTAGTCACTGAGCATGGAAATGTAACTGGTAACAGTAGGCCTAACTGACGAGTTGACTACTCCTATAAAGATAAACTTTTACGAACATAGAAACCTACAGGCTTATGATTAAAGATACCACTGGCAACTCATTGAAAATGAAGGAAACCCTATTTTTTAATTTCTAATTAAAATGCGCTACCATTGTGTTCAGTATCAAATGTCTCTTGAAGGAAATCAGACTGTAGTTCTATATAAAACTGTGTTTGTTTCCCGCATATATTTCTTCTGAGTTGTGAATGAGTAAAGGATGTAAGGGATACGAAAACTAGATTACTTTTGCGGTGGATAAGAAAGGAATATAATTTTTCCGACAGTATAAGAAATTTACCCCTTCCACCCTTTCGTAAAATTATGTTAGTAGGCAAAGGAAGTAAATGAAGATGACAGGGCATAATAGATATTGATATTTTGTGAATTTTTGCTCTTCGTCCAAACTAATTACGTTTTAAAGGTTTGGCGCCATATTACAGCGCTCACGAGTCGGATCTGCTATAATCGATTGTGAACGAATATCTCGAACTACGAGCAAGTACCGTGTCGTCATGGTAACCCAACAGCTGGCCTCAATACTGACTAGTTGAATGAGAGAATAGGTGAAAGTTGTTAAGTGTCTTCGTTTTTGCTTGTGTCAGCTGTTAGTAAATCACATATAACGCTGCTGATTTTCTTCACAATTTAATAGATTGATGTGTTTTGTGAAAATCGTGATGATATTAACTGTGTTGTGTTCAACGGTGATTGAAAGTGCGAGGCGGCGGCGTAGACATTGTTGGGTGGGTTGTGATGATATCACTCAATGTCATGCTCTGAAAATATTGTAGCCTTGAAAAGAAGAGAAGCGATCTTTTACATCTTGCGTACCACAGGTCTTCTGAACATTTCTAAGTTAAAGTCTATCCCGATGTTCGTTACATAATTGGCCATCCATGGGCTGCGCCTAAAATTTCTGCTGCTAATTGCGAGAAGTATTTGGTCATACAAGGTCTGTAAATGGCTGTTTGTTGCACAACCGGATTAGTTGAGAAGAAAATGTAGAAATGACTAGTAGTTTTCGTAGCAGACATACGTTTATTAATGCTTCTCGAACTTCCGTTGAGTCATATTATCGTCGCCCCAGACCTCATTGTGCAGACCAAGGTTTGTTATTGGATTTTTTTTATTATGATTTATCTCAGGTTTAATTTAAAGCATCGTATTCATAAACGTTTATTCTTTGAGGCTGTCAAGTTTCATTTATTTAACTGTTGGAATATGTTTTGAAGTAACATAAACATGCATGAACATATACATATATCTTTTTGGTGTTTTTTGCTTAGAGATACTGATGTTCATCTTTGAAGTACTAATATTCTTCTCTGAAGTATTGTGTGATGCCTGGTTTCTTCAGCAGTTGATAAAGCAATAATCTTTTCAAATCATATTCAAAAGTGGCACCTAATTAAATAATAAACTTTACATGGAAAGGACAAATTATTAAGACTTTCCAGTTGTTAAGAAGATGATTAAGTGATAATTTTGTTCTGATGTTGGCAAAACATTTCCACATATGAAGTTAAGAAGATTTATGTGGTATAACCAGGTATCAGTACTACACTACAGTATCGTGTTTTATCATTCATATTGTGTTGGTGTTCACATTGGCTAATTCATTACAGTCTACGTGTCTTCTTCCTCTGTATTATACTTGGGAGCCCCTGATCCCCATGCCCACAAGCCTTCAGTCAGTCCCCATCAACGTTCCAGTGGGTCCACAGGTTTGGTCTCTTTACGAGCAATTCTCTACATTGGAGATGCTCATGAAAGCCAGGAGATGACCTTTTTCCTGGAAAAGGAAGGTTAGTTTAGGAATGAGCCAGTTGTGATATATGTATATAATAAGAACATTGACTTAGGACAGTGCTAATTACTGGCAACATATTGGAAGTATAATTCTGCATTGTACATTTTATGTACCACATATTTGTTATATTTGTATTGATTATTGTATCTCTCCATTTTTGTAGGAGGAGAACATAGTTCTGACTCAGACGCAGATCACCATTATGAGATGCTATATGAAGTTGTAGGGAACAGTAAGAATAATGAGGTGCCTTATGATGATTTTGATTCCTTTGACTCTGATGCGTCTGACGAAACATACATCAAACCTTTGCATCAGGTACAGAGAAGAACTTGCCATTTTTATTTTCATATCTTGATGTAAACTATGTAAATTTTCCATTAAATAATACATAAGTTTGTGGGGCACTGATGATTGCAAAATAAGGTGAATTATCACTTGGTAGAGCTAAACTGTTTTTTGTTGATGGGTTATAATGCAATGTGGATTTATAGGTAGAATATGGACATTTTGGATGAAGACATCATCTTAATCTTAAGGTCATTCCTCTCAAGGCAATATCTGATTCATTCATGATGCTTCATAGACAGAGACTGTCAAAATCCAAAAATGCTTCTGTGCATAAGAAATATGCAAGAGAAGAAAATTGTGGATCTCTGATACAAAAACTGGAGAAATATTTAGTTTGTATATAGTACAGCAAACATAAAAAATGGTTATGAACAAAAATCTGATTTCTGATTAAAACAATGACTAGAGACTATTGCAGTGAACATTTACAGTTGCAGGACATGAAAATGTGTTGCCTAAAAGTATTTGTAAAATTGAACCGGCATTAGTAATTATATAAGCTTTATAAAAATAGTTTTAATATAATGTATGCATCTGAGATTGTCGTAATAATACCTGTTCTGGCATGTATATTGTTATTTCAAAGACAGTTATTTTTGTTTAAAGGCAGGCTTTGACATTGGTAATGGCCGACTACCAGAACCACCACCTGGACAGAACATCTATGCCATCAGTAAGATTGCTGAGGCTGCAGGGAAAAAGATGCTCAAACTGGGCAAGAGTCTTCGCAAGATCAGGACTAAACGAAGTAACAGCAGGGCACCAGAAGCTCAGCATAATGGTACCAGCATAATTAAAGTGTTTACATTTAATTTTTATATGAAATATAGAATATCTACATTAGCTTAATATATTTTTTTAACTCGACAGACTAAATGGTACTTTGTGAAAAATCTTTGCTTGATTTATAGCTTTTAATTTTTATGGTAAGATGAGAATTTTAACAATTATGTTTATTTGCAGAATTCTAAAATAGTTTTTTCATACAATTTTGTCATTCTTTTAACCCACTGGCTTGTAGCTTTTTGTCTCATTTTGCCAGCAGTCCAGCAGCTGTTGAAAGGCCTGGTAGGTGATGTGCTGGTTCTTGAAATCAGTGGTTAATAATAAATATTGCTTGTAAGCATTTGCATGTTTTGGGTGGGAACTTTTGTCTGTTATGTCTTTAGCACAATCTGCTACAACTTGCATCCAAAAACAGTTTCTTCTGTTACATCCCACCGTAACATTTGAAACAATGAAGAAAAGTAATGTCACTGTAGGATAGAAGAATGTTAATCCCAGAAGTAATTTACTGCGTGCTATTATACCATCACTGTTTCTATGCAAGTCTTATGTTGCTGACATGGAACCCAGAGGTTTATTACATTACAGCGACATTAACGTGTATGATCTGTTTGTGATTTGTTATAAACATTTTTCATTTTCTAAGTTTTGCAAATATCAGTTTATCTATCAATGTCTTTCTCTCTGTCTCTTGCTTGCAGAGTCACTACAATTTGATTTTTAATTTTGATTGCATGCCTGCTAATATACATTAGAGTGTTTGGCAGGGAGTGGAAGTTAATACTTTTAACTCGGTATATTTGAATAGTAATGGCAAATTTACTGGATGCTAAAACAAGAAATAATTTGATGTAGCTCAAGTTTAGTGTTGTGGATTCCTTTTTAGTAGAAATACATGCATGCAGTGTTCAGTTTAGTTTCAAAATCTTTTATAGGAGACCATTAAGAGAAAAAATTAATGTTTTTCCCTTTCACATTTTCCTTTACAGCTCGACCACCACTGCCCACCACTCAAAGACCACAACGTCCTTCTCCATCTCATCCATCACCACCAGTCCTTCCTCCTCGAATCTCAGAGAAGACTTTATCTTCAGGAAACCTAGCAGGGCGCAAATATTGGTCATTACGCAAATTCAAGAGAAGTATATCTGCTTCAGATCAAACATCACCTGCGCCTCCATTTAGTGGCCCAAAGAAGGAAACAGCCACTTTCTACCTCACACAGGCACTGGATGCTGACATGGGCAGCACTGAGGGAAATATGAATGTGTAAGTTTGATTGTAGTAATAACTTGTTTTATGGTTTGGCACACATAATGAGATATTTTGTGGTTTAGCTGTCATAAGAAGACACTTAGCGCTGAATTTTTAGCCAGCAATTTAAAAAATAATAATATTTATATGCTTGATACATGTTTCAGAAATAATGCTTCATTGTCTCTTTGGGTGAATGTTCACTGTTTAGTATATTAATGATGAAGACTGTTCTGTTTTGTTTCCAGTAGTGATAATTAACTGAATTGTAACAAATCTGATGAAATATTTTTTACGCTTGTAGATGTTGCTATACCTAGCTCACTGTGTCATGTTTTTTATGTACCAGGGGATCTACTGATACTACTGACATTTGCTCAGAAAGTGGTGGTACACCAACTAGTCCTTCAAGTTTGGGCAGCAGCAAGACGATTGTATATGATAGTGGAATGGATGCAAACTGCAACTCAGAGGGACTACAGAAAATGCCCACCAATTTTAGTAATAGCAACAAGCAGAGGCCAATTTCAGCTCCTGAAAGAAGGAACAGTGGCAGCGTCCGTCCTAACTCTCCTCCTCCTCTTCCTCCTCCTCCCCACAGTTCAGGCTCCTCAGGTAAATTTTATTGAATAGAATTAAATTACCATATGCAAATGATTGTATAAATTACCTTGATTCTGTTAATCTGAATCTGCCTTCCCAACAGTATACAAATTGTTCATGCAGAACCACCTTATCAAATAGGTAAAGTAGGCAGGTGCCCCCCACCATGTGATGAACATCAGTTCCAAGTGCTTAAACGTTCCCTAATTTTTTCTTATTCCAGAAATTTTAGTCTGTTATACGAGTAATATTTGAATACGAAGCTTTATCATTGTGTTCCATCTTCTGTACATCAGAAAGTGTAAGCTGTGTTCTCCGTTTGTTCAGATAATCCAAAGAAACCTCTCCGTAAAGAGAAAAGAAATTCAAGTAACACGTCCTGGTATGCTGAATGTGGGCTGTTTGATCAGACAGAAGTTCAGAATATGGGCATTATGGGTATGTTTACCATTCTTATATTTTATTAATAATTCAGTGAAACATGTAGATTTGAAAAATAATGAAGGGCCTGAGATATAGGCCAAAATATTTGTATAATCTAAATCCTTGTGACCAAGTAAGTTGGTGCAGCAATAATGCTGTAGATTGTATTTGACAATTGGCTGATTCCAGTGTTAACTATTTATGGTTTTCCTAAGACTTTACATATAAATTTGAGGATCTTCACACGGGATGGCCTCCTGCTTTGAAATCTAACATTCTCACCTTTGGTTATCTTCCTTGCCCCACAGCATGTAGATGTGTATATCATATGGCTTGAATCATCAAGAAAATAACCAAAGAAGAGCTCTGTGTAAAGAAATTCTATATTTAATTTTCACGGTATGTGGGTCCACAGCATTTTGTTATGCATACTTTTCTCTGTTGTATCCACGCTTGAATGAAACTTTTGTGGTTTGTATGTTTGGGTGTCCCAGATGCAATGAATTCCATTC
Source organism: Zootermopsis nevadensis (assembly GCF_000696155.1). The sequence goes on from NW_019059728.1 coordinate 647,906, forward strand.
ATCATCATTCAAGGAACTCAGCAGTCATTATTTGGAGTTGTTCTTCACACAAGATTAACATTGACTGCAAAAGTATTATCTTACTCTTGAATTCTTTATAAATTTTATGGTGTTTATGTTAGCTTTGTGCCATTCTTGTTACATGTGTATTGTGTTCTTTTGAGTGATGTGTTTGGAAAACTATCTGTCTTTTAATTCATAGATGTACCAAAGAATAATGCAAGAAAGCAAGACCGACCCATATCAAATTCATGGTATGCTGAAGTTGGACTCTGGGACATGGGTACTTCAAGTCCCAATGACAGTTCTCTGTCTGAGCAAGGTAAGGGCCTGTAGATGTGATTCACAGTTCTCATGCTGAATTGTTTTCGAGTATTATTGAACTTGAAACCTCAAAATTTCACTTGGAATTATCAGTGAAAATTAGTTTTGTAATTCTTTTTTTCCTCAAACATTTCCACTTATGATGACCATTTCTCCATCTTTGTCTGTCTTTTCTCAGCTTCTCCCCAATTTCTTCCCTTAACCTTCCTTCTCTGTGACATCTTTTATAACCTATTATAATAAACTTGATCTTAGTTGTTTTCCTTTTAATTTCATGTACAAAACTTTCTTTGGAATTCTGTCTTTATTCATTTTTAAAACATGTCCATATCAAAATCTGTTATTTGTTAATTTTTCTTCCAATGCGTTCATCCTCGTTCTATCTTTTTTTATTTCTTGCTCTAGCTCTTCTGCTTTTCTTTCAGTGTCCAACCTCAGATTTTTTTGTTTAATTTTGTTCTCTATATTTTCTGCTTTTGTCCTTCTCGACTTCTTAGAAATCTCATCTTTACTGCCATGGATCTACTAATATCTGCTTCACTCCATGTCTGAGTTTCTATTTCATAAGTTATTTTGGGTATGCAGTAACATTTTAAACAGGCATGTTTTTCTGTAGACATTTCCCATTTCTGAAGTAGTGGAAATCAAAATGAAAGTGTAGCAGTTAAAAGATACAGTTAAGTACAGATACACAATATGTCCTTTATATCTTTCACCCCTGTCAGACACTTGTTTATATATGGTGCAGATACACGAAGCCAGCACACTGATTTGAGTGGAGGAGATTCACCACTGACAGCAGGCAGTCCAGAGAACAGTGGAGTTGCTGAAAGGCGTTTCGCTGATGAACCTTTGTATCAGTTCTACACTGCAGCTGTAGTAGAGGTATTTCTTCATTTAAAAAATTTGTGATAAAAAATAAAAAATATCTTCTGAAATTTCACAACATATCTATTTCATTGCCAGCAGGCAGCACATTAGTTTTAAATGTTATGGCATAATTGGCTACCACTTTTACTGTTGTGTTACTTTATGATGGTCCTTGGTTGGTACAAAAGGGGAAAGAAAGGGAAAGAAGCTAAGAAAAGTTTGTAAAATCAAAGAGACAGTGGTAAAGTGGCTACAGATCTGTTGGAAAACGTGTAGGATTTTTAAGTGATGTTTTACAAGACCTTTGGATGCAACTGAATTAGTTCTGTTTAAAATGTTTCACTGCACTTATTCTTTGAATAGGCCATAAACAAAGAATTTATATTTTCATGCTTGCTAGTAACCATGCTTTAATCTCAATATTCTAACCTGCCAGAAAACTGGCCTATACATCCCTTGAATGGTATTTGTCTCCAAGTAGACTTGACCAAGCAGCTAAAACCCAAGGGCCACTGTAGAGTAACAAGGCATAAACTCTTGATTGTTACTTCTCTAAATTATAAATAACAGCTGATAAACACAATTTATGCATTGAACTGAGAGTGCAGATATATTCTGCACTACCTGACCAGTATAGAAAGTGATCTCTCTTATTTTGAGCAACAGTCAACTGCATAAGAATTCATGAAAGGAGTCAGAAGTTGCAGACACCAAACACTGAGATTGAGTGGTTAACACCACTTCTTTGTATTCATAAGATCATGAGTTTTATTGTTGGTATGGAAGCCGCCTGCCCTTGCTGAGGTTTTTCTTGATTTTTCAAAGGCACCCCAGGCAAATTCTGGAACATGACTACTTCCTTGCACCTTTCCAGTTCATCCAGTTTCCCATTTGACATAATACAACATGCACAGCTGAAAATTAAGAGTTTGAAATTAACTGATTAGATATGTTTTCCCTAAATAACAACCATGAGTACAATTGCCAAGTAAGAATAAAATAATGTTGATTAATGCCTTTACGTCATATGGTACAGTAGTGTTCTAGCATGGGTGCTTAAATACATGCTGTAGGTGTTTATGTGTATTTATGTAGTTTGATTGCCTCAGCTTCAACACAACTTGATATTGAAGTTACCAGTGCTCGATGTACTTATTATTGTATTTCATTGATCTGAAATCTTTGCTCACTGGAAAAAGATTTACTGACTTTTTCTTTCAGAGATATATGCGAAGTGAACTGGACTCGGATGGTTATGAAGAAATTGGAGATGGTTCTCAAAAATTGAAACCTTCTCGTCCTACTGCCATGGAGCTGATTCAACCTCGTGAAGGCCAACACCGTACTCTTTGGTGTGAAATTCCTGAAGTTGTCAGCAGTCGTGTTCTTAGTAAGAATAAATGCTGCTAAATGTATATGAGCTGATGTATAACTTGTGAGGATTTCTAGTGGATGGAAATGGGTTGGGTTGTGTTTATCATAGGCTTTTGGTATTAGTTATATTGAATGTTTGGGTCTGCTGTAAGAATTAGTTAAAAATGATTGAATTGTGATGGGCATAAAATGTAAATTCAAACTGAATTATTCATGGTCAGTATGAATAAAGTTGTATGATAGGAAATAAGAGACTTGGGAGAAAATATGAGGAGGATATTCAAGAATTAAGTGTTTTTTCTTTTCAAAATTTGTGCCCCACTGTTATGTCCGATATTGGCATACATGAAAAGTTTTGTCAGAGGTATGTTTTTCTGGAAAACGTTATTTTCTAATGAAGTTTATTATCCTTCCAGAGACTTTTATGTTTGCAAATCAGATAGTTTCAAGATTAATACTTAAAATTCAAGAGAAAATATACTTTTAAACAAATTGGTTTGTAATTTGAAGTGTTTTGAAGAGTATATTACTGCTGTTCAATCAGTGATTGTGATTATGTTAATTTTTTTAGGTACAATCAGCACTCATCAGAAGAAGTTACAAGAGGCCAAATTTGAAATTATCACTTCAGAAGCATCATACATAAATTCTTTAAATGTTCTTGAGAAACATTTCATATCTAGTCTTGAACTGTGTGATGAATCTGTCTTGTCTAGAAATGATAGAAGGACCTTATTCTCTAATCTCATTCCAGGTATTCTCTCTTGATATAATGCATTACATTAATTAGGTTTGTCACAATTCTTCACTTTTTATGTCTTGCTTAAAAATCCTGATTGTCCACCATTTTTTCTTAATATTACAGAATTTGTACTAATCTTCTGAAGTAAAACCATTTTTGAGTTAAAACTGAAATCATGATAATTACTTTTGGCTCTGTATTCAATAGTACAAACAGTTTCAGGAGATAAAATTTTAGCTCTGGTAAGCTGCTTGTTCTTTCAGAAAATGTGTGAACTTTAAATTTAATGTGATATGATATGATTAGCTGCACTACATATAACTTTGTCCAGTGGGATAATTTTAATTATGAGTCTTGATGATTATTTTAGTCAAAACTTGCTCGGAGCACTTCCTGGCTGAGCTCGAAGAGTGTTGGCAGGATAACATCCTCTTACATGGCATTTGTGAGGTTGTCTACAAGCATGCTAGTAACAATTTTAATGCATACATCAAGTATTGTTCAAATCAGATCTGCTTAGACAGGACATTACGTGGACTGAAGTAAGTATAACAATGTAATGTCATATTTTCTATTTTCTTCTCATATGACTACAAAAATTTCTTTCTGAATTATTAAATTAAGTGAGGTATCAGAAGGAAATAGGAAGAATTGGTTCCTCTATTTTATCTGTAGTTTTATTGTCCTGGTATTATTTTTTTGCTTATAATAATAAAATTTCAAAATAAAAATGGTAATTTCTATGAAACAATCCTACTACTTTTGTTATTTGGATTTGAATGAATGCATATTACTGCAGTTGAAATACAAGACTCTACACAATGGTAAATGTTTACTTATTTAAAAAGTAGTGAAGATGGGTTTAGAACTTTTACCTTATCAATACTACTAGTATGCCAACCATTAGACCATCAAAGCAGTCCAGGATTAGTTGTAACTCTGCTAATGATGCATCCAGTTATTTCCTGTGGTTATAGTAAAGATAATACAGCCAACTGTTGAATATAACCAAGCAGATCACTTGAACGAAGTATGTTAGCATTTGTTTAGTACCATCATTTGCATAATAAACAGAGGTATAACAAAAGTAACCATGAGAGTCTTTTGTAATATTGTAATTTTTATTCCAGGGAACATAACACAAAGTTTTCAGAAGCTCTATCCCAGTTAGAAAATAGTCCTGTGTGTCAGTCACTGTCTCTACA
>NW_019059728.1:652929-666365 GCF_000696155.1 Zootermopsis nevadensis
GCTACCAATGCAGCGCATAACACGGCTACCATTGCTTATTGATGCTGTTCTAACACGCCTGGATCCACAAGATGATGAATACAACACATGCCGTCTGGCACTTGCAACTTTAAACAAAGTAAGTTTACTTGAAGTAATTTCACCATATGTGTGAGGTTTTTGTGCAACAACTTGCAACTTTAGTGAGTTATGCATATTCAGTCATGTGATTACATTATTCACCATTTATGTCAAGCAGTAATTGAGATTGAGGTCATTTTGTGCTTTCACCTTTGCAACAGTAGATTGTCTACAATAAATGACAAAACTAGTGAGATGTGCAGAATAACAAAGAACTCATGTAGAAAATAGATGTAGGCTGCACATGCACTTTTGTTTGTTTAATAATGTTGTTTGTTTGAAGACCCTTTTTTCTGTCTCTGTTACAGATTGTACAGAACTGCAATGAAGATGCACGCAAAATGGAACGCTTGGAAGAGATTCTGATCCTTAGTCGACAGCTATATTTTCCAAATGAAATAAAAGCAGTACCCATAATTTCAAGTGTTCGGTGGCTTGTCAAGAAGGGTGAACTCACACAGGTGGTCTGGCGAGGAGATGAGGGCAAACTTACCTTTGGTAAAAAGTTCTCTAGAGTCCAAGTACACATATTCCTCTTCACAGACCTGCTTGTCATTACGAAAAAGAAAAGGTAATTTTGAAGTCATGAGGGCAAATGATTAAGAAAGATATATTGGAATTTATCAATTTAAGACAGAACTTCGTACTGTCCACTGAATTCAGTGTGATATGGTATTTACTAGAAGACTTATTCCAGTAACCTTAGGTGTTGTGAAAATATGCGATTAATTTATGCTCTGCTCTAGAATTTTTTTCTTGTATTATAACTTGTGAATGAATATAAACTCCAAAAAGCAGTAATATGTAATAACTTTCTGTAGTAAGTTATACTGTACTGAAATGCTGACAGAATGGAGTCCATATGTATATCATTTGTGTCTTGTACTTTCTGATGTTGAAATTGCATAGAAAAAGGTTATCCTACAAACTGACTTCCACTCAGTGTACTATTGTAATGTCTCACCATTCTTCTGGTACAGGCACAAGTCACAAGGTAGACTGACATTATAGACTAAGAATTAAGTGCATGGCAAATAAGCAGTAATTTTGGAATCAGACCTATATATATGCTTGGAGCATGCCAGACTGATTGAGTGAGAAGCTAATACAATAAAGCAATGCTGCTATAAAAATCTTCTTGGGCTCTCATTGATGTCAGTTGGTTAAAGATCATTGATATTTCAGGGACCATCTTTGTCCCCACTGTCAGGGCTTCCATCAGATGATGAAATTAAAAATGATTTCATTAATATTTAATATATATGTTTTTTCTTTTGGTAGTTTCTGAATATTTCTGTTTGTTACAAATTAGAATATGATATATCCTACATTTCAGAAAAACTGCCCCTGATGCCACGGGTGATGAGTGCTATGCTGTAGTGGACTACTGCCCAAGAAACCTGGTTCAGATGACAAGTGCCGAAGGAACGACAAATCTTCCTGTCAAGTTCACATCTGAGAGTGGGCGCAATTTGATGCTCCTTACAATGCTTCAGAATCATGAGAAAAAGACTGTTGAAATGGTAAGGTGATACAAATATAAGGTAAATGTTGGTGTAGGTGACACTGTGTTGTTCTCCTTTTCTCTTACTCAGTTGTGGACATCATTATTGCTCATACTGATTGACTGACATTTGTAAAAATCACCATGAAGAGCATATCATGAAATACCTCACAGGCTTATATTTTGTAATATATGTCATAAACTTTCCCAGTATGATTATGATGTAATTCTTGAAATACAGTATTGTAGAGTAACTATAATTGAGGAAAATAACAAGATGAAAGCATTAATTAATTTCTTTCTTTGGTGATAAGTGATCAATCATTCTAACTTCACATGTTAAATTTGCATATGACATTTTATAAACCCATGTACTAGTTAACCATCAGAAGCCTGCAAGATCTGATCCTTCAAAATCCTGTGCATCACCCCAGTGACTGACTACTGACTAGTATTAAGGAATACTAGTCAGTATGAAAATGTGACAAGCATGCACAGTTGCAGTATACCCAACATTACCTAATGTGTGTCAAACCTCCTTAGTACCCCAAAATATTTCTCTTCCCTAAAATATTTTTGACCAGAATTTTGTATGTATTCTGATATCCCCAAAGTGTTTGATACAAATCGGTGTTTTGTGTCATGTGGTACTGTGCAGTAAAATAAGCATCTAGTGATGAAAATGTGCAAAGAACTGTATTGGATACCTCATGCTCCCTGAAGTAGAGCACACTTTTCCTCTGTTGTTTACAATGTCTTGTGGACACACTTCTTTTTTGCCAACACATTTTCTGTGTTTCAGTAATATGTTGTTATAATATTAATTTTTCCTGTGTTTTCCAGATATTATCATGTTCTGTGGAGTCAGATCGCCAACGATGGTTAGAAGCAGTGAGTCCTCCTGTTTCTGATAACCCTAATGAGACTGTGTATGAAGAATGGGACTGTCCTCAAGTTACTGCCATTCACCCATATGTAGCTTGTCAGCCAGATGAGCTGTCCTTAGAGGTGGCAGATGTGGTTAATGTGCTTAGGAAAATAACTGATGGTAAGGTTTAAAACCCATTCATCTGCAAATGCTTGGATATACACATAATTACATGTTATGTATGGAATGTGACATAAAAATGTTCATAAATTTTGGTCACTACAAATTTATAGCAGTTTTTTGTGTGCATACTTCTTAGTTTCTGTTCTGCATTAAACATTGAATATTATGTAATAATACAATGTTGGAAATGACAGGAATGTAGAATAAAATGAAACTTATGTAATGCAGGAGAAGGTATTGATTGACTTTTGAAAATAGATGAGCATTAGTGTATTGTGGCAATTTGTATAGGCTGGTATCAAGGAGAACGTATCCGTGATGGAGAGAGAGGCTGGTTTCCTGGTAATCATACTGTAGAAGTTTTATCAGCTCATGTGAGGGCACGCAACCTCAGGCAGCGCTACAGATTGCTGGCACTGTCTGGAAACTTTCTTGAAGCTCAGCGGAAGGAGAAACAGACCAAGTGACTGAGTGAAGCACCAAGGTAAGGTTGTGTAGTACAAGGAAGAGATGCTGCTATCTGGTCTGTTGTAACAGTGTAATTCAAATGTTGCTCTGACCGTTAATGCAGTCATATCTGAGAATGATGCTTTGTTGGGACTGGCTAAAAAATAAAGCCACTTGATAGTGCAGCTGGGAAGCTGAAGACATTTGTAAATCTGCTGGACATAGGGTAAAGACATCTCCATGACAATGGTCAGCATCATTGTCATACATTAGAGCATAATGCGTGTGATCTGTAATGGCAAATTAAGGATATTTTGACTCAGTCACATAAGAAGTGGAGGAAGTAGATAAACAGAATTTTCTTGTGATTGGATTTGATGAGTATGGTACATTTAAAAAGTACATTGCCAGACTTCAGGGACTATCATCAACAGTTATGTGGCAAGACCTATGATATTGTTCAAGAGTAGAATATACAGAACTTGCATCAGAAGAGTGAATGCATCCAGCATTCCTATCAGCCGAAGCCACATGTGCTGGCCACCCTTAGCAGTAGGCTAATTTCTTACTAAAGCCTTGATAAGTTTGTAAAGTTTGCAAAATGATGTGTGACAAGCAAAGGATAAAATTAATGAAAGTTGGACTAAAACGTGTAGGTACTGCAGGACAAAGCATGTATATAAATTCCAGTTTTGTTCATGGAAAAGATCTATAATATTGAGAGAAAGTGACAGTCACCATCTTGCCAAAATAGGAGATACAAAAAGTATACTATGAGCAGTTTATGAATGTGATGATATTCAGTGTTTGTAGTGTAATGTTGATATTTAAAGTGAAGAAGCTCATGGGATTGACACTATGGATGATGTGAGATGATAAATAACTGCCTCAGATGAGGCTGTTAACCATGAACTGCCACCTTCTAGCTCTCACACAAACAGTATGAAATAAATTTGGGCAATAAAGTGAAGAAAATCTGTTTTTTATTTCTGGAAACCATACAGTGTCTGTTAAATATACCATAATTCATATTATAGTAAAATATTTGGTTACATTATCCTACATGTATGTTTAAAAGAAATTTGCAAATGTTTAAGTCATTTGAATTTGTTATAAAATGTTCTGTAGTTATGATTTTCTTTCTGCAGCATGTTTCTACAAGCCATGTCATTTTGAGATAATTAAAGTATGTCAGAACTGCAGGATTAATTGGTGAAGTAAACAGTACTTAAGACCTAGGATGATCAGATGTGTTCATCATTTTTTTGTAAAAGGATTAACATTTTTTGAAAAATAAAAAGGTTTGTCACTTACTTGTTGCACACCAAAATAAAAATTGCTTAGAGTTAGGTAAATTATCATGGAAAAGGAAGATGGCAAATCATGAAATGTATTTAATTGTATTGTTTGTAAAATGCAAATATGATTGAAAAATGGAGTTTTGTAAAGATTGTTAAGCATTAACTAAATAAGAGAGCCTGAATTTATTATATGCTCCTATTGTGTGTAAGTTTGGAGCACCATAGCTTTTTACTCTGTTATATTAGAATTACATTCCATTTAGATGTATATATAAATACTCTTATAAATATTTTTGTATAAATATGTTCATCATTTTTGAAAAGTATGTTTTGAATTATTGTTGATTCACAGACTTATAAATTTATATTGTATATTTTATAAATAAATAAGTAAAATATTGTCCACTTTACACTTTGTGTTCTCAAAATATATTCAGTCCATTTGCTTTCTGGTTTATGAAGTCAAGTCACATACTTAAAAGAAAGGTGGCAGTAAGATTACCTATTCATTTACTGGACGTAATCAATTGTAAGTTCATAATTAGTAGAAAAAGGTAACTTTCATTTTATAATAGATTGTGGATTCTGAATTAAGTTCTTTCACTTTCTTAAATGATTCCATGGAGAACAGTCCTTCAAAAACTGATAATCATCCAATTAATAAAGAATCTCTGGTTTTTATGGAAACAAAAGTTTTGCCATCTTGTCCACAGGAGTCCATTGGTGGAACCATTCTTCAACCAGGTGAATCCAGTCCACACTCTCAAATTCTCTTAGGATCCATTTTAACGACCTCTCATCTACATCTAAGGCTCCCAAGTGGCATTTTTCATTCAGGTTTTCTGACTAAAACTTTGTATTCACACAAAATGTTATAAAAATATGTTTATTTAAAAGTATATACATTTTGTCAAAACAAGTTAAACACAAATTACCAATAACAGTCACATAATTTAGTACTTGCGTGTTAGCAAATATAAAATAGTGTAAGAAAATACATGTGCATGTCATAACAGTGCCAGACCATAATTATTTCACCATTTTAAATAGATTTAAAAATTGCTTTAAATAATAAAAAAGGCAGGAATGATTTCTACTTGTAGCTATAAAAAACATACCTTTACCAAGGTGACCTAGTAAGCAAGCACTTCCTCTCTTCAGTTGTTCCACATTTTCTTGGCTAGATACACTTAAATTCTGTATTGTACATGCTTGTCAAAACTATCTCATCATAAATCATACTGACATTACTCATAATACTGCAGTTTGTAAACAACTTAATTTTAAAGAAAAATCAGATCCCTGTATTCCTAAGCTCCATTCATCGTCCTTAATGTTGATATGAAACATCACAAATTCATGCCCTTGGTCTGGCATTCTTTATCTCGAAAAGCTTGCGAACAAAATAAACTTGCAGCACAGTGGTAAAAGTTATGACAAGAATCTGAGCAATAGACCAGTTTTGTACATAGCGGTTGTTGACTTCTAACAGATTATAGTCCCAAGTTTCCCTTCCTCTGGTGTGATGCTGATACTGCAACATTTCGTTGATGTTACGCTCCACTCCTTTAATGGACTCCTGATGAAACAAAAGGAATGCCAGTTTGTTTCTTAGTAGTTAGTCTGATAGGAAACATAATGAAACTATTTTTTTTTTTGTTATAAACACACTTTCTGATAGTCTATGGCTACCTGTGATGCAACAACATAACTAAAAAGAAAGTTTCTCATTAACAAATTTATGTATATTTTCTATCTGTAAAGTGCAATGAAATGAGGTATTGTTACTCCTTTGCCCTCTACCATACATTCATAAATAATGAATGATTTATAAAGTTTTTTGCATATGGAGACTTAAATTTGCACACATTTCTAATTGTTCTTCAGATTTGGATTTAAATTTCCATCATTAATCCCTCACTACTACCTTATAACTGTCTTCTTCCTTTCCAGTAAAAGCATTGTTGCCTGTTATGGGCATTACATAACAGAATCCTCATAACCTTATAACTGTTAAATTCCTGGCAGAATTAAGAACAGCAACTTGAAATTACAGATTTTGGAAGTTCTGTCTGCTGTAGACCCTCAAGGAATTTAAAACTGTTCATACAATTACACATGATTCTACTTATGTATTTTGTACTTTATACTTACAGTAAAATTTCCCACACTAAGGTTTAATTCTTCAACTTCCTTGGTAAATTTATCCCACTGGTCATACCTGTAGAAAAGAGAAAATAGTAACAGTTAAGTAGATACATACACACCCAACATTGAATAAATAATAGTGACATATTAATTATAACAAAATATTTTGAAAAATCTGTCTGGATTCCTGCCTTATCTATATATTCTGTGCTGCAACTGAGAAGCATGTTTATCTTTCATTTATAAGGTTCTGCAGTTTCTCAGTTCTGTACCTATTTAGAAAGTCAATGTTATTTAAATTTATGTACCTAATGACAGTAAGGTACAGATTTACTAGTTTTGCTGCAAATCTGGAAAACTGATTATCAATGCAGACACTGTAGTAGCCTCCAGTTGAAGCTTGATCCTGATAATCTGCATTTGGTCGCCACTGATATGGATGCACAATCTGACCATTGGGATGTCTCACAGCAAACCCAGCCATGCCATCACCGCCTCTCAATACCTGAAAATGTACGGAAATTTTCTCAGACTCTACTGGTTTGTACTGCAATCAAATGAAAGTCTTTTGCACCGATGTTCAATCTGTTCAGAGACGGTCATACACCAAATGGCAGGTTCTTCAGGAGCAGTAAGTGAATTGTCCGAATATTAATAAACTGAAACATCACTGTTAGGTATACATTATTTTGTCTGACATGTTGGCTATGCTACATTGTCTTAACATCATTCATTTATTAAAAAACAACCCATTTTTGAGAAAATTACCATGTACACCATACCATTTGATTTACATCCCTATGAAATAACTGAAAAACGCATGAATTACGGATAAAAGGACACTACTTGTTCCACAACAAATATAAGTGTAAACTTTTAAATAATTAGAAGTCTCTACTATACATCTGTACACAGTTAACTGGAATGCCAACATACATGTAGAAATTTAATGTATCACATTCATTACCTGTGTATTAGTCACGATAATCTTGAAGAAATGGAAAACAAAACACTACTTGGGCCATTGACATGTGCTGCATACAAATGTAAACATATGTTATATATTTTGACATTGAGTAGTTGAATTGGAAAAAAACAACTACAAACACATGAACGCCTTGGGTGCATCGAAATATTAAAACTTGGGCTTTCTGAAATCACTGAACTTTTTTATTCATCAACTATAAAATAAAATCTACTTACTTGAAAGCTGACGTAGAAAGTTGCGCCGGGATTTACATATTGGAAGTAACAATCTTCCTTTCCGGGATCAATATGGACCTTGTAGTCCATTGCAACAGCAGGTAGAGATTCATACCATGGGACAGTTGTTTCGCTATCACATATCTGTATAAAATACGGTAGTAATGTTAATATAAAATACAACGTGGCAAACAATATAGCCATGTTTAGTGCTCCCTCTCCAATGTAAATGGTTGAAATCAGCTGTGATGTTTGGCGCGAGATTTGAAACTCTCTTATTACAAGGGAAATCTTGACACAGATTTAAATAATAGCTTTTAAAGTTGAAGTTACTTATGTGGGTGATTATTTTAATATTTATATTAAGTTGGTACTTGAATAGGATATTTATGTTTGGTGGTAATATGGAGATTTCTTGAACAGCTGAAATCTAGGGAGACTTATGTAGAAATTCCATATATTTATTCTTCTAATTGAGTCCCATGTTGCCAATGTATGTAGTTGTTGCAGGAAGTAATCCTCAGATGCAAAAAGCTGTAGAATTGATGTTACACAGAATGTATTTAGTACGATGTGAATACATATTTTTACTTTGATGAGTGACACAAGTTGATTAGCGTTCTTCCGCTCTTTGACTAATGTTCCGTGCTTTCAAGATGGCCGATGCCGAAAACCTGTGATACCTGACACGAAGTAATTAGCCGTGCTGTATAAAAGCAGTACTTGGCGCGTTTCTAAGAATTTAAAATTAAATCTTCTGAAATGCAGTTTTACCTTAGTTAGTTTATGAAAATTGCTAATAACGTGTCTCTAGATATAAGTGTGTAGTGCCTACAGACCTCCGTTCCACATTAATGAAGACAGGTGCCCAGGTAAATAGAAATTATTATTAAATTTCGTGCCATATCAAACGTGTTGGGACTTTTGCCAGAAATCTTCAGTTGGAAAATACGCAATGTTAGGTTGTAGCGTTTACCATGTTTTTCATACAAATGTGCAGAATACTGAACAAATTAAGTTGACCTAATCTAGGAGCAGCCTTACTCAATTTGTTGGAGAGTTAACTAATATAGGTAATGTGTTAATTTGGCAGGCATTCCATAGTTTTAGCCATGTGTATATATTATGAGAGGTCGTGATATGAACACACCTGTTGTATTACCACTATCTGTAGATAACATTGTGGGCATTGATAATTTAGAATATGGCTTCTGGTTTAAGTGGGCTATAGTGCTGTGTAGTCTGGTAGGAGATTACCACCGTTTCAGGGCCTCTGAAATGGTGGTCAACTCCTACCAGACTACAATCCAGAAGATGGCTGTTTCCAAACCCACCACCATGAGAACCTCAGACCCTACATTGCTATTATAATTCTCTGATGATGTTTATTTTCACTGCAACATATGTTAATTTAAGCACAAAATGAATAACTTTACAAAATTATCCCTAAAGAAATATAATCAAGTCCAAACATACAAGCTTTTGGCAACCATAAATGAACTAAAAAAAGTATTTTAAAAAAGACTACACAAGTAATGATGGTTGTTAACAAATCTCTGTACATTTGTAACAAGAATTAATATGTTCATAAAGATAGCCAGAAGTAATTGAGATCAAAGATTGTCAGGGCAGTGAAGATGTCACTTGCGGTCTTGTAGGTGTTTACCACTGTTGCAAAAGAACAAACTGCCTTCCACTTCAACCCTGATTAGTAACCAATGAGTTATTTGTATACAGATATATGATTTTATAAACGTGTGTATATTTGGTGTTGCTGCCTTTTAATTGTAGTTTTTCATTCTAGTCTCCTGCCAGTTCTTTGAATTCCATGGATTTAACCACATCAGCTCTTCAATTTATTTTCATATGTCCATCCTTTTTTCCACTTCACTTGTTTCCACTCCAACATCCTTTTTGGCTATCAGTCATCCTGCATTTGTATGTGTGTCCATATCATGCTACTTGCCTTTCTTCAGAGTGAGGAAAAACAATCAATAGTTTTCATTTTTATTTTTAAATGTCTTGATTTTGTAAGACACTTGTAGTTCAAGACAAGGGTAGAAGGAAATAGGTTGGCCTTGCCTACACCCTTTGCAAAAGCAGAATGAAACGCAGTCCCTTTCCTGAAGAACCAGGCACTAGAAAGACTGTCTAACAGTCAAACAAGGAGGGGGTATAAAATGGATCTAGTACATGTCTTAAGACTCAAAAATGATCTACTCGAAGTTAACAAACAGAATTTATAGTGAAGTAATGAAATGTTTCCATTTCCATAGTATTTTCTTGTTATGTGCTGCTTATAGTTTAGTTTAGTTCCTGTAACTCAACTAAACTATACTACAGACTACGTTGCCTAATAACAGTTTTTTTTTTCCTCCTGCTGACTGCCGGTTACTGGGTTGTGAGTGATTATGAGTGCGGGAAAGAAATAATTTGTGTTGAAGAGAGATGCCAATTGTACAAGATGCTAACATATTGTGACAAAGAAACAAACAGAAATTTAATTTATATAAAAATTAATCATAAAATAAAGGTAAGTTGAGATCTGAGGTCCTCACGGCGACGAGTTTGAAGATGGCTGCTTTCTGGAGTGTTGCTCTGTATAGTATTGCAGATAAATTTCAAATCCTGGAGACATAAAATTTACTGACATTTCAGAGATGTTTGCTGCCCCCATCATCAGGACAGTCAGCTACAAATTTCACATCTTGTCAGAAAGTAGGCGAATGAGTGTGAAAGCGTAAACATAGATTTATGTCTATCAAAATTAAATATCCTTGTTTGCTTACACTGTTTTTGTAAATGTTCCAGGTCTGTGATGCTGACACATGACAAGGACTTGGTTTCATCACCATCTGCTGTAACAGCGAGCGACTACTGACACACAGCTGTATGAAGCAGGTAATTTAACAGTTTGAGGTTTCCATGATAGTGAAAATGTGGATTGTAGTCTAATGGGTTGTGATGCTTCATAACCTTGTAGGTGGTTGCCAATGTCATAACTACCATCAAAACCTCAGACTTCATATAGTTAAATAAAACATTGTAATCTGAGACTTTTGAGCTACGTGGGTAATGGACAATATTACACAAAGATAAACATTGTGGTCTATATTCCTTTCCCATCTTTGTTGCTTTATTTTATGAGAGATGTTTGTGGTTTTCTCATGTAACACAAGATATAAGAAGCAAAGTCATATGAAAATTGGAAGATTAAGCCTAAAATGAAATAATAGTACTCAGATGTTAATGTAATTAGCTAAGGAGAGTTGGCCAGTCCTGTATATTACAGCTTCATTATAATTTTTAGAATCTGTTTGAAAATGATTACAATTTTAAATAGGAGTGTGATACAAAGGCCAGTTAATGAAGGTGCCTTCATCATTGGATCATAATGAGATAAACAAGTAATACTTTTTAAATAATTTATATGAAGTACAAGTCACTTGTTCAGCTCCATGCATTTCATTGTTTCTTGCAGAACATTACCACATAGAACAGTAGTCTTACATGAGACTGTAACCTGCATTTTGCAATAAATTTGGCCTTTCCCACACTTTTCTCTGTTACCTGTGATTTTGTTGACAAGTCAAAAACTTTTGTAGGGTTTGAGGTTTTCACAGCGGTGAGTATGAAGATTTCCATCTTCTGGGTTGTTGCGCTGTGTAGTCTGGTCGATGTTAACCAACGTTTCAGAGGTCATACTGCCTCCGTCATCAGGGGGCCCTGATGACGGAGGCAGTATGACCTCTGAAACGTTTGTTAACATCAACCAAACTACACAGCGCAACAGCCCAGAAGACGGAAATCTTCAAAAACTTTTGTTTTCACTTCTAGAAATGCATGCATGGCCTCTTGCAGTTTTGTGCAACAAGGAGAGACTACTGCTCGTATTACAGCTGACCTGAGGACGCAAGAGGATGCTGAGCAGCTGGTCCTACAGTATGTTGGATTATAGATAGAAGCATGTGCATGTTGCGCCTTTGTGTGAGAGATGCGTGTTTGGAATAAAACATTATGCAGGAAGAACTTTATTATGCTTGTAGTAAGCTATCTCAACAGCAGACATTTATGTATAGTTAATTTGTTCCTTCTGCAGAATTTTGGTATGAAATCTAGAGTCCATTAATTCTGATCATCGCCTATTTCTTGTTGCAGGCCATGGATTTTATTAAGAAAGTTGTCTGATTAGGAACTTTAATTTTTGTCTGAAATTTTTTTATTTACACTATAAATGTATCTGATAATGAACTTTGTTCAAATCTCACTAATTTTGTGGTACATTGGAAGTTGATGTTTCTGATACTATAGAAGTGCTGAGCATCTTTGCTGGATATGTGTAACTGGAATATGTTAGAGAAATGCATAGACTATTCCTAGTGACAGTGCCTTCAGAAATATGTGGACACCATATTTTTAGGGAGAATGCCTTGAACAACACATTCTTAATTGGACTGTTTAAGAAATACGGAAACTGGACTCATGCTGAGTGTCTCCGGAGGATACATAGATACTGAATTCTTAGATTCTTGAGAAGTGCAGATACAGCAGTCCCATTTAGAATATCTTGGTGTGTGTGTGTGTGTGTGTGTGTGTGTGTACACATGCACTACTCCATAGTCTGAGTATCTTGAAATCAGTGCTGGCACCACTTCCCAATAGCAATGTTCCAGAAATACAGACACTGTAATCATAATGAGACAGTCTGTTAGAGTATTTAGAGACTCTACTGATATATACATATACCCCACATTCGTAGTCAGATTGCTTGAAGTGATAATGTGGGTGCTGGATACATAGTGAGACTGTCCCGCATCAATACATAGTGATGGCATTCCAGGTAAGATTACGTCTATCACTTCTCAATCACGCACATTCCAAATTTTTTGCTAAATGCGTTGACACTGCATTCCTAGTGAAAGTATGAAGATAACCTACGGGTTGTTGCACTGTGTAGATTTGTAGAAGGTTATCAACGTTGCAGAGGTGTTTGCTGCTGCCATCATCAGTGTGATCTTCATACTCACCACCATCAGAATCTCAGTCCTACATTCACAGGTTATGTTTTCATTTGATTCAACAGACCACCATCATAGAATAATTTTTCAAGAGGTATATGGAAAGGAATATTTTCTGTCAGTACTAACTTCACATATACAAAGGCTATGAAGCAGAGAAACTAAAGATTTGAAATTCTTTACAAAAAATTTTTCAGTTTAGATAAATTCAAGTCCATGTAAAGTTATTTTCAACGTCAGTAGTCTCAGTTGCTGTGTAGTATAATATTGTATAAGACGAGAAATTAAATCAGAATGAAGGGTTTGGCTGCCACGGTGCAGTACCAGAAAATCAGTAGCGCAGATAACTAGTAAACTGTGCTGTAACTCAGTAAAGTTACATGCACACATTACCTCCTCGCATATCCTGTTTCCTGGATACCGAGAAAGAAATTAAAAATGGAGTCTTTCTACTTATAGCCATGTAATTTTGGCTTCAGAGGTAGTATGTAGTAGTAGTAGTAGTAGGTGTGTATTGAATTGTCAGGCAAATGTGGTTCTTGCTGAAGGTAAGTCAAAGGAGGTGTGACGTGTGATGTTTGTGATTGGTGGTTCCATTGGGAATGTGCCAATATCACTAAGAGTGATGTAGATGCTGACAAGCC
>NW_019059728.1:671708-726568 GCF_000696155.1 Zootermopsis nevadensis
ACCTTCATTAACTGGCCTTTGTATCACACTCCTATTTAAAATTGTAATCATTTTCAAACAGATTCTAAAAATTATAATGAAGCTGTAATATACAGGACTGGCCAACTCTCCTTAGCTAATTACATTAACATCTGAGTACTATTATTTCATTTTAGGCTTAATCTTCCAATTTTCATATGACTTTGCTTCTTATATCTTGTGTTACATGAGAAAACCACAAACATCTCTCATAAAATAAAGCAACAAAGATGGGAAAGGAATATAGACCACAATGTTTATCTTTGTGTAATATTGTCCATTACCTACGTAGCTCAAAAGTCTCAGATTACAATGTTTTATTTAACTATATGAAGTCTGAGGTTTTGATGGTAGTTATGACATTGGTAACCATCTACAAGGTTATGAAGCATCACAACCCATTAGACTACAATCCACATTTTCACTATCATGGAAACCTCAAACTGTTAAATTACCTGCTTCATACAGCTGTGTGTCAGTAGTCGCTCGCTGTTACAGCAGATGGTGATGAAACCAAGTCCTTGTCATGTGTCAGCATCACAGACCTGGAACATTTACAAAAACAGTGTAAGCAAACAAGGATATTTAATTTTGATAGACATAAATCTATGTTTACGCTTTCACACTCATTCGCCTACTTTCTGACAAGATGTGAAATTTGTAGCTGACTGTCCTGATGATGGGGGCAGCAAACATCTCTGAAATGTCAGTAAATTTTATGTCTCCAGGATTTGAAATTTATCTGCAATACTATACAGAGCAACACTCCAGAAAGCAGCCATCTTCAAACTCGTCGCCGTGAGGACCTCAGATCTCAACTTACCTTTATTTTATGATTAATTTTTATATAAATTAAATTTCTGTTTGTTTCTTTGTCACAATATGTTAGCATCTTGTACAATTGGCATCTCTCTTCAACACAAATTATTTCTTTCCCGCACTCATAATCACTCACAACCCAGTAACCGGCAGTCAGCAGGAGGAAAAAAAAAACTGTTATTAGGCAACGTAGTCTGTAGTATAGTTTAGTTGAGTTACAGGAACTAAACTAAACTATAAGCAGCACATAACAAGAAAATACTATGGAAATGGAAACATTTCATTACTTCACTATAAATTCTGTTTGTTAACTTCGAGTAGATCATTTTTGAGTCTTAAGACATGTACTAGATCCATTTTATACCCCCTCCTTGTTTGACTGTTAGACAGTCTTTCTAGTGCCTGGTTCTTCAGGAAAGGGACTGCGTTTCATTCTGCTTTTGCAAAGGGTGTAGGCAAGGCCAACCTATTTCCTTCTACCCTTGTCTTGAACTACAAGTGTCTTACAAAATCAAGACATTTAAAAATAAAAATGAAAACTATTGATTGTTTTTCCTCACTCTGAAGAAAGGCAAGTAGCATGATATGGACACACATACAAATGCAGGATGACTGATAGCCAAAAAGGATGTTGGAGTGGAAACAAGTGAAGTGGAAAAAAGGATGGACATATGAAAATAAATTGAAGAGCTGATGTGGTTAAATCCATGGAATTCAAAGAACTGGCAGGAGACTAGAATGAAAAACTACAATTAAAAGGCAGCAACACCAAATATACACACGTTTATAAAATCATATATCTGTATACAAATAACTCATTGGTTACTAATCAGGGTTGAAGTGGAAGGCAGTTTGTTCTTTTGCAACAGTGGTAAACACCTACAAGACCGCAAGTGACATCTTCACTGCCCTGACAATCTTTGATCTCAATTACTTCTGGCTATCTTTATGAACATATTAATTCTTGTTACAAATGTACAGAGATTTGTTAACAACCATCATTACTTGTGTAGTCTTTTTTAAAATACTTTTTTTAGTTCATTTATGGTTGCCAAAAGCTTGTATGTTTGGACTTGATTATATTTCTTTAGGGATAATTTTGTAAAGTTATTCATTTTGTGCTTAAATTAACATATGTTGCAGTGAAAATAAACATCATCAGAGAATTATAATAGCAATGTAGGGTCTGAGGTTCTCATGGTGGTGGGTTTGGAAACAGCCATCTTCTGGATTGTAGTCTGGTAGGAGTTGACCACCATTTCAGAGGCCCTGAAACGGTGGTAATCTCCTACCAGACTACACAGCACTATAGCCCACTTAAACCAGAAGCCATATTCTAAATTATCAATGCCCACAATGTTATCTACAGATAGTGGTAATACAACAGGTGTGTTCATATCACGACCTCTCATAATATATACACATGGCTAAAACTATGGAATGCCTGCCAAATTAACACATTACCTATATTAGTTAACTCTCCAACAAACTGAGTAAGGCTGCTCCTAGATTAGGTCAACTTAATTTGTTCAGTATTCTGCACATTTGTATGAAAAACATGGTAAACGCTACAACCTAACATTGCGTATTTTCCAACTGAAGATTTCTGGCAAAAGTCCCAACACGTTTGATATGGCACGAAATTTAATAATAATTTCTATTTACCTGGGCACCTGTCTTCATTAATGTGGAACGGAGGTCTGTAGGCACTACACACTTATATCTAGAGACACGTTATTAGCAATTTTCATAAACTAACTAAGGTAAAACTGCATTTCAGAAGATTTAATTTTAAATTCTTAGAAACGCGCCAAGTACTGCTTTTATACAGCACGGCTAATTACTTCGTGTCAGGTATCACAGGTTTTCGGCATCGGCCATCTTGAAAGCACGGAACACTAGTCAAAGAGCGGAAGAACGCTCATCAACTTGTGTCACTCATCAAAGTAAAAATATGCATTCACATCGTACTAAATACATTGTTAAACATCAATTCCACAGCATCACACAATGCTTAACAGAAATAACAAATGCAGTAACATATACAACTTTAAATTATGAAACATCTCCACGGGTAGTACACATTGCTTATCAAAGGTTTCTTAAATACACCATTTTATTTTCTGTGAAACATTCCACAGTTATTACAAAGTTGTACTTAACAACAGGAACTCTTACATAACAATACACATTCCGTGGAACCAAGAATTTGAATGACAATAGCTTCAGGAATTTGCTATTCTACTTATTTCTCCCCTCAGATATAGTACAGAATACCTCATAATAAATGCAACTACCAGACATTAAATTACAAATATCTAGAAAGTCTGAATGTTTATTCCCAGCATGTGAGCATTTTCTATGCTCCAATAACTCCCAATACCTGCAAGTTTCTACATACCATGATATGTGATTTTTCTCTACAACTACTGGCTGAATGTAACTATATATTTTAACAGCACATTGTGCACAAATGTCACTATTCTCATTTTAACAATTCAAATATTTTACATATAATCATGCCACCTTTATCACACAACAGTAAATTGCCATTATCAGCACAGCCATAAATAAATGCAAAGGAAGAATTTTGAGTATCTGAATTTGCTGTTTAAGGGAATCTTCTTTCTTACTATAAAAATTTGTGATTTGTCGTCGTCGTCATACAATTTGTAGCCAAACAATTAAGTCATCAAACAATGTTATGTTATTTGTTTACTCGGCATTGTTGTGTTGGTATAGTTTAGTTCCTTACTCAAGATTTTAAAAGGCGTTGGTTGCGTTTTAAAAACTTGACCAACCCCCCTGAAAGGGGGTTGGTCAAGTGTTTTAACCCTCCATTCGGGGGGCTTAGTTTAGTTTCTTACTCAAGATTTTAAAACACAACCAACCCCCTTCCTTTCATTGTATGCCGAGTAAACCGATGACTTTTCCTAAGTAACCATTGTTGTCGATTTGTTGATATTGATCTTACACTTTTTTGCTGAATGACCTTGATAGACAAAAGGAGCGCTTTGCTCTAGTAACTCAAATTTATGGTGAAAAACATACAAAACCAAGCTGTACTGATTGTCAAGGTTTACAGTACATATAGATACTTCTCAGCTTTAAAGAGCTAAACAGACTGAACAATGGGAATAATTTTTCTAGATTTTTGTTATCTACAACATATGCTTGTCATTTTCCATGTCTATTTTTGAGATGACACACTCCAAGTTATTTTACTTTGAAAGACTACTGATGTTTGGTTTCCAAAATATTAAAATATTTTGCTCTTTTGCACTATGAACTAAATAATAACAATAAAATAATGCATATTTTACACTGTACATTTCAGAATGTGATGAGAAGCTTGCTGGTACTTGGGTTTTCCACATTAAGGGTTTTATGATGTTCTCATATATTAACAGCAACCAGGCTAAGATTTGAGGTTTTCACAGCAGAGTTTGAAGATTGCTGTCTTCTAGGTTGTTGCGCTGTGTAGTCTGGCGGACACCTACCAGACTATATGGCATATGCACAAGCACAAATGCATGTATCTCAAACTATCTATTCAGTTGTGGAAGCCAATATTTTCTCAAACCAAGAACAATTTAAAAGACTTAAGTGCTGTAATGAAAACACATTATTTTCTTCACTTCACAATCCAGCTGCAAATGAGTAGAAAGTAAGCATTACTTTTCAACTATTATGTTAAGTCATTTCTGTTTCAAAAAATCTGAAATTATAGGAGCTACTCGTTCTGGGAAATCTAAATGAACATAATGTCTACCTTCAACTGTATGGGATTCATACAGTGCTGCTGATTTTTTAAGTACATCAAGAAATTCATCCATTTCTTCAGGTTTTTCCAATGTTAGACCTTGAAGAGCTTGTATATGCAGAACTTTACATTTTACATTAGCTGCAAACTGAAGAACATACTGCCAAGTATATGACAAATCAACACTAGCTTTGAGACGAGCATCTCTACTGAAGGAGTAACTCCCATCAGTCATTTTAATGGTTCCCCTTCGTGACAGAATTTCACATCCTCCTTTTGTTGTGCATTTCTCCATGCTTTTGTGTAAGTGTTCAACTGCATCCTCGTATATGTAAGATGGACTACTCTTTGGGTCTAGAGAATCTAAGTGAAGGAATTTATCTAAAATCTCCCCATGATTTTTTAGTTTCCTTGCAGGATCGGTATTAAAACGTTTAATTGTATCCAAGGCAATGAAATGCTCTACTTGTTCTGGATACAGGGCTGAGTATACAAATCCTGAAATACTTCCAAATGAATGACCCATCAGAGAAATTTTTTTCCATCCATAATGATTAACAATACGCTGGATGGCCAAAACAAAATCTAACAAATGGTATGCATTTCCAGTAGGTATGTGTGAAGATAGTCCATGCCCTGGTAAATCTACTGCCAGCAGACTAATATCATGTGGAAGTAGGGGTGCTAAGGTGTCCCACGTACCAGCATTATCTTGATATCCATGAAGGCACAGAACTGGTTTTGCATTTAGAGAACCCCAACACTTTCCTGTAAATAATTATAACTGTTAATACAAAGCAATGGAAGATGTAAATACTATGCATGCAGATTTTTTCCAAAAAAATGTTTAACATACAACTAAGGATATCCATCTGTCTGCATGAAACTAATACTTAGATTTAATTGAAATTTAGAATTGAGTTGACTTTAAAAGTTGTCAATCAATTTAAAGTTGGTCTGTATCAGTTGCAATTAACTCCTAGTTTATATAGAATTTCAGTACAGTTAAAAACCACTTTCACTAACTTCCCTTTCGGCCAATAGCAGTAAACTTACACTAGATTACACAACAATTGTCACCTGGAATATTTGTTCAAAATGCCATTATACTCATACAATTTGATTATTTCAATACAGTTTATTTTGTGTAAAATGTGCTATTTACTTAAAAAGTAAGCAGAACATATTCTACACAAATATATTTTTATGAAAAGTAGAAACAATATCAGTAGTGTAAACTGAACATATATATTTTTATAATGTACTTAAAACCACATCATGTGAGGACAATGGGAAGTAGGGTATTGGCTAATGGGGTCACCAGCAAGACCAGAGAAGAAAGGTAGACCTTGTAGATCACAGCATAAGTACATGGGTGAAGCAATGGATTTATAAGATTTCACTGTTGATGACACAACACACTAAGTAATATGGAAACTTGGTATGGGAAGGCAGCAATCAGTCATATATGCCAGAAAACAAGATTTTGACAATTATTGAACTTTTATATAAAAGTCACCTGATATATGACCCCATGGAACTGGAATCTGTATTTCTTCAAATTCTCTTTCCAATGGTTGGGATTGAACATTATGGAGGCTCTGTTTCTGGATGTTCATTCTCTCTACACATCGCTGCCAGGTAATTCTTACTACCTGCCTCAACATCTAAACAAAAGAGATTGTTCTGTCTCATCACAAATTCAACCAAATGTGGTTACTGTCAGCAACTTCTTTCTTTAAGAAACACGTAAAATTAAATTATTTTCTGAAAGTACATGTCTTAATATCGCAATCTCATCCCATTCTTACCATAGATTCTGGAGGGAAAAAAAGTACTGACATAAACAATGAGAAATTTTGTAACTTGTACTCTTTTCCCAATTTGAGAAAAAGAGAGTTAAAGAGGACAAGGACAAACTGCTTCAGTATAGCAGGGTATAAATTCAAAAGAATTAAAAAATGCCACAGAAAATTACAAGAACACCACACCTCTCAATGAAGTTTGGACTGCACTTCAAAAGTAATGTGAAAAATATCTTTATAACAATCCACAATTTTAATCTAATCCCATCAGACTTGAAACCTTAGAGCTGCTATTTGCAAACTTTATTATGCTTTCTGTCTGTACATCTGCATTCTTTAAAACCAAATGTTCATAAACCACAAATGTGCATTTCTAGAATACAAATTCTTTAAATATAAATACTCATGCTAGGCATAGCTTTCATTTCATAAAATTAAAAAAATAAATGTAATATAGCTATAAGTTTATTTTCATACATTAAATGTCTACTCTATATTGCTAATAACTAGTTTAATTATAATCTGATAAGGTAACGCTGTCTTCTATACATCTGTCAAATCTAGGTTTGACTTAACTCTTTTTTTCTGGTTCTGAATTGTTATATATCATCCTGATAACAACTACCTTCAAAGTTCCATTAATGATGTATTTACTAGCCTGAACAAATTATTTAAAACCAATAAGTCAACATTAAATTTTTCCAAAACAAACATAATAAAATTTGCTACTAACAACAAAAAATTTATTAACTTATATATAGGGTAAGATAATAAATCAATTGAAGAAGTACCAACTAAATTACTTGGCTTATAAACTGACAATAACTTAAACTGGAAAAAGCACAACGAATATACTATTCTAAAACTAAGTTCAACATGCTTTGCCACAGTCACACTGATTTTGAAAATATATACTTTAAAATTAGTTTACTTTGCTTATTTCAATTCAAGCATGACAAGTTCAACAGCCAGCAAAAGATAATCATTATCATAATGTCAGGTGTTAAAAAGGTCTCTTGTAAGAGAAGTACTTAAGAAATTCAATATCCTTAAAATTTTAAATAAATTCTTACTCTCTCTACTGCCATTTGTTGTGGGCCATACGGGGAGTTCACAAACAAATTTTGACATACACAATTTTAATATGAGACATAAACATGACTTCATTATGCTGAATACTAACCTCACTAGCTGTCAGAAAGATGCTACTATGTGGGGATCAAGTTAGGCAATATTCCTTACTCTAGAATTAAAAGTTTATATCATCATATGTAAGTGTCTAAGCTACCATTAAAGGATTATCTTCTATCTCAAACCATCTACTCTGTAGGCAAATTTACTGAAAGTGAAAATTCTTATTTAAATAGCTGCAACAACATAGTATATATTAATTAAATTATTTAAATCTTGTCCGTCTAATCACAATAAACTCTTATTAAATATTAAAATAATTAACATTTAAATATTTAAAATATTAAATGATGTTCTTTATCGAAATATTCGATTTACATTAGACCATCATGGTCTAATGTAAATAAAATTATATTTTTATAATTTATAATATTTTAAATATTTAAATGTTAATTATTGTAATATTTTAATATTTAATAAGAATTTATTGTGATTAGACGGACAAGATTTAAATAATTTAAATAATACATATTTATTATATCACAATATGACGCAACTTTACCATCTCAACAACAGAGTATTTATACTGATATAATAAGTGTTCGTATTTATATTATGATGTGTTTCATATCCTTTGCTTGTATTATAAAGGCTCTTTGAAATAAAATAAATTATGTTCTAAACTATTAATATCCGAGACTTTTCACTAACCTCAAAATTATGTAACGACTCCTTTGGGGTGCGGCAACCGAACCGCATTCGATTCAGCGCATTTCACTACTGTGGAATTATATATCTTTCTCCTCACATCAAGGTCAAGTTTCATTTAATCACTTGAATCTGCATTTATAACAATTTCCAGATTTCAACATTACGAAAATCGTTTTATACATGTTTTGACACATGTTCGGATTCAGAAATTACGTTCACATGTGCCATTTATTTGAATGGAATATTAAACATCTAATCAGGACTATTCTACAGAATGAGTTTGTTTCATTGCAACCCAAAATTCATCATAGGCCGACGACACATACTGAAGGTATATTTTAGTATCATTATCCTGGAATATAAATGGAACAGATTTAGTACTGTTTACTGGCAGAATTTTACTGTAACATGCTTTAGTACAATACACATACAACCATTTTTGATTTCCAATGCAGTAAAGATCATAACAGCAACCATAACTTTCATCACAGATTATACCAAGCATGAACTGTTCTGCGACCTGCGGACGTTGTAGCTTTCCATCCCGTGTATCCGATCTCTCAGCTAATTGTTTGATTCACGCAAAACCGTCTTCCTTTGCGTCTTTTGTTCATTTGTTATAATTATAGAACTTCACAGCAGAGTGCACTGAAGTGAAGATGGAGACTTATGAGAGTGTGTTGCTTGTTAAATCAGAAGTATTTGTATTTAAAATACCACCTCGAACTACTAATAGAGGCTACAGGTATTCATGGTTATATGACCAGTAATAATAAGTTGTAAACTAGCTACAAGCTTGAATTAGAACGACGTCATTTTATTTCACCATTTTGACGTTTGATCTACTTTTGTGACATTTTGCATTGATGTAATCGTAAAGATGTTTTAGATGCCCTATTTAGAAGGTGACAGAATTCATAGGGAGTATAACACAATCCGTCATTATCAGCAGATGTTCTGCCATACCTGTTTGATAATTCATTTCCTGCAACTAATAACAGTGTCATGGAGACGAGACATTTCAAGCAGAGCCCCAGTTATAGTATACACTTATGCTACAACTGAACTGGTTAATAATGCCCATTGAAATTTCAACTAATTTCAGTAGTAAGACAAAGTGAAAGCAACGTGTAGTATCCAGGTGTTTGTTTTGATCTCCTTAGTTGTTTCTTAATTAATGGCTTATTGTATTAATATTTGCCTACAGAAGCCATGTTACAGTGTGAAAATGAAATCATCATCATCATATGCATACTAAAAATTTGTAACAATTAAAACATTATTTTTTAAGGATTTCTGTTGAAACTTTGGTTTGTATAAGTTTCTCTCTTTCAGGGCAGCAGATTGGAACCTGAATGAACCACAGTGGACTGGAAGGTTAAGATTAGTTGCCAAAGGGAAAGACTGTGTATTGAAATTGGAAGACAAAAATACAGGAGAACTTTTTGCAAAATGCCCTATTGACCAGTATCCTGGAATTGCTATTGAGGCTGTCACTGATTCATCTCGGTACTTTGTGCTCAGAATTCAAGATGACAGTGGTAATAAAAATTTGGAAACAACTTAGATTCTGGGTTAAAATGTTTCACAGTGGCAGAGAATTATATAATTCCCTTTGTCTTATATAATTTATCAGATATTTTACATCACAGTTTGGCTTAGAAATTTTCACTACTATACTTTATCTAAATTGTTTTTTAAGTAGTTAGTTTTCCTTCACAAACATCTACATAACAACACAATTTCTTGTTCTGTGTGATTAGGAAATGTTTCAGATTTCAGTGATATAGCTCCTTCCAGTCAGAATTAAATATATTAGCACTAAGCTCCTCATACCACTTATTTTCCTTTCAGGCTGAAAAGTTTCCCAAAGCACCATGCATAAAAACTTTTATTTTCAGAAGTCAGATTCAGTCCAACAACAGAAATCACTTTCTGGTTGCATGGCCTACCATAATATAATTTATGTTTGGAGACTGGCTTCCAGTCAGAATTAAATATATTAGCCCTAAACTCCTCATACTGCTTGCATATAAGTACCAAAGGGCTTGGCAAGCAGAATATTAGCAAAATAATGTACACTGATTGTAGAATTACAAGTGCTTTGGCCCTTTGTTGACAGGTCGGTCAGCATTCATTGGTGTGGGATATTCAGATCGTTCTGATAGTTTTGACATGAATGTTGCTCTGCAAGATCATTTCAAATGGCTCAAAAAGTCGGAAGAAATTGAGAAAGAGAAAGAAGTACCAAAACAGGAATTAGATCTTCGCTTCAAAGAAGGGGAAACTATCAAGATCAATATGAAAATCACGGTATGCTGCATTCATTGTATTATAATTTAGATGCCCTGGAAATATTAGGCTTAATTTAATAAAATTGTACTTTTAGTAATTATAGATTTAAAGGTTTTATATATTGATATACTGGCACTTTTCTGAATTATTAATGAATATCAAAATATCTAGTTGAAATCTTTTATTCCTGAGATGAAACCAAAATCTTCTAAAGCAAGCTGTGAACATTATTTTCAACATCTGTTGAACAGAAGCGGTTAAAAATGTTTCTTTGCTGGCTGGGTTGAGCTCTTGGCCCATCTTTAGCTTCCCTAAATTAATGTAACATTTCACTGTAGTTTCTAAAGAGTGTTTAGTAGTGATTTTATTGCTGTTTCAATTTCAGAAAAAGGATGGCAGTGAAGTTTCAAGCAAGTCCAAAGCAAGGCCTAATGCTGGTGGTTTGGGTTCAGGGATCTTACCACCTCCACCAGGTGGAGTGAAGATACCACCGCCAACAAGCAGTGGAATGAGAACCACCCCTACTTCCTCACCTTCACATCAGGCTCCCCTACAGCAAACTACAGTATCAGCGTCAAGTAATGTAGATCTGATGTTGGGTGTTGGTGCTGATACCCACAGGGGTCAATCAGTGCCAGCAAGGCCTGCAACTGCAGGAGTTGAATCATGGGGAGATTTTGCTAGTGCAGCCAAACCAAGGTGAGTGATATATTCATTAAAATTTATACATGGGAACCATCTTGATTAAAACAGTGAATTAGGCTTAGGGTGCCAAGATACAGAAAAAATTTGAACCATACCATGAAGTGTATAGGGAGTGCAGTTATAGCTTCACCAATTCTTAATCATGGCACTACATAGAGGAAAGTTCTCCGAGTGCCATGCAAACAAATATTATTTTGCAGGACACTTATAGCTGTATTTATTGTTATGTTAAAAGAACATCAGTGTCTATGGCTCTTTGTGCCTCTGTTCACTCAAAGTTAAAAAAGTCAGTGCATCAACATGGTCTAATTCATCCTTATCCCACCAGGATGGTACACTGAACTGTATAACCAGCCTGTATAAACCTTGCAGTAGGATTGAGGTTAAAAATACAAAGTTACAAAAGTCATAGCTTAAAAAGCAACAATGTACTTGCCTGTAAAGGGGCCACTTGTGGTTGTATGTTAATGTTGCTTATATCTTAAATGTATTGTTTGTTTCTGTTTCAGTGCATCACCTAGCAATTCCAGTTGGGTTCAGTTTTGAAGGTACAGCCAAATTATGTCAATGGTATGGGATAAATATTATCCAAAGTCTATATCATACATACATATATATGATTTAAGGCTAGAGGAAAAATAATGGAGGACTGTACTGTATAGATTCCTCTTGACATCAAGAATTTGTGTAAACGTTACTGTACTTGTGTGTAGCACATTGTCAGCAGATCATTATTACACTTTAATAATATCTTCCAAACCAATATTCTCATCTCTGAACTACAGTAATTATTATCCATAATGAAACATACCTGCCATGAAATTGTGATGGAATTAGCCTTTTGTGGTAGAGTCTCAAACAGGAATCAACTTCACAGAATATACAACAGAAAGTTAATTAATTATAGTATGTACAACCCCAAGCTCACAGGTGTATTTGGTCCAGTGATTTATATACTTCCTGTACCTGTTCAAGCCTGCAAATGGAGGAAATTCTGTTAATTTTACTCTTCAAAGTATTCACAGTTTTGTATTTAATTATAAAGATATGGGAACTAAACGTAATGGTGATCACACAACACTCTAATTGGGTTAATTGTTCCTTGTGAGGAATGCATGATAGCCATTATTAGCAAGAAATGCCCACCTATTGGTCTTGTAGTAAAATACCATTCATTTGGCCTGGTCAGATATAAGTGCAGATATTTCTGTGACAGATCAAATATTCACCTCTTCTAAAGCCTTGACTCTGGAAATATGCATATTACTGCATTCCCACCCTATTTCCAGTCTGGGTCCCCTCTTCTGAATCATTCTCATAATTTTTAGGATTAGCAGAATCCACTTCATTTTTGCTTCCAACTTTGGTAGAATTCCTTCCCCTTGTTAGGATGGAAGAGGCCAAAAAGGTGCATAAAATCAAAACTGGATAGATGGGCACAAACAACAAATGAATGGGGGGGGGGGGATGTGGTATTCAAATATTAGTTTATAATAAAGTTCTGAGGTTATGGGAGAAGAATTTGAGTGTTCTCTAGATGAAAGTCCCATTGAGAGGTGTATGTTATCTTTAGTAATTGTATTGTAGTATTCCTCTCATTTCATACAGTTTTTGTGAAATCAAAAATGAGATGACAATGGCAAAGACATCTTGGAGCTTTTCCTTAGTTGATGCTGTGTTAAATAGAACCTATAAAAAAAAAATTCATTGCCAAATATGTTACAGGCAAGAACAAGGCCCAAACATTGTATGAATTTTAAATATCTTGCACAAATGAAATTTCAAATTCCAGTGTTATTACAGTTTACACAGTTCTCTAGAATTTTCATGAATATGAAGGTTGTATAATTTCATAATTCACAGTTCTGTAAAAAGCTTTTTTATAGCCACATTTCCACATATTTACAACAACCTAACAAGAAATGGTATATTTAAATTTCTAAAATGCTGAACAACTACAGGGTTTTACATATGTAATAATACACAGTGCATGCAAGTTATAGGCATTGGTAATAAATTATCTTATTTGTTTTACAAGTTCTAAAAGTTTTTGTCCTCATGTTTAAATTCAGTGCTATACATCCATAGCTTGGCAATTCAAATTTGCGATTGAGATGTGGTATGAAACTGATATTCCACATTCAGGTTGCAGCTATGTAACATCCTCATTCCACACATTTCATATCTGTATATGAAATGTGTCTGCAATGGGGAAGGATATTAATCACGTAATCAAGATATTTTGAAATCTGACTGACATACACCTGCATCTTTTTTATATTTGCCCAAATTAAGATTCCCCAAAACTGACTTCAAAAATAGCATGACTACATAACCATTCTATGAATATTTTATTAAACTCAAATTATTGTTTAATGAGCACCTTCAATTTCGTCTAAACTTGGAAGATAACTAGAAATGTCAAGTGTGATCCATAGATATATACACCGTTAAAATGAAATAAAAATTGTAATTGAAGTGGTTGTTAAATTTATTAAAAATCAAAGAAAATATATATTATATTTGTTAAATTATATCTGATGTTTGTTTGTAAACACAATACATGTTTTAAATCATCTTTGTATGATGTATAGAGATATAAAATGTAGGTTCCAGTTTGAGAACTGTCAGTGATAAATTATCCCAAACTAAAATGCCAGATATTTGTGATTTAACTATATAATATTTTACTCTGTAAATATCTGGTGTGACAGTGCTGTCTTTTGGTTGAATCTGCTTAGAATATGTAGTGTACTGAAAGGAAATGAAATCATTAAGGAGATAACATTAGTTGAACATGTTTCTAATTTTTGATTAATATTTTTTTCTGAGCATTGTTCTTGTGTGTGTAAGATGTAGAAGGGTACTGGAACAAAACAGAATTAGGAGGTAAAATACACGTAGTTTTTAGTTTCCTTTTTGTTGCTTAAGTACCAGAGATCATAGAAATCTGGCAATTATAACCAGGTATCAAAATAATTTCCAACATAAATTAACTTTATAAACATGTTTAAATTCAACAGTGATATAGGTGAGATGTCTCAGATGCACTGCAGTTTCATTAATGAATGCCTTTGTTACAACTGATACAAAAGAAACAAATTTAAAAATACTGCTTTGTGTATATGTTTTGCTGTTCATAATGTTTCTGCCACGGTTATATTTTCCTTCAAATATAATGTGGCTACAGATAAAATTTCTTTCCATTTTAATTTGCTTTAATACTACATTTGCTCAGTGGCTATGCTGCTACACAACCTCATAATTTTGACAGGTAATATGATAATTTAACCCTTTGCAGTCCCTTTTAAATACCACTGTCTCTCTGCTGGTCTATTGAAATACCACTAAGCTGTATAAATTAAACTACTATTATGAACTGGTTTGATTTTCTTTTATAACTTGCATAAAACGAATAAACTTTGCTAAATATGGTGAAAATATGTTCTGAGAGGATCACAGTTCGTCTTGCTTGAATACTGACCGTGTGATATATTTTTCACAGACTGTACTACTGTTGCTAGTGAGATGTGTAATAAGTGGTGCCTTTCTGCTTGCTGTTGTTCGGTAGAGAATAAAGCAAGACCAAGTCCATAGATATGACTTTGGCGACATCTAAACATCTCTTATTGCATGCAGATATACGATGTATAAGCATTGGATTTCATAATCTCAGAGCTATGCGTCCTTTCGCGCTGATTGTGTTCGAAAGATCAAGACCAAGTTCAACACCATAAAAGTGAAACAACGCGAAGTTTAACCTTTGAAGTCACTACACATAAAGAATGCTTGATAAGAAGATGAATGAATATGCATGTCAGTGGTGGATTGCTCTATGTGTCAAAAATGATAAAAAATATAATTTCCTGCCAGGGAGATGGGATATTTGTTTTATAACTTTATCAGATATAAAATACTTCTATTCTAAGCAAATATGACAGCTACACATCCATTGGAATTCCTTCATTATATGATGTATGGTAAAACACTTGGTGTGGAGTTCTGGCTACTTTGGACATGTGTCAGAATAAGACGACGTTTCTCTCTCTAGGATACAACTAGTGCAAAGAAGAAGGCTTGAATGATATGCTGACACTGTTTGCCAACCTCAGTTTGACTCCATATCACGTAAAAAAATTTGTAAAATACATGGTGGACTCAGTCCAACATAGGACCGCAAAGGGTTAAGTCTGCTAAAGGAAGTTGCAAATTAAAGGGTTTAAAATCTTTCCCTTTTATCCTAAATAAGATCTTGGTTTTTCACTAAGTCTTATACATTATTTCTTGGCTTCAGTGAAGAACTTGTGATGTCATATATGACTGGTAAGTAATATAAATGTAAACATGCCTTTTATGCTGTAACTAAAGTAAAAGCTGCTGAAATCCAACAGAGTATGATTTATTTCATATCCTTCCTTAATTTCCTTTATCCCTTTCATACTCTTGTTTCATTTATCCATGCTCTCCCCATTTCATTGTTACCTTTATCCCTTTCATGTATTTACCACTTTCCCTCCAAAACATGGCACTATAGTAGATAATAATGGAAAACAAGTTGTGATGTGTGTTGTGTTATTGAAGTTCACTCCCCATATAGAGTGCAACCACAGTATGAAATGTGCTTTATGTACTACAAATATCGCTGACCATGCTTAATGTAAGCACAACTGTCATATGATTACTGGGCACAGATTTGTATCAAACAGCATGAAATATAAAAGGAAGCCCACACACCTGCGTATGATATTAAAATTTCCACCAACATTTGGTTATTTTTCTAATATAAGAGCAGTCTTGCACCTGGGAATACTTGCATTAACCTTCTGTAAGAGTGAAATTCCATTATAAGTACACTACAGGCACACATTAGCTGCTGCTGCTTTTATTTTTTCAATACAGCTTGTCTGATATTGGTTACTATGATGGCAGCACTAAAGAAAAGCTGGGTCTACATTCTTGTTTGCATACTATACAGAGGATAAAGTAACTTAAATGAACAACACCAAGTCATAATTCACTTGGAATAAAATATGGCATTAGTGGAAATAAGGCAAACTCCCCACCATCATTCAAATGAGTTGATCATTTCCTACAGTAACTGTATAACCAAATTCTAATAAATTAACAAAATGCTCATAAGATGCAGTGTGGAAAATCTACAGACTCTGTATTACAACTGAAAAGTTAATCTGCATCAAATACACACAGATGACAGTTCTTTTAACCTATGAAAATAGTGGAATGGTGTTCATTCTCAAGTAATATTAAATTTAAGAAAGGAAGCCAAAACTGCTAATTAATAACAGATTTATGGCAAATGGAATGATAGAAAATGGTCCATGAAAAATAGCTGTGATAAGGAATGGAAGCTTTTATATACACTGTGTAACAACGGAAGAAATCTGAAAAGAGTAAAGGATTTAATCATGTAGAAGCTATTGTAGGCTTCATACAAATAAAGTATGACAGCCAGTCTATGCTTGAAAACAAACTTAAAATGTTTCTTTATATAGTAAAGTAAAAGTAAAGTTTGTCCCGCTATGCGCCATGTAGGCGCTTGGGGTGAGAGGAGGTATAGCTCCTGTCTTCCTTGACCTCGGCACTAGATGGGGGTGAGTGGTCAGCATCACGCCCCGGCCGGCTTTACCCCCGGGAAAGGACAAGTTTTAATTTGACTCTTGTCATATCAATGTAATATTTCACATTCCAAATAAGGTGTTACCCATACCATATGCCCATGATTTTACAGCACTTCTGAGTTCTAAAATCAGAATGGTAGATCTGTAATGTTGGTAATGGGCATGATTATGATATCTCAGTCTGTGCATACCAATAGATATAATTAAAAAAAAAATTATTTCCCCAAAGCATAACCTCATTTTAATCACATTTTTCATGCAATAATGACTGCATACTTTTTAGAGCTGCAATAATAAAATGGCAATTAAATGAGCAAATGTAGTATTCACCTTCTCATAGACATTTTAAAGGATTATAAATGGGGTTGTATAGATTGAGAACATTGGTTTAATTAGGATTTGACACAAATACCACTGCTTTATGTAGTCTCACTGAAAATTGGAACATGAAGCAATGAAATGCACTATTATATATGGGACAATGTAAAGACAATTGAAAATATCACAGTGAACACACAAGATCCCCTTTAAATGACAGCATTACATGTGATATTTGGTTAATATCCCATTCCATGATTTTTCAATGGAAAAGAATGAATGAATAAGACCTCCCAGTTACATATACACAGAAAGACATTTTCATAGAGAACAGAAAGGCAATATAAATACTATTCACAATGGGTAATATACAGTATTGACATCAATGCTGTTAATTGTCATATCAACACTTCTTTCTAAACCTACAAATACTAACTTGTAACTTAACTACCTACTACTGTCAGGAAAAGGCCTTTCTATTTTCATATAGATCTCTTTCTCATTAAAAAGTGTTAATATTCATTTCCATTACACAACAATACAAAAACAAAAGAACTCATTTTATCAGGTATTGATATGAACTAGATCCATGGATTTGTATGACATGCTATTTTATGATAGACTATGTGAACATTCAAGTACATATATATAGCATATTGTTACTGTAGTACCTGTAAACAAACTTACATCCTTGTGGTGTTACAAATAGCCACACGACAAAGTTGTTTCACCCACAGCTGCCACCTCCACTCCCTCCTCCACCATAACGCTTAACTCGGAGTGCTCGAGGTGATATGCCCATCTTCAGACTGCGCATGGCCATGGCACGGTTGAAGTGGCGCTGCGTCTTCACTTCTGAGAACTCTGATTCCATGTTCCCATCCACAGAGGACAAGATTACTAGGAGTACCCCCAATACCTTTTTTTTAAAAAAAAACAAAAAAACAGCACTGTCAGTATTATTATAATGCAGTTATGTAATGTTATCTGTACACCTACTGCATTTAAAGTCTTCTTTTATGGGAGATATTAATAAAGAATTAAAAATTGTATAAACTTGGTACTTTATGTTCCAGCATGCTTGTTCATAAACATTTATTTTGGTAAGTGCTGTCATGCTACTACTGTTATACCATATTTATCATTGCCTTTGCCCAACACCATGAACTTTCCACACTTGTTAATTTCTCCAAGTTTATGTTTACTTGTGGGGCAGATTATTATAAAATGAATGAAAATCTATCTGAATTTTTGCAGCACTTTCATAAAAGAGAAATACTATTTATACAAATATATTTTCTGAAGTCTGGCCCTGTTCATATTTATTTTAATCACAATATTATATTCAAATTTGGGCTTCCAAATCTCATTTATAGCTTAAAGTTATAGAAATAGTAATATATGTGATAGTAACTTGTAAATAGTTGACCTTTAATCTCAACAAATAGTGAATAAAAGCATAAAGCCTACAGCCTATCTGAAAGTTACCAGACATATGATGATTAGTACAGTATAAATGTGAATAGTTGTATCTGGTATGGACTCCATGTCTTTAAGTGCTGCAAGAGCTGGTTCAAATGCAGGTTTCAGCTCCAGTGCATGCCGGAGGTGGAGTGATGCCTCCTGATAGTGGCCATAAGCCTGAAATTAGTAAACATTTGCATTTAGTAATATGCATAACTCAGCATCATGTACAGACAACCTATAAATAATGATACATCACTATTAATGTGAAGGTGTAGGCCCACAGGCCTGTTCTGGTCCCACTATGTACTAGCAAACTCAGTTTGGGCAACCAAAGTCTCTTTGAAGCCCATACCTCAAAGTCTATGTCTTTAAGATCTTGGAATTCCAAATGCGCTTTATATTTATCTATAAATTCAATTATTTTTATCCTGCTCTTCTTATCAGCATGTGTACAAATCTGTCCACATAATTGTCTCACCATAATAACTTTTGAACTGACTGATGAATTTTCATGAAACATAGTATGAATATTATTCCTCTACCTTGAAATTATTTAATACCCCACCATCAACAGTAAGAATGATAAAACTTTGCATACTGTGTAGTGTATTATAATATAAAATAAGCAAACAAACAAACTATTAACACTATAAATGGCACTAGTGTCATTTATAGTGTTAATAGTTT
The DNA here is from genome assembly GCF_000696155.1 of Zootermopsis nevadensis. Next base: position 691,067 of record NW_019059728.1, read on the forward strand.
GTTTGCTTATTTTATAGTACGAATGTGGTAGCTATACCAACTTCTGAGGAGGAAGCAGCATTATCACCACTACTAGTGAATACTTTTGTAGAATGTATAAAATATCACTGTGGCTGCATTAAGATCTATACAGTAGGGCACTGCATATACGGCAGGTTAGGGACCAGACCCCCACCAAACAGCGAAAATTGCCAAAAAGTGGATCTTTGCCTTCTTTCACTTGAAAATGCATATCAAAGCTTAATAAGATGTTTACACTATCATATAGTAAGTACACAATAGCGAAATGATACGAAAGTAAAATGAATATCAGTAGTACACACATTGCTTACCTTAAAATATTTTTGTCCTCAGCTTATAGTGATTAAAAAATTAAATCCGTGGCGTAACAGCTCCAGAGAGCCAAAGCCGACTAGCTTGACTGCTGGCCTCACGTTCACATGCCTAAGCAGAGGTGAACGATCATCCAACCAGATACAGGGTGACGTGTGGTCAGCACGATGAACCCCCAGCCATTGCTAGTTTTCCTGACCGGATTACGCTACCCATTGTAGCTCCCCAATTTCCTCACGGTGCTGGGTTGGCACCGGTCCCATACACTGGTACGAAAGCTCATGAGAAAATTTCTTCTCCCCCGAGACTCGAACCAGCGCGCATTCCGTATCGCCGGTCCGAAGCATGATGCCTCAGACCGCGCAGCTACGGCGCGGGACTGCTTATAGTGATTGGTGAATACAAATTTGAAAATGAATATGTTTATAGTAGGAAGGATGAAGGAGATGGCACATCTTCATCATCTGACTCTTCAACAAATGTTATGATCATTTTTGAATGCGGACATCAGTCCTTCCAAGCAAATGCTGAGACATTACCTTAAATTCTGCAACCTTTCCAATGTATTACTTAGCAATCATCTTACTATTCAGTGTAATATAATCTAAGCTATTGACAATGTATTTAAACACACACAACATATATATGAACAGTACCTTGAATATTTCTCCTAAAGTAAAGTACTGTCGCCAAGCATTCTTATCAGGTGGTTGAACTTCTAGAGATCTTCTAGTGAGATATATGGCATCATCCAGATACTGTAAGTTAAATAACACCCTAGCCAAATTCAGCAGAACCTAAAAATAAATAAAAACACATGAGTAAAAGTATATAAGTGGATGCTACAGGGAGCATTCTTCCCTCACCTTCATTCTTTTACACATGAAATACCTCTCTTGTTGTTTGGCTGCCTGTTCTGTAAATTTACATAATATTTCTAATGTGGGATGTGCTCGCATAATGAGAACTGCTTTTGAAATTATGGGAATGTTCAATATAGTCAATGAAGGCCACACCAGTTAAAAGTAAAGATTATAGCATGGGTCCCCCAACATTTCATGATAAATGACAATTCCTTATGCCACAAAAGTGCTCCTTCCTAGTTAGATTGGGTTGGGCTGTGCTAACTTAGCTTATGGGAGTCCTCTTGCAGCAACTGTTGATTAATAAATGAACAGCAAATACAATCCATAAACTGGACTACTGTAGTATTGAACTGATCACTTACTTCTGCATTATGTGGTGAAACTGCAAGTGCCCGCCTGAAGCATTCAATTGATTTCTGAGCATCACCTTTTATTCGCCAGAAATTCCCTAGTTGGTTATAAAGCTGGACTGACTTCGGTTTCTGCCAGAGAACAAAATATAAATTTTCAATAATATGTATGACTATGAGGAAGTAACAGGAATTTCTCCTGTTTATTTATAGTAACAAACTCTTTTACATAGAATCTAATTAAAACAAACAACTGTTACAAACCTCTCTCTTTGCTTTCTTTAATTTTCTTTCTAGTGCACTGACATCAAATTCTGTACTCTTTGTGCCTTTCTTTTTGAAAATCATGGCTACTTGTGGTTCAGGTACATGTGGATGATTATGTCTATTTGCCACCCCAACTAGGAGGTCATAATATGTAAAATTAACCGATTTTCCACAGTCTAAATATTCATCACTTTCATGATTGACTTGATGTGTAGTTTCAGAGTAAGTAGCTTTTGAATTCCATTCATTTTGAAATAAATTAGTTTTGTTGTTACCTCGTTCTAATGTTTTACCTTCCAATCTGAAACAGTAACAAAATTAACATAAAACTCTACGTTATAAATTGTCCCTTTTCTTAAATGTTGGAGTAGAAAGTACAAAGATAAACTTACTTATTATTTATACTAAAGTGTATGGCCTGACACTCAGTACAGTAGTATTCCATGCTCTGTTTTGTCCAGGTTCTTCCATAATGTACTGTTGAAGCTATGATATTGAATATTTGATCACTATCTGTAACATGGTCACTGGACATTCCAGGCAAGGTGACAATCCTGGGAAAATGACTAGCTTCCACAATTTTGCCTTCTTCGATGTTCAGTTTCCATAAAGTTGAGGTTCTTGAATTGCTCTGAAGTATATGGAATGAAAGAATGTACAGTGCCATGTAAGTTATACATGGCACCTCACTCATTATCCTGCCTTCAATCACAAAAATTCACTTCAAAACACACGTTCTAAATGTTTAGACCACACAGCCACAACTGACGATTGAATAGCGGAAATTAATACAAACCGGATACATTTGTTGTCGTTCCTTCTGTTAACTCCACAGAGCTCACGTTCCTTGTTTTGTGTTCAATTATCTATGGTTCAAAGGGACCAATAATGACCAGCCAACGTGTAGGTTATCTAAAATGTTGATGGTGGCCATGAGGCAAAATATGGTGCTGTATAGGACGATGTGGACAATATTTGTTATATTTTTTGGGATTATTTCCATTGTAAGTGCTGGAGGAGACACTTTAGTGCTAGTTGATAATCTTGCAATTAAGGAAACACATTCGATGTTCTTTAAATCTTTACAAGGTTGGTTGTATTATTTGTATAAATTTTGCCGGTTTTATGAACACTTTACTTTTAGAATTATTTTTATTTTTCTAATGTAAGCGTCTTAAATTTAAATGATACTGATTAGATCTTCTAAAAACCGTTGTCCAATGTGCTACTCACTACTTTAATCAGATCCTTGTAATTCTATAATAACCTATTTTTCATCTTATTTACAGAAAGAGGGTACTTGCTCACTTTTAAATCAGCTGATGATGCAAGTCTTGTCCTTTCAAAATATGGTGAATTTTTGTATGAGCATCTCATTATTTTTGCACCTTCAGTTGAGGAATTTGGCGGATCTGTTAGTGTTGAGACCATAACAGAATTTATTGATGGTGGAGGTAAGTGGGCAAAATGGGAATGGAGTTTATTTATTTTTGGGTTATTTAATGACACTGTCATTAGCTCAGACTCAACAGTGTAGAATGACTGAATGAATTAAAAACTATATGAAAGGAAGTGGACATGGTACTATCAAATACTATCCTAGCATTTGCCTGGAGGCACTGAGGAAAAAAAAAGTTGTAAGTCACAATAGCCAATCTTTGAGCCAAGATTTAAACTTCCCAAATACGAAGCATGTGTGCTAATGGCTCAGCTGTCATGTTTGGTGGAGTGGTGGTTTTTGTAAGCTGAAAAACAGCATGTATAACATTCCACAGTTTCATAAAAATGTCCTTTCACAGGTAATGTCCTTGTTGCTGGAAGCTCTAATTCTGGAGATGTTCTGCGAGAGTTGGCATCTGAGGTTGGTTTTGAGGTAGATGAGGAAGGAGCATCTGTCATAGATCATCTCCACTATGATGTCAGTGATCTAGGCAAGGTATGTACAAAAATAAATGACTTACTAAAAAGATACCTGCCATTTTACCAATTGTCACAGTCTTTGAAAATGAATAAACAGGGTTTAGGTTTCATACAATTACCAAATATTACATATATTTCATCAAGGTTTTCGTTAGGTAGAAAGGACTTGAGAACCACATACAGGAATAATTTGTGTTTTGTTAATGAATTTAGCATCAGTTTTTAACATGTATGGTTGTTTGATGAGCAGGAAGTTTGTTAAAGTATTACACTTTCTCATATATTAATCAGTAATTTTACTTGTAATTATATGTTGTCACAAATTTATGAGAGAAATTTAATAATGTTTGGAAAAGATTACAATAGTAATTGACAATTCTGTGTTACAGCATACCCTTATTGTAGCTGAACCTACAAACCTAATTCAGGCACCAGTGATTACTGGTGTCCATACTGTGGCACCACTGCTTTACCAAGGCACAGGATTGGTAGCTGATAGAGACAACCCATTAGTACTTCAAATATTGTCAGCTCACAGCTCTGCTTACTCATATGTTCCTGATGAACCTATCAGGGAGGTAAGCTACCATACTGCAGTACATAAGTTGTGCATTTTTTCAAAGTGTGCTTTCTTTGTAATTTTGTAGTTCTTTTTCCTGTTAATTCTACCCATGTGTTTTTGAGTCTGTGTGAACAAGCGTTTGGATGCATGGATCACATGACAATAGACAAAAATGACTTTTCATGGAAAATGTGTTGCTATGTATGAGATATAAGATATGAAACATTTTCTCTGAAAAATTTGATAGGTCTTATACAGAACAAGAGATAATGTTTTTTAGCTGAATCATTGTGTCATGCAGCATGTTTGGTATTGCACAGCATCTCGCCTTTCACATGATGGTCATGCTACAGATCATGATGCATTTTCTTTTATACACAAGAATTAAATTCATGAATATGTGGGGATTTAGTATTTAAATGTGAATGTGAAAATTACATGATGGCATGGATTATGAGATGATATTTGGTATTGCAAGAAATGTGATGAGACCACAGACACAGATGTAAGATGAGTGTTGCTTTATTACCGACAAATTTGTTAGGTTGAAATACTTGGTGTTGTAAGATATCAGGTTCTCGCAGCAGTGAGTATAAGAATGGCTGTGTCCTAGATTGTTATACTGTGTAACTAGCTGCCTCCATCATGAAGATGATTAGAACCAAGAAGACAGCCATCTTTATATGTGGTGTTCTTTATAGGTTATTACTTCATGTAAAAAGCTATCCCACTATATGCCATGTAGGCGCTTGAGGGGAGATGAGGTATAGCTTCTACTCATTCTTGACCTCGGCATTAGATGGTGGGTGAGAAGTCAGAATCACGCCCCGGCTGCACTTTACCCCCAGGAAAGGGCCCTGGTACCCATTGGATAGGAGGCTGGATGGGCCCCAGAACTGGTCTGAACATTGAGGCTAGAGGAAAAATCCTCTGCCCCCGTCAGGGATCAAACCCCAGTTGTCCAGTCTGTAGCCAGTTACTGTACTGACTGAGCTGTGTTTTCTTGAGCTCAGATGGGAAAAATTTGAAAGGATACAGACGTTGGGAAAAATATTGACATGGCACAGCCAGTATTTTTTTATTGTTCTGTGAGAGCATTTTTGAGCAATATTTTTGATATATTAACAAGTTCATCTTAATATTAGAAATGACTATGTTAGTCATTAAGAGAGATTTGATAACAAGGAACTGTAAGAAGTGCTGAAGAGTTTGAGATGTGAAGGGTATGAGGAAGAAATATGACAGAAAGGAGGGAAGGAGATAAATGTGCAGAAGGGATAAAGGAAAGGAAGACAGTGGATGAGGTATTAAGGTATGAAAGAATTTAATTCCTCATTGAATTTCAACACTAGTGGTATGTAATTGTTATGCAGCAAGAAATATAATATTAATGTTGTTCTTTCAGTATCCACACGCGGTTGGGCGTAATATGCTACTCATTGCTGCTCTGCAAGCTAGGAACAATGCCCGTGTGGTATTCTCTGGTTCACTGTATTTCTTTTCTGATGAAGCTTTTACATCACCTGTTCAAAAGGTGTTGGTATGTATATAACAAATACTCATTTACATCACAGTCTAGATTTATGATTCTTGAGTTGTTTAATAATGATTTCTCAACTGTCAGTTCCCTATGTGTGTTACTGAAGCAAAAATATGGTAAGTTGACTGTGTACCAATGATAAACTGATTTGCAGAATTTGGAGATTGGTACAATATTCAGTCTTCAATTTCCTTGTAGAATGTCTTTGTATCCTTACATCCTCCAGTGTGGATTATATAATTTTTTGTTCTTCTAATTTTGTATTTCTCCTCATTCCTTCCATTCAACTTTTTATGCTCTCTTTTCTTTCCTATTTTTCTGCATAACATGAGCTGACTAAACTTTATGGTGGTTTACACTATGTAGGGTGGGAAGAAGTATAATATATCTGGCAACCAGCAAGTGGCTACTGCCCTCAGCCAGTGGGTGTTCAAGGAACATGGTGTCCTGCAGGTGAAATCTGTTTCCCACCACCGTCCAGGAGAAAAAGTCCCACCCCAAGCCTACACTATTATGGAGACAGTTGTGAGTACTATGAAGAATGTGCCTAAAATAATTAGCTGTTTAACACATTCACTAGGGGCACTGCGATTTACATTATGTCAGACTTGAAAGCTTATATGTTAGGCATTATGAGAAATGAAACAAGATTTGAAGGGTGTGCTGTTTGCAACAAACTAATATTTCACATGTGTTATTATTGAATAATTCATCTCAGTTCAGTTCATTTATTAACATGCCTGACAATAGCTGAAAAACAAATTACAGGCAAGCATTAATAAAAACAATTATGAAGTACCAGCAACAGTAATAATAGGGTTGACAGGAACACTGATAAAAACCATAGGAATAAGAATGATGGTAAGAATAAGAATAATAGTAGGGATGACAGTAATATTAAGAAATGCAATAACAGTAGGATTAAGAGCAACAATAGAAATTGGAATAGCAATAAAAATAACAATGATGTCTGGGCCCATTTTGTTGAAAAGCATAACAGACATTCATGGACAGGCCTATAAAGTGTTCTTGTCCACACAAGAGTATAGGGAATGCCAAAAACATGCATGTAAGTTAAATATAAACAAATGATACTAAAACTGTAAACTTCCATATAATTTCAGTGCTTCTTACATTTCATTCTATTTATTGTTAAAGGTATACACAATTGAGATTGAGAAACTTCAGAAGGGAATGTGGGTTCCATATGATGCAGATGATGTACAGCTTGAATTTGTTCGCATTGACCCATTTGTACGCACAACGCTCAAGAGAAAGCAGGGTGGCAAATATGAAGCACGATTCAAGATACCTGATGTATATGGTGTTTACCAGTTCAAGGTGGACTATAATCGTGTTGGATACACGCACCTCTTCAGTACCACACAGGTGAGGGACAATGATAAGTTCATGCCTAATGTACTGAATTCTTGTGACTAGGAATTTCTGTGTTGTAGTGGTATATTATTTTCCTCTCTTTATGTTTCATTTAATTGAGATTTTCTTCTATTACAAATGTGAATCACCAGACTTTAATTAGGCTACAGGAACATTTTGCATGCACTGAAAGTCATATCTTCACTCATCTTTGATCATGAAAGTTGAAGGGAATACTGGTATTCATAAAAATACCTTGTATCTTTGGAGAGTATGGTACCTTTAGAAGCAGCCTCCCATGCATGTTACTTTGGACCAGTAATCTTTTAAATATCATTTGTTGTGACAGCAGACACTCTGTGGGTTTAGGTGAAATTTTAAATTGGTGAGTCTGCAGGTTACATCAGTTGTTTCTTTACATAATGTCCATGACAAAATATCACATCTATAACCCTGCCTACATTTTCAATAATGTTTGTAATTACAGGATTGACTTTGAACAAATAACTTTAAATTGGGAGGAATGTTGGTATTTCATCAGTCATTCCTATCACCACCGATGTAACCTATCTGTCAGTCAATCTACCTACCTACCTCTGTACACTTTCATGCCCACACCCACACAGGGTTAATGTTCATTCTCTGAATTTTTAAACTTACTTAGCCTTTATAACTTACGAAAGTGTTTTGTGCCAGTCTTCTTTTAAGCATTCGGTATAAAAATATAGTGCTGCCACAATGTATGCTGTGCATTAACCAACTAAGAGCCAGTTGTATGTTGGGTTTTATACAGCCTATATAAAAACCTTATAATGGAGTACAGCACATTCAGAAATGAAGTTATGGAAAAGACCTTGGAGCATTGTAACTTTGAAATATTTTGTTTTATAGCATTTGCCAGCATGTAGAAACCAAGAAGGTTACCAGTTGAAACAGTTACTTTAAATACTATCAAGTGCAAAGTATGAATGTAATGCAAATTACTTCACAAGCTTTCATGTTCTTTTTGAAAGCTGATTGTAGTTTATATTTACTTTGAAGTAAACTAATAAAAGTTAATAACTTACTGGTTTTTTATTATTATTATCTTGCAGGTTTCTGTTCGACCTTTGCAGCATACGGAATATGAGCGTTTCATTCCGAGCGCCTATCCATATTATTTCAGTGCATTCAGCATGATGGTTGGTGTTTTCTTGTTCAGTATTTTGTTCCTGCACTATAAAGAGGATACAAAAAGCAAAAGTGAATAATAGTACTCTTCCAGTGCATTTTAAAACAATGAATTATACTGCCAGCATGTAGTAATATAAAAATATGTCATTTCTATAGAAAGTGTGTTTGTGTGAATGTCTGAAAGCAACATTGTAATATCATATAATAATGTCTGGTTGTACATTAATATATTTTACATTATAGCAGTAGTATTTCTGTTTGAAACAGTTTATTAACAATTTCTTGAAGGATGGGGTTTACTTGGTTTTTTATTTACAAGATTTATTTATTCAAAAATTTTATGCCTGCTTGTTCTTGAAGTATTTTGCAACATAGCAGCAGCATTATCCAATTAACCTTTATCATTCAGTAATAAAGGATTTAAACCCTGGTACTAATGGGCTGCTAGCCAGACTTAACTCCAGAGATTGAAGCAAAACATATGCTAGAGCAATGCACATCCAACTGGATTTTGTGAAAGACACAACACATAGTTGATAAAGGTTATGTCAGTTTACTGAACAAATTATTTAAAGTTGGGGATTATTTCTTTTTTCATTTGCAAGATTTATTTATATTTTACTTTCTTGAAATTTGTATCTGTATAAAATGTAGTTAAAATTAGAATTAGTATCCGTATCTGCTTAGTAAAATATCAAATTAAAGTACATTCTTACTTAGAGCTCCATTATCAATCAGTCAGTCCACTAACCACTTCCTTGAGGAGCAGAGAGAAAGCAGAATGGACCGTAATTATTGTTATTATCATAAAATATATCCCACAAAATATCCACAGTAAAAGTGCATTCCATATGTTTCTGTTGGGTACAATGACTGATGGTCAATGGATTCTTGTAATTTCTAAATAATTTAGTTTCTATACACCGTGTGAATTATCGTCAAATGAAGGTTGGTGTGTATGACTCCAGTTTAATTGGTAAACATGAAAGGATTTACAGACTGTTTGAATGTGCACCATGTTTTAGATAAGTGAACTTTTCAGGCTGTCATAACTTTTTATACAAGATATATTTCCATTGTCACTGATGTAAGCAAGCATAATGATTAATTAGTTTTGTTTACTGTATAGCATTTAATGTCACTTAAATCAGTTTTGACTAATATAATATATATAAATAAAATACCAATATTTGTGTGTGGCATGCTGATATATGACTACACAAATTTTATGCATCCATATTTTCTTTCACATGACATTTGTATGTGAGTTAAGTGAATGTGAAAGGTACTGATACACACTTAGCAAATATACTGTTCAAAGAATATTATTGCTGTTACAGCTGTATGTGCAAATGGCATATATGTTGATGAGACATGAATAAATTAAAGATTTGGCAGAACACTTTATGTTTTCCACTTCTTTTTGAATTCTGAGATCACCTGTTTTAATTATATTTTCCTTGTTTTTACTTAGAATAAATTTAAGACAATACAGTTACATGGTCTGTGGTTTTTCTTCTTCCATCTATCCAGACTCGCCTTTGAAAGCTGCTGTACCATCCCTCATTAACCACTTCTGTAGCCCTTGTTCTGTTTGTCATTCACCTTGTAGGTGGTTGTCTCTTCATATAACACTTTTAGATGATGATCCATTATAATGCTTAATGCTGTCTGTTTAAAATGGCCATTGATTATATATTTTAATATCTGCATTGTAAATATAAGAATGACTCATAAATATTTTGCTACAGCTTTCATTTAAGCACTTTTTTATTTGACTTACTAGCTTCTTTGGTATACCAAATTCAATAAGAATCTTTTCTTATATATGGTATAAATCATTAGCCTTTTTATATGTATACAGTTAAGGCTGCAGAATAGAATTGGAATATGCTATGAATCTGGTATGATAGGAAAATAGAGATGGGTGTTGGCATTGCTCAAGCAGTTCATATAGTGTGATAACAAAACTCATACTAGTCTCAGACTGCTCAAGCAGTGCACAGTCACTACTGGAAACTGTGAGCAGCAAGTGAAACTAATGTTCAGCCCTCCATCAGGTCTCAATGTGCATTATAAATTAGCGTAATACTTGCTACATAGTTAAGGTGATAGTTTGTACTGGTTTAGAGGTCCTTCAACATTGACATTATATTGAATATCTCCTACTAATAAAAATGTATAATACTGATAATGATCCACTAGTTCTAATGCATTCCTATTTTGAAGAAACATGGAAATGACTTCCTGAAAGTGCACTTAAGGCAATGATCTGCACATTTAATTTACTTTATACAAAATAAGACCATAAGTTTAATTATTATCCTTACATTTGATCTTTGACATCTGGTTAGTTAAAAATTGAAAGGACATGGGGCATCTGGTGAGGTTATCAGTTCACAGTAGTTACATAAACTTGCTATCCTCATATCATTGACCTGAGGCTTATACTGTGTATTCACCATTAACTGAAAGAAATTTTGTTCAGGAAATTTGTTCAAAATATTATCTTATATTCCTTGTACTTGGAATTCCATTACGATATCTGACCTTCTATAATTGCAGGGAAGTTACTTCTCTGTAAAGTAACATTTAAGGAAACATTAACATAAGAAATGTTAAAAGAAGATTATGGTAAGACATTGTCTCTTGTCAAAAGCTTGAATTGCACGCTGTGTAGCTGTTGCCTGAAATGCTGAATTGTATTTAGTATATGAGTTGCACAGCAATCACTCTAATTATGAAATTCATTTCCTTATATTTTCTTTCATGGTGTCCGCAGTGGCTGCGCGGTCTGAGCCGTGGACCTTGTGCCGCTTGGTCGCTGAGACCGTGGGTTCAAATCCCACTCAAACCATGGATGTTTGTCCGCGTTTTTCTGTGTTGTGCTGTCCTGTGTACAGGTAGAGGCCTTGCGACGGGCTGATCTCTCATCCAAGGAGTCTTACCGAATGTCTATAGATCAAGCTAATGAAAAGTTGAGACCTGCAGTTCTCAAGCACTTGAAGAACGGGTCGTTCCCAGTATCCCCAGTATATTTTCTTTCAATTTTTTGAGTATTTATGGTTGTAAGGTTATGTTAATGTTCTTTTATAATTATCTGATACATATATAAGTGTTTGTCAAAAAATAATTTTCATTGTTATATCATTATCTATGCTTTATATGTGAATTAGAGCAATTTTAAAATACTTGATGTGTCAGTTCACATTTAATGCATAACAGCTTCCATTTATTTGTTTATATTATTATTTTTCTCTAATATAAATTGTATTACCCTCTAATAGCAAATTTTTGTTACATCTTTGAGGCCATATACATTTTATCTGTTAATAATAGTTCTGAAATTTGGGGGTATTCTGAATTAAAGTCTAATTGTAGGATTTGAGGTTTGCATGGCAGGGAGTCTGAAGATGGCTCTCTTCTGGGTTGTAGTGTCATATAGTCTGGTAGAAGTATACCAACTTTTCACAGGTCCTTGCTGCCTCCATCATCTTTATTCATTGAATCTATATATATTATGAAATTCCATCTCATTTGTATAAATTACAATTAATTTCCCACAGTCCACTTAGGAAAGAGTTTCAGATGAGTAAGTATTAAAACCCATAACATCTAAAAATGTGCCTTAAATTTCTGAGAATTACCATGGCCTTTCAATCTTAACATGGAATGTGTTATAACCAGTGACCTTATGTTTATAGCTGTCAGTTACACATTTGTTTCTTTAGTTGTGGAATTTGTATGTAATCATAAGTGTTTACAGTATTTATATTTATGTTTTGTATCTCTGTCTAAAGGTTATTCCAGTCTTTTATAACGTTTTGTTCACCACCTATCCCCATTTCTTTGTATGCTTATCTTCATGTTTAATATTTAATGTCTCATCTTCCTGCTTCCAGTATATCAGCTAAAAAGTAATCTAGAATTTTGGCTGGGAATCTTTTTCTTGTGAAGATACTGATTTAATCTAAATTAATACCAATAATGAAGATAATGAACAGAAGACTGGTAAAAACTGAGTGCAAACTGCCATGACTTCAGTGAAACTGTAGACCACCTATGGTGAATCCTAGCAAAATGATAAATAAAGTACCAAATGGTCTGTATTCATTTGCATTTCAACTATATAAACAAGTAGGAATGAAACTATCACAAAAAGTTGTATAAACAGTGATTATGTTGTAATGGGTTACAGACTCAGAACAAGAATTTTAATAACTTTTACAAACATTTACTGCTAAATTTTATAATATAATTTATATTAAAATTAAATAAATGCAAATTAAGGGGTGAATTTTGTTGTGTGAAGTGTGCATTATTTAATATATTCTGTTATGCCCCTGTACTTTAATTAAGCTCTATGCCTGTGAGTGGTTAGCTCCATGCCCTGGTCACTCTTCCCCCCATGTACATTTTGAATAAGGACGACAGGGAGTCTTAGGGCTAATCTGGACATGATGGCATAGAGAAAAATCCCTGCTCCTGCCAGCAGTCAAATCCCATCCAGCTATGAGCTGGCCAACCATGGTTCAATTGCTGGTAGATTTAAGGATTCTTCTCTTTTTCACCATGCCCAGACCAGCTGTGGGTTCACCCACTCTCCTTCTCAATGTGTACCGAGAGCTCTTTCAACCAGGATAACGCGACCAGAGCGTGAAGCTGGCCATCTAGTGCCTGTTAAGAATACACTTCCATGTATTTTTACAGCATGATATCTCATTAATATTTTGCAACTTGAAAGTCGAAGACTACGTGTTCAGAGTAGAGTAATAAACCGTAGTAATATTACTGACTGGAATATGTGTAATATTTCGTCAGAAATGCAACTGAGCAGGATTATTCATGCTATGGAAATCCCATGCCGCATGTAGCATACTGTACATCGCCTTTAAGCTTACACCTATTACAAATTACTCTTTGCATTTTAATTTATGTTCAGTGCACAGATAACTGTTCTATGTATCTCATATTTTCCCACATTTCAATCAGAAAATCATGTGCCAAACAATAAGAATAATCAGCTTTTCGTCACCGTTCAAATATGATTACGAAATAAACAGTATGTTGCAACCCTTTAACCAACTGATAAATCACGTGGTTTTGTCTTCCGTTGCGTACACATGTACTCTGAACGCACCAAAGGATGTGGTCATCAATGGCATGGGTTAGGACCGGTTTATAGTGCAAGCATGCCCCTTTGAGGGCGTGTAATGTGTGACTGATCGTTTCAGAGGAACTGTCATTAAGCATACCGCTTCTGGACGGTTATCAGCAGAACTGATTTGAAATGCAAAACGGGACCCCAGCTAGTATTCATTTGTTACAGAAAGATGGACTCAAGAATAGAGGTATGCTTTTATAAAATTATTGCTCTGGGTTCAACTTCACATTATCAGAATTTATCAGTTGTCATAATCTTTGTTTTCTTAAGGGAGTGGACAGCATGCTTTTGTAAAATAAAGTTGAGGAAATAAGATTTCAGGTTCTCATGGCATTGTGTATGAAGTTGACTGTCCTCAAGGTTGTTGTACCATGTTGTCTGGTATATGTGTACCTGATGTTTCAAAGGTGCCTGCCGCCTCCATCATCAGGGCAATGATGATGGAAGCAGCAAGCACCTCTGAAATGTCAGTGGCTTCTACCAGACTACATGGCACAGCATCCCAGGAGACAACCATATGATTCAGTAGAGTTCAACAGGTTTTTTACGTTTCTTCAAGTTGTCAGATCATTTTATTCAGAGTGGATGCAATGTATCATTCCATTACCGAGAAACTTGTATTTATTTCAAATATATATTTATTATTCAAGTCTATACACAAACTTTTAAATTGTTGATGTTAAAATTTAAAATTAATATTAATATTCTGCGCCATTCATCGTTATCTCGATGTTACAATATTGCGCTTTATACTACTACATGTTTCAATGTCATAGCATCATCTTCAGGTTTTTTATCTTTAAAACTACTCTATATTTATTAATGCAAGCTTTTCATTGATTGTAGATTGTAGATTACTGTTGTGGGTGTTCCTTTGATCTTCTTATTATTTTGCATATTATGTTAGTACTCATTTTCATATAAATAATATTAATAACTCAAATGTTAATTATATTGTTGATAATTTCACAGAATAATGAACAACTAACATAATATGCAACAGAATATGCAAAATAATAAGAAGGTCAAAGGAACAACCACAACAGTAATCTACATCTACAATCAATGAAAAGCTTGCATTAATAAATATAGAGTAGTTTTAAAGATAAAAAACCTGAAGATGATGCTATGACATTGAAACATGTAGTAGTATAAAGCGCAATATTGTAACATCGAGATAACGATGAATGGCGCAGAATATTAATATTAATTTTAAATTTTAACATCAACAATTTAAAAGTTTGTGTATAGACTTGAATAATAAATATATATTTGAATTTTAAACATAAACATGACGCATCTAAACTATAAACTTAATTGTATTTATTTATTATTTTGGGACAAACTATAATTTGTTTTAAAAGCTAAGATATGGGATGTAAATTTAAATTTTATTGAAGACACATTTTAACAACTAAAAATTGTATGCCCATTTGCATGATAACAGAATGATGTGACTCCAGTAATGGTATTACATCAACTTGGTAAATGAATGATAACAGTTCATTGATTCTACAGTCTTTATTCAGGAGGGGAAATCTGTATGTCATAAAAAGGGGAAAATTGTGTAAATATATGTCTGAGAAAAAAGTACTTTTAAATGATGAGTGTTTCAAAAATAAAGTGAAGTGAGAGTGGTGGAATTTTGCTAACCAATGAGTTCTTCTGCAGTAAGTTAACAGAACTGTAGAGGAGAGTCTTGATGTTCTTTCTGAATTGTTGCCTCAATTTTTGAACCATACATTGATCAAATGGAATTAGGCCACTTCTTTTTGAAGAGAAAAAGGATTCAGCTAACACAAAAACATTGTTCAGCTAGTAGATAAAAGCAGTAACATATTTTGTTTGTTTCAGTATCTGGCTCAGCAAGTGAAGAAATTGATCCCAACATAATTAAACAAATGTCTGTACTGAATTTTCGTGAGAAAGTGCAGGTTTGTGCCTAAAATATATCAAATATAAAAAAAACACTATATAATATGCTGAATGATAATCATAAATATTTTTTAATAAATATTGTAACCAAATTCTGTAGAGTAATATTCTATGCAGGCGAATGTGTCCGAATAATGGATATTTTCCAGACTATGCATTTCTTTGTGAAGAAGCCCTTATGGTCTATTCATAAACACTTTAAATTAGAATGAAATGAAAGTTCAGGGTATCTGTGACTTATCTGAATGCATAAGCAGTAGCTTTTTTGTAGAAAAAAGGTGCTTGAATAGAAATATAGTGGAGAGAGGAGGCAGCTTTGTTGCTAGCATCAGATTTTTCTTTGTTCTTTTTTTATTTCATGTTTTATGCAAAAGATCCGATATGTTGCACCATTCCATACTTCCAGAACATATTCAAATAAGGATTCTTATGCTAAATTTTACAGCTCTAAGAGTATGCTTTACCTACATGGAAATTTTTTTAGTGGGGCCAAATCAAAGAGGAGGATATTGGTAGGACATGTAGCCTGCATGGTGGAGATGAAAAAATACATACAGAATTTTAGCTAGAGGGAAGAGACCATTTAGATGACCTAGGTGTGATTGGAAGGAAATATTAAACTATGTCTTATGTTATGAGGCTGTGGGATAGATTACCTGGCTCAGGATAGGATCCAATGGCTGCTTTTATAAACATGGTAATAAACCTTTGCATTCCATGAAAGAGTGGAAGTTCTTGACTAGCTGAGTGACTGTTACTCCTGAAAAAGGACTCTGCTCTATGGAATTAATTAATTCTGTTTTTTTATTGTTACAGGTGTTCTTATCATGTTACTGTTTTTCTAAATAATATGATAATGTTACCTTATCACAGTCCAGAGTTTTATTTACAAAGGCATTACATTGAACTACTCCTTAATTTTTTTATAACCCTACACAGAGAATGCAAGCCAATCTTGTTGAAGAAGTTGATGAGAGGTTATCTGGTATGATGGGTGAACTGATTCAGGAGTTGGAGCAGTCTGATGCTTCCCTTCAGCATCAATATGTTCTAGTTGATGATGGACATAAATATAAAAACAGAATGTAAGTATAACTTGACTTATTAGCCTTTGTTCTATGTCATTTCTAATGATAATAGAAATTATCAAACTTATCAGATAAAGAATTATTTTGAAATGCTTTGAAGCTCTATAAAAGAGTTTGCTGCATTTACTACTTTTATTATACAAATTTGGATACATTCATTGTGTTTCAGCCTTGTAGTTTTATGTGATAGTGAAGAGGATATAGTTTTGTTGTTATTTCTTATAATGTACCTTATTGTATGATGATTTCATGTATTAGTTTTTACAAGATTATGTTTCATAGGGTACAGGGATCGCAGTATTCTTAGAACACTGACCTGTGCAGAAGGTTTTTGGGTTTGAGTTCATCAGTATCAGTGTGTTAGACCCTCCCTTAACAAGTTAACTCCCTTCATGGTGCTGAATTTTGTATGACAAATCAATACTATGTTCTGCTAGTCAAGAAATTCCCCACCTTTTATGGAATTAAAAGATCCATTACCATGTTTATAAGACCCTGCCAGCAGTTCCTATCTGAGGTAGATGAATCCAATCCACATTCTTCAGTCTCATTTCCCTATTATCCATTTTAACATTATTCTCCCATCTATGTCTTTGTTTTCTGAATGGACTCTTCCCCTCAAGGTTTCCAACCAAAATATTGTACACATTTTTCATTTTTCTAATGAATTATACATTTCCCACGTGACTCATTCTTCTTGATTTGATCATCCTTATTTTATCTGGCAGGGAATTAAAATAATGAGGCTCCTAATTGTGCACGTTTCTCCAGCCTTCTTTAACTTCTTATGTTTTAGACTGTGATGAAGTCTAAACTTTATGTCGGGAATACCAAGGTTTGAATAACATGTTAAACTGTAAGTATTTCTTTGCCAGTCATCATCATTATTATCTTCACTGTCATGTCCAGTTGTTGCTTCCGCGTAAGGTTTGGAAAGACTATACTGAGACACAGTACTCTATGGCATCACAACCCAGAAGATCACAATGAACATTCTTTCATTTAAGAGTTTTCTTGGTTTTAAGTAGGTGATTTCATGATATGAACATCTATTATTTGTTAATTTTGTTTTCAGAAAACCTAACAAACATGGTGGTCTGCCAGAAAAACAGTTTATGGCTCGAAATTCTCTCCTCACTGATCTGTTTGAGGTCAAGCACATTCAAGCAATCTACAATATCTTCATTGTCATACTTATTATTTTGTTCATCAATACAGCAGTTTATGACCTTGTGGTTGTAGGAAAGTAAGTCTGTCTTGCATAACAAATTATAGGTATGCCCTGATTTATGCAATAATTATGTTCTTGAAGACATATTTTTTCATGCATTCGTCATTAATGAATGAGTGATTACTCTATTGAAGTTAAATTAAAATGGTGCATTCATCTACTCATGGATCCATCTGTTGTGTAGGAAACTGAATAGAATATTAACTGGAAAATTGGATAATGATTTCAGTAACACAGACTTAATAGGTATTGTACTTGTTTTTAAAATCACTAAATGTTTTGTAAATATTATGTAAAACATATTTCAGAATGAAATTTACACATAATACATATTATAAGTACCATATATCAGATTATATAAACATTTGCCAAAAGGCAAAAAGAGTGCATTTAGGGCCTTAAGTAAAGTGGCCCTTGAAGTGAATTAGATGAGTGATCAAAGGATGGCATTTATGAAATATTTAGACTGGACTAAATATAAAATAAATTTGTCTCTTTCTGATTACATAGCGCAAAATTCTGCAGACTGAGATATGTGTGTTGTTGGTTTTTTATAGTTGGTTCTCTGGTTAGTAACCCCATGTGGATTTGTATGATATCAGCTACCAGTGTTTCAGAGAAACATACTGTCACCATCTCTAGTCATTATCAAGGCTGATGTTGGTGACAATATATTCTCCATAACATTGGTATCTACCTACAAGTTCATACAATGTTACTGCCCAGAAGACCAAGATTGACATATTCATCCACCAAGATAAACATAAATCTCATGTTCTTTATAGTAGTCGGTGAAAATAAATGTATTAGTTTCATTTTAGAGGTCTGCATAATGGAGATATAAGATAATGCTGATAAAGTAGTTTTGTATACTGAAAGACTGGCATTCAAAACATTTGGATTAATAGAGGGAAATTTGTGTGTTTGCAGGCTGAATTTGGGTATTGACTTAATTCGATGGAACTTTCAAGGGTTCACCACAGTTTTCCTCCTGTGGCTCGGGATGTCATTCTCAACCATCTTACTGTTTTGTTGCTTCAATTTATGGGGCACACAACGTATTTGTTGGAAACCAAATTGTAAGTATGTTTTGCGAGTTACTTTGTCATATTTTGCTTCTAAGTACTTCCTCACTTGGAAACTTTATTATAAATTCTGTAGTTATGGCATTGTTGGTGTGTTAATAAACTATCCCTGATTTGTCAAGTCAATCCTGCATTCCATCCATATCATTTATGTTGGTGTGTCAAATATATTTACTCATGACAAACATGTTCACACCCATTTGCTTGTGGAAAGATTTTTTTTTTTGCAGTGGTTTATAACCAGGGATCGCTGTTTTCTATAACATGCTTCAATTTGCTGTCTTTATATTGCAGATAATGGAATTTTCTTGTTGATATGATTCGTTTGCTTTGTGGAGCATATTTCAGAATTGACAAATTTAGAATGGCCTCTTTGCTTCTTTTTTTCTTTCTTTTCTTTTCTTTTCTTCCCAGCTCTAGGAAGGAAGTGCTGGGATTATGGTTGGCTCATTTCTCTTGTTGTCTATCAGACAACATTCCTATGTGTACCTGCTATAAAAATCATAGAAAGTCACTTTCCTCCAGCATCATCCATGGCTCTGCTAATGGAACAGGTAGGAAAAATATGTTTTTACTATTCAGTGTGTTCATGAATTTAAGAAAATTTGTTACAAAACTTTATGATAGAATTTATGATGCTACATATTGTGTGTAAAAATGTGGAGAATAAAGTTTCCATGCTATTCCTTGGTATCGTGACAAATGTTGAGATAATTTTGAAATATCACCACATTCAAGTTCTGAATGCTGTAAAAATGTGTTTATTGATACAATGAAAATCACTTTGTTTCCATAACATAAATATAATAAATATGTGGGTAATTAAATAAGTACTGCTACAAGTAATCAAAAGTACAGTATTTTCCTGACTGTAAGACCCATCTTGACCTTTCTTTTTCATTAAAATATTCAGAGCCTTAAATTCACAGATGAAGAGAATTTTGTTCAAAAATTAAATGTTACTTGGTAATTTTTTGGAGAGTAGATATCTGGTAACTGTATATTACCATGAAATTAGTTAGATTTTATTATCTTTTTTGCCATATTTACATGTAATTTAGCTTCTTCTTTAGTTAGTGGTTCTGCTTTTGAAATAAAGTGCGTTATCACACAATGCCAATTTAACATTCTGTAGTTGCAATGTTTTTGCTTCTATTCCATTCTTTGCTATATTTCTTGCCAATTCAGGTTCGCCTAATGATGAAGACTCATGCATTTGTGCGGAGTAATGTGCCACGTGCTCTAGTCTACAAACCACATCAGTCTGGGGACTCAAAAGAAATGACCCCATGTCCTGGATTTTCAAAGTTTCTCTATTTCTTATTTGTTCCAACTCTTGTGTATAAAGATAACTATCCACGGTGAGTACTGTGAATTCATTTTTTGTTGTGCTGATACATTTTTATTCAACCAAATTTTTCACTTAACCTAGTATTATGGCAACTGTAATCAGTGTTGAATGCATAGTCTTAATAGAGGATGAAAGTATGAATTTTTGCTCATCAAGATTATACTTTGTAGAAATAAAATTTTGTATTAAAGGTCTGATTTGCAGTATTTATTTGTTTCAAGAGAGTTGAAAACGATCTTCTTTTCTAATTGTGTATGGGAATAAGTATCTTAAATATGTGTGTCATAATTACGAATAAACTGCCATCCTCAGTTTTCTGTGTCCTGCATTTTGTCTCCTTATTTTTTTTAGGAAGACTTCATACTAATGTCATTTTCCAAACATAAATTCACTACTTGTATTATTTTGTCAGAGAAGAGAAGAAAATTATGTGAGAGAATAAGGTATTACAGGGACACATATGTGGATGGCTTTTGCTGTCTCCAGAAATTTGTATTGAGTTTAAAAAAAATATAAATCTTTGCCCACTTCAAATTTTAAATAGTGTTTGTTTTAATTACCCTAAAAGTTATTGTTTGTGAGAAAATATTTTTCATGCAGGAAGGTGGTAGGTTTTTTCTTCTTTTACTATTTTTCTTATAAAATTCTTTTCTTGTATAATGCTGAATGTTTTATAAACACTTCTAATTGTAATTATGGTTTAATTCAATATAAGCTGTTGTAGGAAATTTGTATTCCGTATATTCCACATGCACGCTTCCAATAGCTGTTACTACATCTGCATTCCTAGGTGTCTGACACAGGTTCATGTTAGATTCATCAAGAACATTAAACAATTAATTTTCCTTCCAGGACAAAAGAAATTCATTGGAAGTTTGTGGCATGGTGCTTCTTGGAAGTGATTGGTGTAATTTTTTATGTTGCATTCATTTTTGAGCGGTTCTTGATACCAATATACCATGATTTTGGGCTGCCAAATAACCAGAAGACTCCCTTATCTGAATTACTGGTGGTAGGAATGTTTGGCAGCATGATGCCTGGAACATTGGTTTTGCTGTGTGGATTTTATTGCCTCCTCCATTCCTGGATGAATGCTTTTGCTGAGCTAATGCGCTTTGCAGACCGCATGTTCTATAAGGTATGTAAACATAGGCAGTGGGACAGTGCTTCATTTAAATCATCCACTTCACTCTTAGTCTGTTTGAACCATAACACACATTTTGCTCTTCTGTGTGGTATGCATTTCTAAGACTAACGGAGATGTAAGTGGATTACAAGCCGTAGTTACAGTTTCTAGAGTAACAAGACATGAACAAGAAGGGGTAAAATCTAAAATCAAGATATCAGATAAGATATGAAAGTAGAAACATAAAAAAATTGGTTAAAGTAAGTATATATGGATGTTAACAGAAATGGTATTCCTTTGGGTGTTTTGAAAATTAATATGTTGAATAAACAATCAGCTGGAAGACCAAATAAGAGATTATATATACAAGATTAAGCGAAACATTTGTGAAGAGACAGAGAAAACAGGAAAGGTAATGTTTTAGAATTAACCACTCTGGTGGAAATGACGGTGGTGGTAATAATAATGTTGGTGATGGAATTTTACTGTGGGTTTTCTAAATAAAACTGAAGACAAACATAATATTAAAAGCCATACTAAACTATTGCTAACACCTTAGAGGAGGCTCTGATCTGCTGGACATGTGGCAAGCATGGGAGTGTCAAGGGGTGCATACAGAATTTTGGTGGAAAATCCTGGAAAATTACCTCTGGGCAGATCAAGGAGATGGGAGGATAATATCAAGATGGATCTTTGGAAGGTGGGCTATGTGAATGGAAAATGGATGGAGTTGGCTAAGGATTGTGTCTGGTGGTGGGCTTTGGTATTGTCGGTGTTGGACCTGCAGGTTCTGCTACCAGGGAGTTAGTTTAAATTTATATTGGAAATTAATTAATCAAATCCAAGTCCAAAATTATTTTTAGTGTTTACTTTCAAATCACAACTTCACTTCAGAACCTACTCCAGGCAGTTAAATATAACATTAATAAAATGTCTAGGGTTTGTAAATATATGTTCTGGCAAAATAAAGATTATAGAATGAACTGTCTTATTACAGGATTGGTGGACTGCATCTTCTCATGCTGCATACTATCGTTTATGGAATATAGTTGTACATGATTGGCTGTACACATACATCTACAAGGACTTTAGTGAGATTTTGATACCAGGAAAACGTTTGGGTCCAACTTTAGTTGTATTTATTGTGTCAGCTGTTTTTCATGAATACATTCTTGCCTTTACCTTCAGGTTTTTTTATCCAATGCTATTTTTGGCATTTGGAGGATTTGGAGGTTTGTAACCTGAAACAGTTTTGTGTCATATCATATCATTTATAATCATTAAACAATGTTATTAATCTCAGACTGAATTTTATGTGTGTAACTAATGATCAAATTTTGGTTGCAGTTGGTATGGTATTCTTGACAAAGGACTTAATGCCTGGTGGGAACATCTTTGTATGGCTCATGTTATGTGTAGGTGTTGGAATACTTTCATGTCTGTATGGTTTTGAATGGTATGCCCGTGTCAACTGTCCACAAGTCTTGGTAAATATCACTTGCTCTTTACTTTCTTTTATATTGTACATGTTTATATCAGGCCTTGTCTTCATTGTTGCTGCCAAGATGGTATTATTTTATGTCCAATTAAATGGTATCATAGTGTGTCATTGAGTTCTGTGGCATTTTGACTATACTTTAAGTCCATACTTTGCATATTTTATCTTTCCTGTCAGTAAACAAACTTAGGAACTAGCAATATTTTTTTATGGAAGTTTTGATGTTTCTATTCTTGAACTTGCAGGATCCAATTTCAGATTTCTTTGTGCCTCGGTCATGGATGTGTTCAAATATTTAGTAATTTCTGTCACCACCAGACTGAAGATAAGAATGCTATTTTCCAAAAGCAGTGTGATTGCTGTAGTGTAGAAGATTGTCTCTGATTAAAAGTCTTCATTTTCTGCATATCATAAAGAACAGTACTATTATTCTCTACATTTTTCAGTTGTACATATTATGTATGACACAGTAGTAAGATAGTTCTGAATCTTAATGAGGTGTATTTACATACTCTGAATTATAAGCATTATTTTTGTAGCATTGTGTTTCAGTATAGCAAAATTTGCAGTGAGTTTATTGTGCTGTGGTGTGTATAGTTTTTATCCTTATTAAATTTATGCAATGAGATCCATTCAGCATAATTTTTTTTTATTAAGCAGTTATTTAAGTAACACTATTATAAACACAGATGTCTACATGTGTATTGTTATGATTTTTACAGAAGAGGCTAATTCCATCCTGAAATTTTCCAGTAACTATTGGTTAGATAAGTGTGCATTGTGTGAACATGTATTTTCAGAGAAAAGTATGTAATTTGTAAATGAATTGTTTTTTTATTTGAGTCTTTTCTGTGTCACTGCATTGTCAGTTTATAAATTCAGGTAAACATTCTTTAATTTTAAATAATAATAATAATAATAATTTGTAGCACCATTTCCATTTGTATGAGTTGATGATAATTCATAGAGATTGAAATGCCATTTGTGGGCTATATATATATATATATATATATGAATTGAGCTCCTACATTCATACTTGTATTAATCTGCATTCTGAGATTGGTTACACCTCTGTGTAACATTTCTCCATCAATTTTTCTGTATTCATTTATAATTGCCTGTTTTTTAAAATTGTTCTACCTTCTCTTGTGGTGTATACACATTCATTTTTCATAGAAAGGGCATATCTGGAAGAAAAAAAAATTAAAATTAATGTAACATTTAATTTAAAAATTATTTTTTCTATATGAGAATGGAATGTTTTTTCCAGTCTGTTTTAACTTCAGAAATCTTGAGAGTTAACTTTCTGCACAATTTTTTTTTGTAAAACATATATACACTTTTTATATTGCACTATTATGTATGTAATGATGCAATTTGATGATTTGTTGTGCATAACTAAAGTAATTCTCAAGAATGGTGAATATAAAAGCAATGTTTATTATATATTTAATTAATAAAAATGTAGAGGTTAAAAAATCTTGTTGAATTCCATGTACTGAGAAGAAGAAAATGTAAATTATTGTTCAAATGAAATAGTCTGCTGTTTACATGAATAATTGTTTCTTACTTTCAGTACCTACTGTTGATCCCCTATTTTACCAGGTGTTTTAATCTGAACCTAATGTTTTTGTGTCATGTACATGAAAGATTATTGCCTTATAAAATGTAACTTCACTAGTTGATTAGTTAATTCTGCAAATTATTGCTCTCTTTTGTGTATATGGTAAAAACTTAGAAAATTATGTTTTTATACTGAATGGTGCTTAAAAATTAGTAAGTAAGAGTATTTTGGAAGTAAAGTTTATAATTAGTGTGTACAACTAGTCACAGAAAGCATGTTGATATGCAAATTTAAGCATTCTGTTATACAATATTTCTTGTACATTGAAACATTTGTAGGAATTTAAATTTGTATTTTTATGTACGTATTCATACATTGTAATAAACCTTTATTTACATGCTTAGAATGACTTGCATACATGCATACTTGCTGATGCTTTTGCATGTCTTTGTCCTCTCGTATTCCTGCAAGATATTTACTCCACAATGTAAGAACATTTAACTGCAGTGTTCCATAACATAGACTTTCTCATTATTTATAATTATAATCTCTAGCATATCTTCTTTGTAGCATTGTTATGAAGTTACAGAAAATATGATCTAGCATCGTTAGAACAGTAACTAGTTTTCTGACAAGTTTGTGTCCTGCTGTGAGACTTTTGAAAATGGATGCATATTGTGATGAATACAAATGGTTAACTGGGAGTGACAAACAGGCAGTCATTATTAAGTCTATAACACCTGTGCTGAAGTTCAGATATTTTGGAATGACAGTAACAAATTAAGTTGCATTAACAAAGAAATTAATAGCAAATTAAATTTGGGGTATGCCTGCTATCATGCAGTACAGAATCAATTTTCTGTGTGCTGTATAAAACTAAAGATGAAACAAAACTATATTTAACCTCCTGTCTTGTATGGGTGTGAAACTTGATTTATCACATTAAGGGTACATACTGAGGGTATGAAGTAACAGGAGGCTGGAGAAAATTGCATGAAGAGCTTAATAATTTTTAAACTGCACCAATATCAGGATGATCAAATAGAAGAGGATGAAATGTGCAGGGCATTTAGGCCCACCAAGTATGGCAGAAATGAGAAGTCCATGCACGGTTTTGGTTAGGAAATTCAAAGTAAAAAACCATTTGGTATGACCTAGGCATAAATAATACTGAAACTGAATCTTAAGGAAAGGGTTGGAAGGTGTGACTTGATTTATCTGGATCAGAATAGAGACCATTGATGAGCTCTTGTGAACACAGTAATGAACCTTAGGATTCTATAAAAGGCAGCAAATTTCTTGATTAGCTGAGTGACTTGGCTTCTCAAGGACTGTGCTGTGTCATTGAAGTTGCTTAATTACAACCTGTGATACACTGGGGAAAATCTAGGACATAACAGAAAACTTCATGCAGAATAGCTGGCACTGGAATATTGAATATGGGACTTGAAAAAATTATGTATTACTGCAGAGTCAGCTTGTTTGGTAACTTTCTAAACAAACTGAATTCTTGAAACACTACAAAAAAATACTGTTTCTTTCCTCAGATTCAAATTATTTTCATGCTAGTCACATTCATTGGCCTTAAACAGATCAGAAAAGGAAGTTTAAAAACTACAACTACCTTTATTCATGAAATATTTACATTTCATTCATCAGGTACAAAACTTTCAAAATCATGTACAAAGTGTTTATAATGATTCACATTTGTAATTCTATGAATGCACTTCTGTCACGCAAATATGTTGTCAAATATGTATCTTCCTATAAAGTACAAGTTAAATATAATTATTATAATAGATGCTTTTGACTGATCTGTAAAATATTGACATTATTTACAGTAAATATTACAGTACTGCAAATAGCACCCACACAGAGGCATTATTGAACAGTGCTTGAAGAGGAAACAACACATTTATGTTAAAGAAGAATATATTTTAACATATATTATTTGTTGCATTATTGTAAAATGAACAGCTCTATTATGGCCACTGCATCCTACACACTTGAGGTGGAGCATGGCTCAGTAAGTTGTTAAAATTTGTGTGAAGTGGAACAGGAGGTGGTGGAAGGCAGTTACTGGGCACAGTTGCAGGAGGTGGTACAACACGATGTGGATATTCTGCATCACTGCTACCTGGTTGCAGAAGTGTAGAATGGTGTTGTGAGCCATTAGAAGATGGTAAAAGAGATGAGCTTGCTGGAGTCAGGTTTTTCGTTCCACTTGCATACCCAACAACAGAAGGTATGGATGGAACTTGCTGTAAAGAAAAATAATACATACAAAAATAATATGTACCACTATCCATGCAATCCCTAGATATTTTGTTAAAATCAACTGAATTTATGGTAATGCAATAGTTTAAATGAGGTATATTTATTAATTATTATTATTATTATTAAGTGTTCTGTCTTACGACAGGTCCATTGCTCTGCCCAAAAAGATGTAAAATACAGCTTCATAGTTTCACACTGTCATTATGTTTCCAATTATCAACACAAAAAAAATCTATCTCACAAAATGTTTACCTCTATACCAAATTTCACATACAGAGCTATAATAATTCAATAGGTACTTTTATCAACTGTAAAACTATACAACGATTTCATGCCACTGCAATGTCATTATTTCAGTCTACAAAAATGATGTCAACAAAAGTTGCATAATGTTTGGATAACCAAGCAGAACTTCAGGATCCTACAGTAACTTGTACATACATCATACATCTTTATTACAGTCCAAGGATCCATAAGATAATCAGATGACAATAGGATGTTGGAAAAGTCATAATAATAATACAATACATATTATAAAGTACAATTCATACTATTATATAAATGTCACATAATACAAACAAAGGGTTTATCTAAAGTAATGATAAGTCACAAATAAATCTTCCCATTGCATATAGAAGATAAATTATCACCTATTTGTTGTAGTGTCCCTCTCACTAAAAGTTCATGCAGCTGCCGTGTTGATGTTATAAGGGAACGGAATTAAAGGTACAAAGGTGGGATATCACTCAATATGATGTTCATACCCAGATTATCAAAATCTATTCCTTGCTTCAAATATCATTAAGAAGGGGCACATACACACATGATTCCACAAAATAAGGACTTAAGACTGGACCACATTTTAACACTGATGCAAAGATTACAAAAACTACCTGCAAAGCAACTTACCTTGTCATTGATTTCTGGGAAAATTGTGCTGAGGTTAAAGTTGGCAAGAGTGTTGCCACTGGTGTTTGTAGCATTTGGTGAAGTATTAGCTTGCTGCTGCTGCTGATTATGATGTGAGGCACGTGAAAGTGAGACATTTTGTTGTGTTGGGGCACATGATGAAAATGGAGGTAGATGGCTGCCTGAATGATGATTGGTTTGTGAAGTTGTCTGGGTTGGTGGGTGAGGTGTTGGAGGGTATAGGGTTCCTTGAGGGTTTGGTGTGGGGCCTGTGGGGTATAACTGTGGTCCAGGAGGTGCTAGGAATGTGCCACTAGTATGGTGACTTAAGAATGCTCCATCATCAGCACCCAGCATGGGTGAGCCAATCCCAGGTGGCATAGGCAAATATCCCAAATCAACTAAACCTGTAATTCCTGAGCTGGATGATGAAGTTGAGGCTACTGGATCCGGAATCCTCCTCCTACTTCCATTTCCACGTTGTTTTGTTAAAGAACAAGTGCTGTTACTGTTACAAACTAAGTTATTGGTCTGGTGGTGCAGTGTAAGTCCCCCTGCATGGTCACCTAACCTTCGGTTTCCATCACCATCATTAGAAGTCATGTTAGTGCTACCACTTCTGCTGATCTCTGCCACTTGTCCTATTGAGTTGTCATGTCTTGTTGGCATTTGTTGTCCAGTCTGATGATGATGGGAAGAAACAGATGTAGATGCTTGTAAATATGAAGGGTTATGTCGACCACTACTGTTTCGATTTACAGATACGCTTTTCATTATAGGTGATGGGAAGATGAGGGGGTTATTTGAATCAGGTGGAATTATTGCCCCAGTAAAGGTATTACTGCCAGTAAGATCAGACAAGAATCCTGTTGGCAATGAGACAGGAGGA
Organism: Zootermopsis nevadensis; assembly: GCF_000696155.1. Next base: position 719,572 of record NW_019059728.1, read on the forward strand.
ATGCTGGCATTAGTGTGTCCGCCATTTGAATTTGATACAAAGTTTGCTGGAGGGTACAAGCTGGCTGGTCCCTGTCCACTCATATTTGCAGTAGCTGCTGGATAACTGAAAGAAGTGTTGCTGTAAGGCTGTTGATTTTGATGAGTTTGGGTAAAATTGTCATGGTGACTACTTGTTTGAATGCTTGATCCACTGCCATCCTGTTGATGTGATGGCGGTAATTCAACAGGTGGAAAGTAATTTCCTGCTACGATAGCTTCATTACTAAATGATGTTGACATCTGCAGGGATCGTGCAGCTTGATGATGATGATGATGATAGTTCTGATTATGGCAGAATCTTTCAGAAACCAATGGAGGTGGAAGGGTTATAATTTTATTGTTGGCTGATTCTTGTGACAGGTGAGCTGTGTCTTCATTATTCAGTGTGCTACTGCTCAATCCAATGAGAGCCTCAGCAGAATAACTGCTTACAGGTGCTTTATAAGATGCTGTACCTGTTCTGCCTGGTTTCCCTCTATTTGGTGACCAATGGTGATGAGCATTAGCAATGGATGAAGGACGCTGGTTCCCCATATCATGTACAGGTATAGAAAATCCTGTACTGCCTTGGGAAATGGGTGGCATATGAGTTGTGGCATTTTCTGTTGAGTAATGACTAGGTCTGTTTCCATCATTTGCTTTCCCACTGCTGTCTTCTGATATTGGCATAACATTGGTACCTTCTGCAGCTGAAAAACTCATGTTTGTCAACTGTTGTTTCTTGTTGCTATCCCTTTCAATGCTATTATGTGTAGTACTGTTCCTTTTGTTGGATGATGATGATGCAGCATGCTGTCTCGTCTGGGGTGTATTATGCTTGTTACCACCACCAACGTGCCTGCTATTACTGCTTCTCCTCGCTGTGGCATTTACTTGTGTTCTGGATGATCCAGCACCTGATTTCACTGGATCAACCAACTGACTAACAGAAAGAAAGTTTCCTGACACTACTGCAGTTCCTTCAGATGACACACCTTCAGAATGAGCAGTACCAAGGTAATCTTCAGTGCATATCTGGTTGCTATTCCTTGTCTTATTACTAACATTTCCAGTGCTTATTCCTGATTCTTTCTCTGTATGCCTACTCGGAATGTGTCTTACTGACATTTCTTGTCTCCGGTCTTCCAATGTGCCAACCACCACATTCTTTTTATTAATTTCTTCATCACCAAAGTTTGAATGTATGTATGCTTTGTTATGGCTACTATCATCATTTCCAGACATTGGGTAATTAGTACCCAAAGCTAAATCTCCAACTAAGGTTGGCAATGTAGAAGGAACAAAGTTGTTGCCACTCATGTCAGGTGGTATCATTGATGCTGATGTGAAAGGAACTTTCCTTGGTGTCCATGACAATGAATATGCCTCATTACGATAATTTTCTCCAGGAACAGGTAAATCCATAAGCCGTTGATGGGTAGGGTTATGATGCACATTTCTGGTTTCTTCCTTATGGCAAGACAAATGGGATGACTGTCTATTATTTGTATACAAATTTCTATTTGAAGAAAGAACATGGTTCCCATATAATGCTGCATTTCCGACAAAGCTTCTGCCATCAAATGTGGGAGCAGTGGCATTGGAATTACCAATGAATAAATTGTGATTTGATGTAGTACTACAGAATTCAAATTCCTTATTAATTTGAGCAGAACTGGTTTCAGAATTCATAACAGATGTTGATGTATTAGATGCATTGCTTATAGTGGGGTGACCAATAATAGTAGCAGAGGAGGATGCTGAAGTCATTGCATGGCTGCTTGTACGAATATCTGGTGTAGTCATCCAGTTCACTGGAGGTCGATGTTGTTGTGACACTTTCATTCTCTCAGTTGAGTGATTAGTTCTTGTTGGTTGGTGATTTTTTATATCAGCAGCAGAAGGCCCTGGAAACTTAAAATTTTCATTATTTGCATCTTCTTCCTGTCGACCTAGAATCTGATTCTCATTATTTTCACGATGAAACTGTATGTGAGAAGTAGCTGTGTCTCGGTGTGGCATTCCTAGTGATTGCTGTTCTTCATTATTGTATAAGTTTGGAAATGACTCTGTCAATTTGTGCATTTCATCATTCATAGATTTTCTAACATCCATATCATTTTTACACTGTTTCTGGCAGTTATTATTGTGGACTAATCCCTGCATTTCACTGACTGTTGGAATGGGCATTGTTATACCATTATTACTGGAAGTATTCTGAGATATTACCTTTTGTAGTGAAGTGGCTGCTGTAGGAGTATGCAGAGGTATGTTTGTAGATGTACCCTGAGGTGGGACATTAAAGTTTTCATGCTGATTAATGTTACTTGGTGCAGTCATTGGTGACAGAGTAGTCCACGACAAAATACTGAAATTAGATGAATTATGAGCAACAGAAAATGATGCAGCACCTGTCATCTTATTCTGATCACTACTATTGGAAGCTTGGGTAAATACTGCTGTGCAAGTTACTTGTGAAGGCACTGCAGAATAATCATTGTTGAACAGATTATATGAACAGGGTTGTGCAGGCACTGAACTTTGTATGTTGTTATATGAAACACATTTATCTACATGTGAAGAAGTTGGAGCAGAATTTTTTGCTGTATGGCTGGATAAATTATGTTTAATGACTTCTGCAGATGAAGCTACTGAAGTAGAAGATGTAAGTGGCTTGTAGCTGACAGAACCATCATTGTCTCTTAATCCTTCTGTCATTGTACCTTGTTCACTTATCATTTGGGAAGGATGCATCTTATGAAAAGAGTTTTGATTTTCAATGTGATTTGTAACTGTACTCCCTGAAGGCTGAGCATGTGATAAGAGATTTTCACATGTATGATTAGTCTCTTTGTTTGTAAGGAATGTCTGTTTGAGATTCATATTTGCACAAGTTCCATTGTGTTGTGAAGTAAAAGATGTCTGTGGTTTCATGCATAATTCTTCAATATGCTGGCTAACAGAAGAAGAAAATGTGTTGGTGCTAACAGTTAATCTCTTAGTATTGTCTCCATTTGATGCATTCTTTTGAGTTACAGGTTCAAACGTTGAGAGTGATGGTTGGAATAAATCTGATGAAGGGTGACACTCCTGATGCTGCTGACCTGATTTGAATATTGTGATATGTGAATGTGAGCTCAAGATAGGATGCTGGGGAATGTTATTTGTAGATACTGCCAAATTTCCAGTCTCCATTTGCTGCTGAAAGCAAGTTGTATGTGTACTCCCTTTCTCTTCATCCAGTTGAATATTATACACACCAGCATCTATGGATGAACAAGTTTTTATAGTTGATGGCAAAGAATTCTGACTGCAATTTGCCTCTGATATTTTCCGTTCAAGATTGCTAAAGGCTTTCGATTGTGTACCAATGCTTCTGCTTCTGGAATGAAGTTTGTCTCCAGATTCTAAAACATTACCTTCACTAACATTTGACCATTGTTTACCACTGCTCTTGGAGAAATTTTGTAAATGCAATGTTATGCTGGAAGAACACTTTCCTGAATTTTGGCTCTCCTGATTTGACTCTTCAGTTTTTCTTTCATGGTTTCTGCACACAACTGTTTGTTGCTGATCATGCACATTGCACCCAGCAGATATCGCTCTCCCATTATCCCTATCTGAAATAGTACCTGGGGACGACACTGTTGTTATTTTTTGTTGTATTCTGGTTGCAGCTGCCTCGCTTGTCCCTGCTATCTCATTTATGTCATCTAAGCGATGAGGTTTAGATATGTGCTGTGAAGGATCATGTTCAATGTTCCCAATTTGCAGGAGAGTGGATCCCCCTTGCATGCTGTCACTACCAACCTCTTCCTGTGAGTCTACTATCATTTCTGCCACTTTGGATGATGATACTAGAGGGAATGCAAGAAGAAATGCTGCAGTTGGGGAAATAGATTCTGGGTGCTGTCCACTTGATGGCACTTGCAAGGAAGCAAAAAGATCACTTGAAAACTCAGAATTTTGGAGAGATATGTTTAATGAGGCATTATCTGTAGTTTTTGGACCATTGTCTACATCTGTTGAAGTGCTGGTGATGGGAATAAATGTGTTTTCATTACAATGACTTGTCAATCCTGTGGTAGTAAATGTAGGATACAAACTGTTAGACTGTAACAGTGTCAGTGATTTATCTAAATATATCTCATTAGGTTCTGTTTGGTCCATCACTGACTTCTTCTCCTGATCTACTACTGAAGGACATGTTTCAACTGAATTTCCATTACATGTGTCATGTGCCTTTGTATTTCTTATATCTATCTCATGATGGTGCTGAGGCAATATTGAAGATGAAAGCTCTCTCTCTGCGTGGGAAGCATGATCAACTCGTAATGAAGAATATTTTGAACTGTTCTTACTCTTCTCTACATCTCCTTTACCTTCTTGCCAGGATGAGGAACTTGGTAGTTCAATGGATTTCTGTAGTAATGATTTACTGCCTTCATTTTCAACGTTTTCATTATTTTGTAAGGAAACTGAATAATTACATTTTATCAAACAGTTCTGCTGCTTTTTTATTGTAAGATGGCAATTGTCTTCTGAATTTGTGACCTCAACAGTGTTTAGTGATTGGGGTGACTGTGGGAGTTTATTAATTTCCATTACTTGTAAAAGTTGTGATGTATCAACAGAGCTATGTGTATCATAAACTTGCTGGGACACTGACAAATCTGAATTAGTTAAACTGTTGCATTTATCTGTTTCATTGCTTACTTCTTCATGCTGACAAATATCTGATACAGTGGAAGTACTAATTAATAGTGGATTCTTTACAGTCAATTGTGATTCAGACCTTACAAAAGGCCTAGGATTATCCTCTGAAGCAACTTGTTCTCTAAAGGCTTCTGATATTTCACTATTACCCTTTCCTGTTAATTGTACAGTATCTTGTTCTTGCAGGCTAGAATCTTTTACATTTCCTTCTGATGCAATAATTGTATCTTCAGAACACACAGTATCTGTCAAAACTACACTCTTCTCCAAACATTTTGATTCTTCTGAAATCTTTGTAATATTGGGACATTTAATTGGTTTTGTCATGCAGAGAACATCAATTGTGTATGTGCCAGATTTACAAGATTTATGGGTTGTCAGAGCTGATGGTGATGTGCTGTCCAATAATGCAGGGCATAACACAGTGGCTGCATTATTAGTTTCCATGTCAGCATTGTTTGAATCATTACTTTTCATATCATATGTCACTCGTTTTTTCTTATTATGAATCTCTTCATTAGCTTCCTCTTCACATTCTTGCTTTCTCTTTGCAGCTGCAAGGTTTTCATTTATATCCAGGAGTCTTGTTTCTTTCTCTAAACTGCCTTCTATCTGTTTTTCCACATTACCAGAAGTGCAGTATCCATCCTGTTTACAGTTTGATTTATCATTTCTTGTGGCAGCATCAGATATGAGCACTCTCTTTGTCTCATCATTCTTATCTTTATCTTTGACTTTCTCAGAAAATTCTTCAGCTGTCTCTGTTCTTTTCTGTAAGCCATTCCCTTTTTTCATTCTTGAACTGTTCACATTCATATCTGTAACAATGGCTTTGTCATTGCTACCGTCAAGTGACCTCTGTCTACTGTTCTCATTTGCACTTACAATTTTTGTCAGTCTCTCTTTCACCTTACATAAAGCAGTCTTCTTGGTTCCAGAATTTATAACTTTGTCACTTGCACATACCAGCAGACCAGCATTAGCTGGTTTAATATTTTCATTATCATTTTTATTTTTATATTTGCCTGGAGATTTTGTCATAATGTTAGCTACTGGAGCCTGAATCTGTTGACGCTTGACAGGCTGATGCCGTGATGTTAATGCTGGGATGGGAACTTTATTAGCAAATGTAGTTACAGTAGTATCTGAAGTCCCAGGTTTCTTTGAAACCTTTGGGACCAACACTGGAAACAAACGTTGCTGAGGTTTGGAACACGATGTCGCAATCAAAGCAGCACCATTTGATGAGGTAGTTACTGTGACTGCATTCTTCTGCTGCTGCATCATTATCACTGGAGTAGGATTTGCAGGAGGTGGCAAATGATTTGAATTGACAATGAACCGTGTTGGTGTTGCTGTAAGTAGAGTCTGAGGTGGAGGAAGAACAGGAACAATGTTTCCATTTGCTAATATCAGTGTACCAGGTCCAAAACCAGCAAGTCCTGTGTTGTGATTAGTTATAACAGCAGGGGGAGGGCAAGTTTGAATACCAGATGCTATTACTGGTGCAGTTAATAGATGGGACTTGGTTACTGCAACAACACTATTTTGCTTCCTTTTGTTCACTCCAACATTACTAGAGGTAGAATTTGAGAGTACCAAAGACATTGGCTGTGATACCATTGATGTTCTTTTTATTTTCTTTGCTGTCATCGCCTGAGAGCTGGTAGGCATCACAACGCATGGTTGTGTTTGGTGATGGTTCACCACAGAGGTAGAACTTAAGGACGTTTGTTGAGCTCCATTGCTGCCCTGAATGACAATAAAGCCAGGTGGAAGTGGAGCACTTGTGTTGATTAATGTAGAACTTGCAACAGAAGATGTTTCATGTACTGATATTGTTGCTGAATCAACATGGCCTGCTGGGGTTGTATCAATATCATTCATTGTCAACCCCAATAGTTGTGCCACTGTTGGTAATTTGTCACCAAATAATTTTGTTTCTGGTTTTCCTGGTTTTATTTTGTCTTTGGATTTTTTACATACTGTAGATTTCTTTGTGGGACTGGACGGGATATTTGAGGTATTTAGAGTCTGCTTCATTGGAATCACCTTTGGGGAACTGTTAATTACTGTTTTCAGAGGTCCTGCTGCACTTTTTTTTATCATCAGTACTCTACTCAATTTCTTCTTTTTCTTTATCTCCATTTTAGCATTTTTCTGTTCTGCTTTTTCTAAAAAAGAATATCACATACACATTAAAACTATCAGCCTATAACTATAACGTTACTGTGTGAACATAAATTATAACCTCAAAATAT
>NW_019059728.1:726898-737621 GCF_000696155.1 Zootermopsis nevadensis
ACATTAATACTTCTCACAAATTTGTACAGAACCACCTAACAAGAAAAGCTAATACTTTACAAAGTATGGTCTTCCTTAACGAATTTCTTTGCAAATTAAGCAAGACCAGAAAGCAATTTCTCAGTAATGAGAATCACAACAAAAAATACCTGTTTATCACAGGTGGTCTTCAAAGATGGACAGTTTTAAATGATGAGTACTTTATATAACTTTTACTTTCCTTGTAGAAAATTTAAAAATTATTTATTCTATCATAACTGTTTGTAACATTGTCTTCTTATCCATATTTATAACAAAGATAACACTGATTATAAATAATTGTAATGTTTTTCTACTTCCTACAAAATACTTTTATATTTTTGCACAGGAAAGTCTTATTAAGGGCTATTGAATCTTGTACCAAGAAATTTGATAACATTTCTTTAAACTCCTACCATTTCATGTTCTGTGATGTTAATTAATATAAAACAAAAACTATGATTTTATTATTTTGAAGGAAGCGACCCCTTATCAAAACAATATTATTAGTAATTTACAAAATGTCAAAAAGGGCCTTGAATTTTGATGGATGCTTTATCATCATGGTGGTAAATCAGCTAATCTATAACATGAGTATATAAATAAATATAACTTACTCCTCTTTGCCTTCTCCAATAGTATAGGGCCATCCTCCTGGTTGAACTTGTTGGACCATCTCAGGGGACGAGATGAATCTACTGCCAAATAAGGTGGAATGGAGATTCCAGCATCCTGCAGAAGTTTTACCAACTGCTGTACTCGTTTCACCAACTCTTCTATTTGTTGCTTCAGTTGTTGTACTTCTTTTGCTGGTAACAAAATACATCATAATTCAACTTCAATCATTAACATTATTATGAACCTAATGCTTTCCTACATTCAGTGTAGGATGTAAAACAAGTGTGATAATTTGTGTGCAGTTCTGTGTCTTATCTGACATTAAGAAAAGACTATAGGTCTTACAGGATTTTACTTCCAATGGTACCACCAGTATGAAGACAAATTTTTTGTTGCTGTCTCAGACTTGACTGTAACATAGTTACACTTCTTCTGTAACACGGTATTGAAAACAGCTCTTGGTTTATTCATTTGGAAGAAATCTGTAATTTTTTCTGTGATAATAACAATATTCTTCTTCCAAGAAGAAAGATGTTCCCATTTCATGTGGATCATTTAATAATAACATACTGCCTTTTTTAAGTTATCATTGCTCACTAAATGAGATGAAAATCCTGAAGCAGTAGAGTCAGTAACCAAGTAAACATTTGAATCTGCTGACTTTTCAACTTTCTCAGAGCCATTACTTAAAAACATGCAATATGGGAAAATTGGAATATGAGAAATGCATTTAAAACTTTGACTGCTAAACTTCTGAAGATCACTTGATAAACCTGGGAACAGATTGAGTCTATCTTAAATTAATTAATGACACTATTTAATTCCATAGATTACACAGCATCAAATGAAGTGAGAGTATTATCACGCAGAATTTATTATTTGGTCATTATTTATATGTTGGTCTTTTGTGAATACTGTGAAGAAACTTCAGGTTCCACAGCATAAATTTCTTGGCCACCTAAGTAAGTATCAACTGCACACAAAAGACCATTTGTAATGGAGCTGGTTGGTTAGTTAGCTGTGTCCTGACAACATGTACTTACAAGCAAACTCATCCAAGCTGCCATGCAGCAAGTTATCGTTTTCTTGCTGCAACTCACGGATATAATTAGTTGCTTTCTGCAGGATTTCAGCTTTGCTGAGTGTTGAAGCAGGGTCATATTTAGGCAGCAGACTGCTCAGATTGTTGAAGGAAAGTTTGAGTCTCTCTCGTCGGTCTCGCTCCCATACGCGGCTTTTGCCACTGTAACAATCTTTACTCAGTACCTTACATATATAACCATGTATTAAGTCCTTCACTTTCATGGATGAAACATGTGTATCAGATATTGTGCATGCTGTAACACAGAATTAATGTTTAAATACATTCCACTGGAAACAAAAAAGTAAAAAAAATTAATGTCTTACATATACATTAACATTCACAGATAAGAAACAAATATTTACATATATGGGGATTAAATATTACACAGATAACTGAATGAGTGAAACTATCTAACACACAACCAAATGAGATAATTGGAAAAGGGCAGCATGGCAGAATAACTAAACTCAACTGAAGGCAGACAGCAATACCCATATCATCAGCATGGAACTGCATAAACACTGTGAATTTCAGTCTCTACTTTATATTTAACACAGAATATATGTTTAATTATGTGTGGATGTACACTCATCACTTTGGAACAGTCAGTCTGATATCCACCAAAGTTTCAGTGTATGATCATTTATAACATGGCACAGATAAAAAACAGTCTTCTGTGCTATTTATGAATTTTTCACTGAGTTACATACTCCTCTTCCAATCTGGTGGATAAAGACTGGCCACAGAAGTCAAGGCGAAACCACCATGGTACTTTTGCAAGAAACCCCTGATGGGGTCACGACGGTCAAGATTGACCATGGACAATGAAGAAGAAGAAGATACACATTTAAGAAAATGTAAATTCTCAGAGAACATTTATTAATTTGAATTATGTTGCTAATATATGTGTGTAAAATTTCTTTATATTATTGGTTTAATTGAAAATGTAAATGCAGAAATAGCTATTTGTTTCATGTTTCTTCAATAATCACAATTTAAAAGCACTTGCAGCAATTAAAGTTGAATTAATAAAATGACAGTTCAATTGAAATAAGGGCAGCAAAACCTAGTCTTTGGACACCAACTCCTCAAAGTTGCAAATATGACATCTCACTGCCATAAGTCTTTATTAGGTCAATACTTGGAAGAAATTAGTCAAAGTGAAGGATAAGCTATTTGAGGCATCCTATAGCAAACAGAAGAAAGTTTAAATTCTGCTTACTCTTCGAACTGTGTTTACTGTAATAACTTGTATAATAAACCGTAGTGTATTACGTAGTGGTTTAACAAGAAACCGAACAACATCAATTATGTAGAGTCAAACCTAACATTTAATTTTTCCTTGCGTTCATTATTCAAGAGCACATTTCCGGTTAAGGTAAGGAACGAAAAGGAAAGGAACTGCACTAAAGGTTTAATTTCAATATAAATAATGAAGAAAGGAAGCATAACACACTTTAACATATTTGCAAACACCAATACGTGCAGAGGTTAGAAAAGATATGGAACCATCTCACTGAAATACGATACTTGTAAATACACATGATGTATAACCTTAGTTCCTTCTTTGGCATAATTATCGAATACAGAGTAGAATTGTACGATGCTTTTGTCCTTTTACGATTGTCATTATTAAAAATATATTCAATTTCCAAACTAAATCATTTTGATACAGCTGATTTTACGGGTTCTGTCACTCCATTGTTTTTTCTTTGGCAATTACGCCGACATCTTTTGATATTAAATGACAACACAGTGTCGACAGGTGTCACCATCTAACGGAGAAATTGTCCAATGATTAGCTTGTTGGTGGCTGCGTGTGGAATTCGTGTGGGATGACTAGGCTGTTAACCAAAATAACCCTACTGAAAATGTCTCTGCTGCTGTAAGTGTTCGATATGTTCAAATGGTCTATCTGAATAAGCTAAACCTACCAAATGTTGCCTTTGCATTGTATTTTCTAGTTTACGGTTTTGGTTATTGAGGTCCACGCAATTAGCTGACAAGTAGCGCCTGCTGTAAGAAGTATCCTATAGCAGGAAGAACTTTGCAAATTATTAAATGTTTTTCCATGATTTAATAGTAATTTGTTTTCACTAGTAAGAAAGACGCAAGTAGGAGTTACAATTTCACGATGTTGAAATTAGTTTTGTTCAAGTACATTATGGCGGCAAAACTTTGAACTTTTGGCGCGCTTGAAAGGTATGTGGGAATGGGGATAAATAAAAAGTAGCCGCAATTAGTGATGGTTCCCATCGAATTAAAACGCAAATGACTTGGTTGTTTGGAACTTACGAATAATGTGAATAATTAGAAGACAATCGATTTTATTCGCTATGTAATCGAATGTTTTCATTCGGAAGACAGTCGAAGAACACATCGAATCCTTCCGATATAGTTTCGACTTTGCAGTTTCATTATAACTATGTAGTGGGGAAGTTGAATACGTAGTCTTGGAAATGACGTAGAAGGGCTGTTACAGCTGCTTCCTTTTCAATCAATCGAATCCGAATGTGGTTTGAAATTAGATACTTCTAATTGTGTGTAAATTTTATTTATTTTGTAGTTTACAATAGCCTGGCATTACATATCATACCATTTATGAATGCACATATAAGTCAATAAATGCAAAATAACTTTTCGTTCAGAATTTGTATCATGCAAAAATAAACCCATAGTAAAGTGATTTACAATTTATAAAATATAACGATAGAACACGTAAAGACACACCAAAAGGATCCAAAACATTTACATGCATTTTTTATTTTATTTTTGATTTGCTTCAGGAGGATCATGCCCGGGCCTCGCAAACGTTTTAGTTTCCTGTGCGGACCTGTTCACACAGTAAGAATCAATCATTTCGTAAGTCTATTTTAAAAGTTATGTACCGAAATTAACACGGTGGCTCCCATGAAGATTACTGGTGGCTCACATGAGTATACATTTCAGTACCAAGACAGCCACCGCCAGAAACAATCGCTTGGGAGCCAACGTGATATAGGCCTAAGTACTTAAGAACTAGTATTTATATAAGAGTCTTCTAATATACCTATGTTTTAAATAATGAGTTGCAATGTCTATTTGAAAATATTCAATTCCCTAATTGCATAACAGAATCGTTTGGATAAGGACAAGATAACAGCCCATAATTTATTTCCTATTTGTTTATTAGTAATCTGAAATTGTGTTATTATGCCTAACCGCAGGAGGTTTAAAGCGTGTTTATTTCATCTTTTTTTTTTAATGTTGCAATTTTAATGTCCTCGACAGTTGATGACGTCTCGAATGGACGTCACACGTATGGATCGACGATGTGTGAAATGTGTCACGTGGCTTTCTTGTACAAGTTAAAGAAAATAAAAGCAAACTTAGAAAGAGTCATTTGGGTGTAGTCCAAATTGTCGCCTGATTTATTTTGGACAGATATACTTTTCCCCCCGCCCTTCTAAGAGAGAGGCTATGTTCGTCGCTGTTCGCGTTCCAACTCGCGTTGTTGTTAGCTCTGTGAGATGCGGGGGCATTCGAAAGTTATTTTCTATTGCTACACGTCTCTTGCTGTCTGTACCAGGCGTCCAGTTGTGGACATGGTATAAGAAATAAAGAATAGCTTCGATAATGACATTCCGCACTTGTAAATTATGAAATCTACAGTAAATTTCATAGTTTTCATCCTGTGTTTCTACTCTTTCGTTACTTCTTGAACTTAGCGCTTTAAAGGACATTCACAGCCTGTTTTAATGTCGAATAACAGGGCATTTCGTCAAAAGATGGGTTATGTTCTGTTCTCAGTATAAACAGCGATTATTCTACTTAATATCTGTAACTGGATGATTTCTTGTAGGTACAAACAGAATTTTTAAAATTTATTTAGATGGTAGATAATACTTAATTACCTTCAACCGACCAATGACTAAATTAAATTGTTTAAAACACAATAGTTCGGGTTTCTTTGCCGAAGAGTTTGATGCTTGAAACAGTTCACCTGTTCCATTGACATTCTCAAGTCGTCAGTATTATATTATTATTATTATTATTTATTTGACTGCAAATGGGTTTTTACCCGGTGGCAGTGGTCCTACAATAAGACACAACAAAACATAAGACAACAAAAACAATAAGTTTAAATATGCTTAATGTATGTTTAAATACACCTACTGAAATATTTATTAACGTAGCATTGCAGCTTGTATATTAACTAGACAAATGTGGACGTGTTAATTAAGATGACAGGACCCCGGATACTGACGAGGTAGGTCTACGTCTCCATCATGACATGACTTTCCACCAGACACGTCGGCCTGTCTCTTGTTATCTGTCTAGGTCTCTTTATGTGTCACAGTCTGCCGTTATCTTCATATTGAACTGTGCCTTTCTGAATGAGGTATGAAAGGCCATTTTAGAACTCTCCTTATTCTGTATGAAAGACGAAGTAGGATTTAAGGTTCTCACGGCTTCGACTAAGAAGATCGCTGTCTTCTGGGTTGTAGAGCCGTGTAGTCTGGCAGAAGTTTACCGATGTTTCAGACGTGCCTGCTGGCTCCATTATCAGGGCTATCATTACAGCCATTCTCGTATTATCGTGTTATTCGTGTATCTGTCCCCAAATAATGTTTATTGTTTTTGTTTATTATACGACGCTGTCGGTGCAAACTTAATTAACTCTGGTGAATGTTAGCCTATCTTTGACTGTCTTTATTGAAGGCATCCTGCATTGTAATAGCTTTTGTATACCACTTAAAGATCGTCTACGACGACCGAAACATGTAGGGGAAAAGCGGTATATAACACGCTGAAATAAATAAGCTGTATAGACGAACGATATTTATTATTAATATTATTATTATTATTATTGTTATCGTTGACTGAATTAAGTTAAGATGGGAATGTACAAGGCATAAGGGAGGGCCCAATAGACACATAGACATTTCTAAAAATTAGAATGAGCTGTTTCTGAGAAAAATGTCCGCTGTAAATGATGCTTTCACACACGTTAGAAACATTTGTAATAATGATGGATTGGATTATAAAGGTCCAGATGAAAGTTGAATAGCGGGCTTTTGATACTGCTACTAACCCTCTCGCCCTGGCAGTTTGTAATAAATATAAGATACCAGTACAAATATAAATAAATGTATGGCTAATGGGAGTGTAAGAACGCAAGTGCGTGGCTTATATGAAATTCTAAATAGCTGTACCGGTAGCATGACAGTATTATGAACTCCTATTTCCTACTTATATATTTTGAAATTACTACTTAGCGATTTTACTGGCTCTGCAACAAGAGGGATTCAATGTATTAAAGGATAACAATAATGAAATAGTTCATCACTTTATATACGTCATCATTTCCTACTTAGTCTCCACTTCAAAGTTTATAACCAGTGTATCGTTTCCATTGAATCTTTAGGTAATTAGTGGTCTGTCAGACAACTGAGTCTATTAAAATGAGGACATTCAATGCAAGTTTCCACAAATCAAAAGAGAGCAAGTGTCAGACTAGACCCTCAATAGAACTAATCGGTCCATACTTTAAAATGCATGCTCATACATAACTAAGTAACTCCACGGAGTGGAATCCTTCCTGAGAAACAAATAAACACTCACTTATCAAAGACATCTCCGCCTCTTTGGAACTCAGAAGGTTCATTGCCGTCTTTACAAGAGCCCGCCAGTGGACCCTATCCAGAGCCAGTTGAATCCTGCCCACATTCTCACACCCTATTTATTTAACATCCATTGTATTATCATCCTTCCACCAATGTCTAGGTATTCCAAATGTTTTCTTCCTTTCAGGCTTTCCGACTAAAATGTACCATTTGTTATCTCTCCTATTCTCGCTACTTGTCCCGCCCATCTCACCTCTATTTGATCATCGTAGTGATATTTTTACTCTTCAGGGAACCAAACTAAAATACAATTCGAATTAGTTTTATGGTTCGTTCTATTGTGTCTATAAATACTTTTACTGTTAAACCATCAGATAAACCTACCGTTTTATTACGTAAACATTGGAGTTGCTTTCTGCCCGACATAGGCAATGACAGAAGGAACAGCGGAATTTGATTACTTAATGGGGAACTGATGTGAGCAGCAGAATATCTTTCTACGGGACATCATACAGCTTCTACGATCGAAATATTTCTGAAGCTGAGATTCACATTTAAAGAAAAAACACTTATCTCGCTTTTGGTCTGAATTTTAACAGCCGACATTCATGGCTGGCTAGATGATAAGGTTACCAGAGTTCCTATCACCCAGAAAGACCCGACCAAAAGTCTCGTAGATTAGCATAGGTTATCGTCTGTTAGCATGATTTGTTGTACTCATTTTTTAAACCTTAGAATCGTCTGGCATTATGCTGTGGCAACTGTATTTGAAAATAAACCCTCATATATTTCGTGCGACTTATATTTTACCCCTGTTAAAATTCAAGGTTTGAGGCAAGAATTTCCGGTTGTTTGAGCAATTATTTTCTTATCGTTTCAAGTTAATTGGACGAATGCCAATGTGACAAAAACGTTTTCGTTAGTTTAAAGGGATGGTGTCAGAGGTGAAAAGATTATAATGAAACGTAGAACTTGGACTCAGAGGGAAGACAAGAATAACATGCACATGTGTATCTAAACTCTAAATTGTTTTCATAAATCTTAATTTAAATTGAAGATAAGAAAAGTGTCTCAATAAAAGTTATACATTTTTCTAAGAACTATTGCCACTCAACGTTTCGGAACAGTGCGTTAGTTTTAGAGAAGTCGATTATTAGAAACCAATTAGGAGCCTCACGTGTCTGTAACACCCATGAGACAGGTTTGGCAAGCATGCAGAAGACGGGGGGAAACAAGAAGTTGAATCAGATCAAGTGGAGCGAATACAAGAGTAGTTTACTGTTTTAACACGTTGCAACTGCAATTAACGGTTTGCCAGCACAGGAGTCTGGCCAATGGCTCTTCATATAGTTGCTTTATTTTGCTTCTAGTGTTCCATTTCAGGCCGTCAGTGTCAATGTACCAGGTCACCAGGTTTTCACTACAGGTCCCCTACCAACCCCTTTCAGAAATTACTTGGTCAGTCAAGAGTCATTTGAACATTCTCAGAAGGGTCCAGCAAATTTATACAACTCTATTCTTCCTAGCAAGAATTCCTCCTGTTTGAAGACCGATAAAAGACAAATTGAGAAAACACATTTAAAATATTTTCTTTTGATGGCTAACATACTTCCTACCGTGCCATGTGAAAATTCCTTTGGTGGTGTATCAGATTAAAATTCTTAAGGAGTCCACTGATAGTGGTATGATATTCATACAAAGTTTATGATAGTCGATTAATTTGTTAACGTTTTTATAGGCTTATTTAACGATGCTACTAAGAACAATGTGAAGAGACATAGTCACAATCCCAGTTTTCTCGGTGAAACATGAAAAAATTCCAATAATCGGGATTCCATAGTACGGGGGTTGTAGCATACATGAGTAGGCAATCACAGTTATTTGAAACAACGTCATATGAACTGTCTTGTCAAAGAAAGTCTGTTCCCACTCTTAATACAGGACGTTGTCTCCAAACTCTCTAAGTCAAAAAAAATATGCAATGTAACGTCATGTAATTGGGAACATGAGCTGAGAATTAGAACTTAACCTCAGAGTACATTCCATGACAGAGGTTGCCATTTTGTGGGCAGCTAACCCTCAACGCGTGATTTCAATGGCACTACTGGGTTGGTTGCTAAAATAAGAGATGGTCCGTAAGCTGATGCGGGATGCTGTAGAGGCTTGGATCAATAATTCACTCTCGCAAATTTGACCTGCTTGCTATTGGCTTACACCGTGATGGAACTCCGCCCTCATCCCCTTTTGATGAAATACTTGAATCCAAGGGCGGATACCTTGAAAAACTTACGTTTCGTAAAACTAAAGCAGATGATATTTGAGGCTGCTGTTTAATTGTCTGTGCGCCATGTTCCTCCGAGATTTCCATGGAGTTTATTGTTAGTTATTTAACAATGCTGTCCCAATTGTACAGGTTATGTAGCATAGAGTGGGATCATGAATTTAAAGGATGTGCAAATATTACGTAATGGAAGGCTCCAGAATTTGCACTCTTCACTTCATGTCGTTTGCATGTTTGTTTAAACAAGCATTCGGACGACATTAAAGCACTGCAAAAATGTACTAATGCGATTTACTTTCACTAATTTGCGTGATTATTAATTTTGCCTATATTGAAGTATTCGAAAAGAACTTCTTATTTTCAAGTCTTCAACGTTTCGGGTTGCGTAACATCACGGCGTTACTGGCAAAACGTGAAACTGTATATACATTAACATTACATGTAACATAGACACACATAATTAAGTGTGGCGAGGGACAAAATATATTTGAATACCAACGAATGTGGTATCTCTGGCACTGTACACCGGTCAATCGACTATAGTTGTGTTTCTTGCGAAAGTGGTTTCTGTTTCTGGAAAGTCCTTTTTTCTAGTCTGTTGTAACCACTATATGGATGAGCTGGCAGTTCCATTCGTTCCTCAGTCATTGTGATAACAATCAACTGACGACCGCAGTGCGATAACTGAGGTCAGTGTACCATGGGGTCAGAATGCAACGTTACAATATTGATACTGGTGATATTCTACTGGAAGCTAGAGACATAACATACAGGGACGTTAAACACTACGTTTGGAGTATGTCTGTTCTTGGTTTACTCTTCAATGTTTACTTATTACATTGTGTTGAATGAGAAATTACATCATCATGAGAGCGGAAAGAGGCAGTCGTGGTCCCATTTCATGTATTATATGAGCGTCTGACTGTGGTACTAAGGAAAGCCACGAAAAACTTCAATCAGAATAGCAGATTTTCCGGCAGAGGTCCGAGTATCTCTGTCTATGCAGGAACAAGCTTTCTCGTCATACTGTATCTCTGGACTCTTCAAATTCTGTGTAAATCACGCATATTAAATTCTTGGATAGCTCGTAAAAAAGTCTGTATGTCTTTACGACTT
>NW_019059728.1:744917-776934 GCF_000696155.1 Zootermopsis nevadensis
TGTGTGTGTGTGTGTTTTCATTTGAAGCGTGTCCTGATTTTTGTACCAATCTGTTCTATAAACTTCAGGTTTTAAGGAGACGGGAAGATAAAGACGTCTTTCTAATATAAGGTACATAAGCTTCTGGAATACAGTAGTAACTTTTCAGATATTTTTTTACGATAAAATATGCAATTTGTGATCCGGTCCCTGCCCACCGGGTACACATTGCACTCTTTATCTACAACTTATCAGTGTACATCTGAGGTACAAGTGGTATATATTCTAGGTGACAGTTCTGAAGGTCCAGCAGGACATATTCGAACTTAAGAATGTACTCTAATGCTTCTTGGATTCAAACCCTTGATGTTTTTCCGCCAAGTAACGAAAATTTAAAATGTAATTACAAGAATACCCAAAAAATTGGCACCATTGCATGTGTCTAATATTGTCATCGATTGCTCTGTTTTTAGTTACACGTGGTGTGTAAGCCGCTAGTCACACCCAGCCTTAGCAATTAAGTAAGAATGTAGCAGGGGTCTGGCGTTGCAGACCTGAGCTTCATTTATTCACTATGTCCAGTTGACTACAGTCCCCATTACGGTTGTTAAAGCAAGTTTACTGAATCTCACATAGTGCCTTAATTAAAGGTACTTTTATAATGCAACACTCTGGTTTGCACTTTTTGTTAATCTTGAAAGCAAATGTATGTCCAACGAGTTTCTTACCATGCAAGTTGTATGCAGTGTAGTGGTGGAGGTAATTTTTTTTTTAAAGAGACAGGATACGAGGATGTGGACTGGATTCAACTAGCTCAGAATAGGATCCAGTGGCGGATCTTGTGAGCACAATAAAGAAATTTCTGTTCCATAAAACACACGTATATTCTTGACTATCGGAGCGATTAATAGCTTTTCAACAAGAACAATGCTTTTTGGAGTTTGCTTAATTAGTACTGGAAGGGACATGGCACTTACGTTTTCTAACTTTTTGGAAGATGCTTTTAGGCCAAACTGCACCATGGTCTCAGATACAAAGTATATGAGCACATGATTTTCTTAATCTGTTGCAATAAAAATATCTGAGTAAACAGACTGTCGCCACTAGTGAAAACAAATTAGATCAGCTCCTTCCAGTACACCGAATTGATTTGGTTGCTCACATGATGACGGAAGCAGAGTTATGAAACACGCATTAGTTTAGATGATTTCGGTAACACAAAAACGTGTTCCGGTAAACGCCTGCAGCGCTCATTATATTAATACATACATTTACATACACATTTTGAAACAAAATTCTTGTCCTGTATTCTCAAGCCACTATTTTGGATTATGCACATTTATAACCCACAATTATTTTCGCCTAGAATTATCTACAGAAAACGCAACAGTGCTAAATTAATTGGTAAATGACTCCACTTGGCATAATCATGCTAACGGTTGCTCTGGTAGTTGGGGGATTCCCCACAGCGTGTTTCCCCGACTGCTTATCCAATATAATCGCAGCTACCCTCAATATCTGGAACCTTTTTTCTCCATCTAGATTATTACACAACATTTAAATTATTTACTGTATAAAATCGCGAACATCCGATGTTCCGCAGGATTCAGGATGGGAGTTGAGAATTTTACCTTTCTGTGGCAAGTAGAGATATTAATTATGACTACGCTTTCACTTCGCAGGCACCTCTAAATAAAATGCCTACTTGTGGCTGGCAGATTCTCTCTCCAGTAGCAGGTTTCGGCACTTGATATGAGTTCAAGTTCAATGCCCCGATACCTGAATACTCCTGGGTCAAACGCTGTCCTTGCCTTTACTTAGCTGAAACAGGGGTGCAACTACATGTGTACAAATCTGGGGGCCATTAATAACGCTTACTAGCTCAGAATAGGATCCAGTGGCGGATCTTGTGAGCACAATAAAGAAATTTCTGTTCCATAAAACACACGTATATTCTTGACTATCGGAGCGATTAATAGCTTTTCAACAAGAACAATGCTTTTTGGAGTTTGCTTAATTAGTACTGGAAGGGACATGGCACTTACGTTTTCTAACTTTTTGGAAGATGCTTTTAGGCCAAACTGCACCATGGTCTCAGATACAAAGTATATGAGCACATGATTTTCTTAATCTGTTGCAATAAAAATATCTGAGTAAACAGACTGTCGCCACTAGTGAAAACAAATTAGATCAGCTCCTTCCAGTACACCGAATTGATTTGGTTGCTCACATGATGACGGAAGCAGAGTTATGAAACACGCATTAGTTTAGATGATTTCGGTAACACAAAAACGTGTTCCGGTAAACGCCTGCAGCGCTCATTATATTAATACATACATTTACATACACATTTTGAAACAAAATTCTTGTCCTGTATTCTCAAGCCACTATTTTGGATTATGCACATTTATAACCCACAATTATTTTCGCCTAGAATTATCTACAGAAAACGCAACAGTGCTAAATTAATTGGTAAATGACTCCACTTGGCATAATCATGCTAACGGTTGCTCTGGTAGTTGGGGGATTCCCCACAGCGTGTTTCCCCGACTGCTTATCCAATATAATCGCAGCTACCCTCAATATCTGGAACCTTTTTTCTCCATCTAGATTATTACACAACATTTAAATTATTTACTGTATAAAATCGCGAACATCCGATGTTCCGCAGGATTCAGGATGGGAGTTGAGAATTTTACCTTTCTGTGGCAAGTAGAGATATTAATTATGACTACGCTTTCACTTCGCAGGCACCTCTAAATAAAATGCCTACTTGTGGCTGGCAGATTCTCTCTCCAGTAGCAGGTTTCGGCACTTGATATGAGTTCAAGTTCAATGCCCCGATACCTGAATACTCCTGGGTCAAACGCTGTCCTTGCCTTTACTTAGCTGAAACAGGGGTGCAACTACATGTGTACAAATCTGGGGGCCATTAATAACGCTTCAAAATATTTAATACCTTTGCAAGTAGAAGACCGTATATAAATTCTGGTAGGTGTTCGAATACAGAAACTTAAGCGAGTGCAAACAGAAAAATAAATGGTTAAAAATTCGCCCGTCTGTCTATGCAGGTGTATTAAGTAATTTATTAACTGCATTCAGGGATCGTGAGTCCTTTCCATGCATTCCCAGTTGTATTAATTAATTTAAATCTAACTTGGCGTAATGTGCGTGTGCACAGAAGTGCTATATATACATGTTTGAGGAACACACTAACGCCCTGTTTAATTGGTAACACAGTGGCTACAAAACGTTTCGGAACCTGGATCTTCTACTGTCTACAGGTAAAAAGGAAACGTACAGAAACACTAGTTGTTGGCTCTCCTCGTTGAGTTATCCTCTAACCTGGACCAGAGAAATTTCTTGAAAGTACTGCCATGCAAATGCCGAGGTGGTACCATACATCTGGCAAAGCCACTTCCTTCCAAATTCTTCCCAATTTAGCATTCATTAATCATCTAGTAATTCGGCTTTGAATAATCTTAACTATTAAAAGTGTCATTAAGTAGACGAGGAACAAATCAAATAAGGATGAGATTGGTGGAATATGTTGCGCATATGAGGCAAATTACAAAGGCATTTGGCATTTTGGTGGGATAATCTGAAATGAAACAAGCAGCCACGAAAACTTTTTAATATTGTATCGCTCCATGTAAAGAAAATATAGTTGCTACAAGTCAACAACATTAGTAAAGAAAATTGTTGGCGAATAAGTTAACCTGTTGACGGTGGTAACGTTGTAGCCCCTCTAATAAACTTCCATGTACATTGTAATCATCTTGCAATTCGGCGGTCTGTGAGTCGATTAGAGAAGGTGTATGTGATCTCGGGTCTTAGAAGGTTGAAAACGGGTTGTTGGGTGTTGGAGAGAACTCGATATCGGCTTTGCTATTTGGGATGACGTCTTGTCTGATTTGCTTAGTGCATTGTGAAGAACTGTATACCCCTGCGTGAGATACCTATAGTGGGATATGTAAACCGGTTGGTCCAACAATTACCCTCAGCCACAACCCTGCAGACACGTGCGTTTTAAGCTGGAGTGGGATACCACGGCTATTTGTGGTTGTTTATGGTCTTTCTCTGTTTCTTCATATAAATGCTGATATAGAGCCTTTAGATAGGCCATGACCACTTCCTTTATCATACTTGTGTTTCTAATTTTATCATTCGTAATCACGTTACGTTTCGACGGCCTCCAAAATATTCGCGGTCATATCTGTTTAATTTTTTCTCACCCTTATATCTGGCGAACCGTGAGCATCTGAGTTACCATACTCTCGTCAATTTGAGGTTGCAACTTGCGGAACTGAAAGCTAGGGTACACTGTGTAGTGAGTGATAACGGTTAGATTTCATTGAGCCGCGGCATTCTTCATGACGTCATTAGCAGTTACTGCTGCTTGCCTTTTACGGTTCCTCGGATTCAAGTTGACGACCTCCATGTACCTGGTGACGTCACAAGAACTGCCGTATCCTACAACAGATGCACAATAGCGTCGTAATACACGGTGTATGCCTTCGTCGGTTATGTAGGTTGCTGTTTAAGTGCAGGGCTAAAACCGAAACGTAGCACAGCGCTACAAATAAATTTGAAATTTGTCGGAGAGTCGACCGTTCGAGAGCAAATCAACTTATTTGTTCCACCATTACACATTATAAGCCATCATTTAATTCAACGTCAAAGGTTTTTCGTGGACGTGTTACCTAGCAACATATTTTCTCGAGTTAGCACGTAACAATCAGGTTGACTGCAAGCCTTTCTTAAAGGAGGCCCAACTGACTATACTTTATTTTCTGTATTTACAGAAGATTTAAAATATATTTCGGAAGTTATAGTCATTAGGCCACAGTTTACATGTTTATAATTTTGAAATTGCAGTATTATGGCCAATTATGATGAGTGTGTATGAGTTTTGTGACAACATCGTAATTTTTATTGTAATACAGTGCAATTTTATGTTAGTGACATATTATGTGTTATATGCTCTTCTCTTATGCGCTGACAGTTACCATAAATGAAATGAAATACATAAATTTCTAAACTTCACTCTTTCACTTAAATAAGTTCAATGTTGGTTAATTTGTTTTTAGAATAAGTAGTGATTTTCTCTGGATTTAGATACAACAGACATCTATGTTATCGTCTTAATTTCTCGTTGACCTCAATGGTCTTTCTTTTAATGTAAATGTAGATATAAATAAATATACGCATAGGTAGTTCAGATGCCAATGAGTGGAAGTCATTGAACTTATCAGAAATAAATAGAAGGTTTTATTAATTTAAACATCTGAAATTAACATCGAAGTTAAGCACAAAAAATGTTTCATGAAAAATTTTACTTCATACTGGTAACTTGATTTTTGTTAGTACAACTTTTTTGTGGTATAAAAATCATTATACACTCCACAAACAAGAGAGAATCAAAAGTTCCTGACTTAACACTCTTTGGCTTGTAACCGTCCTTACATCGGTAAGAGCTGCCGATAAATGTGGTGTTTATACAAACAAGATGTTCTGAACGCTTTTGGATGGTTGTTTCAATGTATCTGTATATGAATATATAGTTCGGTTTATTACTTATGTTTTACTATTACTACAACCTGTCTCGTGCAAGTATGGCTGCCGTCTAGTAGGCGCCACTCAGAAGCCTCGCACGCACAAGTGATTAACTTACACTAACTGGTACAATAATAGGCCCAGGGGAAAGATAGCATGATGAGCGGGTCTCCATACATCAGGTAAATCAATTTTCAGTCATAATTCCATACGATATCAATGTAGAATGTCGTCATCTATAAAGTTCTTGCCCTCATCTTAATTCGTGTAGGCGTATTCATGACATCTTTTTGAGCAGTTTGGTTCTGTGCTATCAATTCTACATAGAAATTAGTAGATGAGCAGTTCAATTTAAAATATTAGTGTAAAAAATAATAATCGCTGACGATGCTGTTATCTAGAAATAGCCGTTTTACTGTGACCAATAAAAGTAAAAATCATTGTGACGACGGAAATGTATTGAAAACCAATAGAAAGTAGTGGTTGGTATTACTACTTAATATTCAGGTCTCAATTTCGAACCTCGGTTTTGAGGCTTTATAAGTTTTTCTCTGCAACTCTTGGCCCCACGTAGTGCCGAAGTACCCTCACTTTACCATCCGTCTTAAGGTCCAGGGGCAACTTAACCTTTTTCCAAAACCTGCAGGAAAAATGCTAGATTAGCACTGTAAAATACTGGGATAGTCATTAAAATAGGCCTCAACTTTCTACTTACATGAGCCAGAACATCACCAGTAAAGTAACTGACTACTATTTGGGCGGCCAGGATTCAATTCCAGGCAGAGGCAGGCATTTTCTTTTTACCATGTCAAAACAGGCTCTGGGTCCACCAGCCTCGTTTGCATTCTTAAGGAGGTAAAACTTGCCGAGTGTAAAACTGAGCAGTCACCTCCAACATAGAACTAACGTGTAGAATATGTTAAGATTTTCTTCACAGGGGCAACTTTGCCTTTTTATTACTTCACTATTATTAAACATTCACTTCGTACCTCGAAGGAAACATAACACCCCTCCGTTATGTTAGTTCATGCTATTTAAGGAAATAATAACTGTTTACGAAATAACTGAATACACTCACTGGGTAAAATTCAGTTACTGGTTATAAAAGCAGGTGGTACGTGTAGATACCACTGGGCTTTAAAAGATTAAGTCCGTATTTCTATTGTCCTCAGCAGGGCGTAAGTAAGGCCCTCGCCTTGAGCCGAACCTTCGTCAAAGGAGTGCAGTTAAATATGTAAGGATTCACAGTTTCAAAATTAATTTTGAATCGAAATAGAACAAAGGGCACTGTCGATATGTGGGTGACAGGTGACGGGGTGACACAGTGGGTGCTCTTACAGAGCGCTGTAACAACTGGCCGCCCTAATTCTTTTCATTCGTGCTAGTACTTTCTATGAGCAGGCCAGTAGCCAGCCAATGTGTCATCTGAGGGTGCACTCGTGTAAGATGCATGTGTACAACGAGCGTAGTAAGAAACTGTGCTTTGGACATGGTTTCAAACACTGTTTGTTCTTAACTATTGACACCGAGCCAAGACATCTTACGACATGTCCTTGAAGACTGACTTTGCAGGTCGTAGCTATAGGACTGTTGCACACTATCAAATTCATGCAAAACATTAGCTACGTCTTTTTCCATTGGAAGAATGGCGCGTTCCAAATTTTGTTGTTCTGATTGACGGCACTCTTCCGAAAATCACCACCTGTACTGCATCAGTATATTACCACACTGAAGAGAAATATTATGTAAGGAGTCTCCCTTGACGTAAAGAGGCTGGAGCATGAATCTGGTCGTTTGACTAAATCTAGTTCTAACGTTAAGAATGTCTGGAGCTTTACCTTCAAACTGCCGTACGTATTCATGGCTTGGCACCTAAGTCCTACATTTACCTTATCATCATTATTGAACTAAAACAGTTCGGTAACTGCTGTATGCAAAAAGGACCTTAAATAATGCCTTACTTTAAGGTGAGCTTATGTACTCTAGCGTTCCTTGGTCTCCATGGACGGAAATGCATTCTAAATTATGTTCAAGGATAAATAAAGTAGTTTAATTTAAAATATAATTATAAATGGAGAGTAGGCAAGAATTTAGAACAAGGTAGTCATGGCCTGTTTAAAAGTAATATTCTGATATTTATCTAGAGGGGCCGAGGAAAACTACAGATCTTAGTGAAGCTATTCGATAACCTGGCCGTGATTCGAACAGGTGAAATCCAGGATGCAATTGTAGAACGCTACCGCTGCGTCATTCGGCTACGCAATATTTCATAAAGAACCTGTACTTCGTCACCTTCGTTCTGAAAATTAGAACACCCCACGGAGTGAATCTATTATGTGAAGTCGTTGGGCTAACCTAGCTATTCCAAGCCTATTATGGAAACTGAAGGTTCGGTGTTTTTAAAAACCCTGGTCCTTTTCCTGAGCCAGTTGAATCCATTTCACACTCTCATATCTTATTTCTTTAAAACCCATTTGAACATTATGTTTTTATCTATGCCTTGGTCTCCCAATGGGTCTCTTCCCTTCTAACTTTATGATTAAAATTATTTGTGAACTTAATATCTCCTAATTTGTTCTGCGTGTTCCGCCTGGCTCGTCCTCCTTGATATAATCACTCAAATTATATTTGATTTGATTTCTCAGTCTGTCATTTTCCCCAGCCCCATGCTAACTCTGTTTTAGGCCCAAGCTTCCTTTTCTCAGACACCTTCCTTCTTTCTTTAATTTTTTTTCTACTGTAGGATGAAAGATCAAGCATCAGACACATGTGTTAAAATATTTTTACGGAAAACGTAAAATTAAATTTACGATCTTTAGTAACTACTCGGGCGTGGCAGGATGAAGACGAAATTCAAGTTCGTAGCTACACGAAAGCAAGCGCCCACTCATTTTTGCAGACATTAAGTTAAAATGTAAATTTAACTATATGTCGTTTTTCCAGGCATTAGTTAGGTAATCCATAATACAGTATAATGAGGAAAAAGGTCCTAGACTTAAGGTTATGAGAAATAGTACGATTCATAACGTAAACTCCCCACCACTTCGCGACATTGGATTGGGGGAGGTTAAAAGGTTTGGTCGTGGATTCGCTGTTAAACTTTTTGCTTTCGAGTTAGGTAGTAATTTATACACATTGTAATTTCAAATCCATTCGCGACTAATCTATATGTGAGAACGGGCAGTGACTACTGGAAATGGAGAATATAATCGCACGTAAACAACAGGAGAGCTCAGTGGAATAATAATCTAAGTTTAACTAAGGAGGGAAACTTTATGCTTGCAGGTGGGATGTAAACGCTAACCAAACTTATCATTAATAACGTATCTTGTTCATTTATTATATTTTTATGAAAATGTATGTATAATCTTACCTAAATAGGCCTGTCGGTTACCGAGGTTGTTAAATTTATAAAAAAAACATTACAATTCATTAAAATTTGTTATAGTTATCAAGTTATATTAGAAATTGAAATACCATATAATATTTGGAACTTTCTTGTGAATATGCGTGTAATACTAGTCTTTAGTATTGTTAATGTAGACTGGACGGAGCGATTCTGTACGTGTTTGTTATATCTTGTTTTAAATGTGTGTCCTGTTTGAAGCTCGTCATTAAGCCGATTTCTCTAGCGTCTTCCAGATGTAATGAGCTTCTTTGAGAGGCCACATTTCATTCAATCATCTTCACATATTACCAACGCTTCGGACAGGAGATGACGTTTATACACACATCAGTAAAAAAACCTGTAGGCCTCTGAAGCTGCGTGCGACTTAAGTTGGTAACAAACAACGAATTCATATGCACACAAGAAGAAATATACAATTGTACTCACTTTAGGTTTTTGAAATGCTCTTTCATAAATTCAAATGTATGGAAAATTCATATAAATAGGGACACGTTGTACAGTGAAAGATAAAACGTACGTAGCGTAATGAAATTCTATTCCTCTGTGGTTAGAAAGTTCAGCAGACCGAGAGGGGGGGAATAGAAGAGTGTCTGGAGAAAATAAAAAAGCCCTTACTTGACTGCAGTGTTGCCAACTTAACAATCTTACTGACTAATGAGACTTATGGAAATACCTCCATACTATTGGAATTATTTATGGCGACGTAATTCGATTTTAAATCAGTATCCGAAAAATTAGAGCAACTCTGTTTTTTTACCAAGGATTTGAACGTTCGAAAGGTCTTTTTGTTTACTTTAAAGCATAGTGGTAAACATGTTTTATTTATTTGTGTCATATTTAACGTCATTTCCAGTAGCTAAGGCTAGAAACATGGAGTGTTAGGATGATTAATGATTGACGAATTGGAAAGGATGCGGTAGTGGCTTAATGTAAGGCAGTATCCTGGCATTTGCCTGAAGGAACGGAGAAAAACAGTACGTAGTGTTGAGCTGCCATCAGAATAAGAACAGAAGCGACTGACACTGTCACAAAAAGTCTGACAAAAGTTTGTTATATAAATCATATTTAAAAAATAGCTAATTATTTATACTTGCTGGTTAAGATTAAAACTGATAATAAATATAGAGGTTACAAAATTATGCTCATTGGTTTGTATCCACTAGATGTTCAAAATAAGTTTTCGAAGCGATATTTCTCGTGGCTTTCTTCGCTTGCAGGGATAAAATGTTCACTCAGGTTAAGAAAATTGTCCGTATCAGCACAACAGTAGGACCTTGAAGAGGAAGATGTGATAGCTAAACAGGAAACGGGGTCTTGCGTTTATATTTTCATACCTCTGTTACATAGCAGGTTTAGCATTGCTGTAAAACGTGTGACTTGCTCAAACATGATATAGCGTCGAATTGCCAGGACCCCAAGATTCAACACCATTAGTTTCAAAGCCCTCAGTTAGACATGATCCTGAGTCATTTCCATTCTCCTCCTTTCTTCAGATCCTATCTCTCTAACATTTATTCGAATGCTCTTCTCCGATTACCTCTTCCGTCTTCTTCGGGAAAGTTTTGAAAGTGTTTCTCCTTTAAAATTCTGTATGCATTCCTTGTTCTGCTCATTGTAGCATCACGCCCAGCCAATCGTGGCCTTCTGTATTTCACTGTCGTAACAATACTAGGTTACTTGCATAAATCACGAAGTTCCTCGCTTGCCTTTTATCTTCATTTGGTCCTTTCAATTTAAAAAAATCCCGAAAATTAGTGTGAAAGTCGAAACGTAAAAGAAAAGCAAATGAATTATTTGACAGTTTGGTATTGAAACTTCTGAATTTATAAAAGCAGCAGCTGGAAAAAACTACTGAAGGAATGGCTATCTTCTGTAGTCAGGTAGAAGTATGCGGGCGTTAGATGGCGCCTTGATGATGGAAGCAGCAAGTACGTCTGAAACAACCCAGAAAACTTCCATCTTCTTGCTCGCCGCCCTGAGAACCTGGAATCTCACTAAAGGAAGATCATGCAATATGATGTTAGGTAGAAACAAGAAGAATTATAAGAAATTAGACTGGGTTTTGCAGTATGACTGAGCCACTTGTTCTCTGCAAAGATGTAACTTTGCCGTGGTCCATGCCGAGTCGAGTCGAGCCAAGCCAAGCCAAGCCGATATTTAGCAGGCATCATTCATTCCCCCTGACATGCAAGCTGCTGGCATGGGGATCCGTGCTCTGGTCGCTAGAGCGATTTTCCATCTCCCTCTTTCTGTTGGGGGCTGGGAATGTTTATGGTGACAGGTGGTTTCGAGTTTGGGACCGAAGACGCGACAAGCTGTAGCTGCCTAGACCCACCGTCTATTTTTTCTACTTCTTTAGCAGCCATTTCAAAAACATTAATTCGTTTTTTAATTTTAACTTTTGTCGTCTATGACAATCGTGTAGCAGCATTTAGTTAATAACTGTTATTATTGTCTAATGCACACTTATTATCTCTTACTAGAATGTAAATTCACAAACTACTTTACTATAATATTACTTAACGCCGCTGTTTCGAATGAAGTGAAAAGATTGTGTGGTTAGTGAGTTAAAGGATTTATATGCAGGTAGTCGTGGCCTGTTCTGAACGTATTATTTCGTTATTGGCTTTGGGAAGCCGGTAAAAGCATAAAATAGTTCCTACAAGTTTGTAATTTTCGGTATACCAACCTGCTCGTTGAATCAGTTGTACTCCATGAGCTATTGCATCATTTGAGCTCCTGGTAGTAAGACGCCGGACGTTTGTCTTCAATATAAATTACGCAGTTTCCAAGAAAGACCAGAAGTACAGCGTTGTTTGTTTGTTTGTTTGTTACATCATGATGTTATCTGCGTGAAGTATGCATTTGCTTCTCGTTTCGGACTTAGTAATTTTATTGAGGGAGTTGTAATGCTCTCGACATGTATTCGGAAGGTAACTGGTTCGAATGTCTACGGGGATATCGATTATCTAGACATAAATGGATATTTATCTGGGGCAAGGGTGGTATAAATTTGTATGAACTTATGCTTATTCTCATTGTTTTATGATGGGCGTCCGTACAATAATCCAATTTTTAAACCACTGAGGTATGGCTAAGCTTATATCTTTACGAGAGTTTGACTATTTTACGCTGTTGTGATCAGCCAATGTATAGGGTATATACAAAAGAATGGCGCGGTTTCAAAAGTTATTATATTGGTAAAATAGTCGATATATATAACACTTTTTACTGGTACGTGACAAGCACTTTCATTTATTGTGAAGTCCGTTAATTTGTATAATGTCTTTAGAGAAGATCGGACATGAAAAGTTACAAAATCATTGTTCTGTTGCAACTCTTAGAGCTTTACAACGGAGTAGAATTTAAATATTATCGATTGCATATCCATAAATACAAATGCGTTTTATGTAACAAAGAAGACTGGACAGATGGGGTCGTTAATGATATTGTAAGGTTGTGCAGGAAAATACAAACAGAGAACTGTGTGTATGAGTGCACTTGGGGAGGTAGTCTTTGGAGCTGTGACGCAGTGAGATGATCGAAACCAAGGATAAAGAAAAAATCCAGAAAGAGGGACAAAGATGGAGATGAGAAGGAATGAAGTAATGGCGCTGGTATTTTGTTTGGTTGGCAGTTGTCCTATAGCCTACCGCTACTTTCTTGTTCCCCAGCAGCCAGCTTTTGCAGCAATGGAACAGAACCATCTCGTTGAAAGAAAGCTCACTTTAAGTGAATTCACTTCCACTTTTTCTTGATTGTGCTTGGAGTCTAAATCGTCACTCTGAAATTCTAAACCATGGCCTTGTTTACAAAGAATGAATCGAATTTAGCAAGTACGAAGAAGCTTGAAAAAGTAATAAAATATGTTAACGAGGAGTCTTTTTTTTGTGGAATGTTTTGGCTGGAGTTTGTTTTATTTGTTGAAAAACTGAGAGTAAAATAACGGTCAAGAAATTCTCGCCTTTTATGGAACCAGAAGGTTCATTACTGTGTTTTCAAGAGCCTGCCACTGCATCCTGTTCTGAGCCACATTAATCTATTCCATACTACCCACCCTATTTCTCTAAGATCCATTTTAATATTATCCTCCCACCTACGTCTAGTCTTCCTAGTGGTTTCATTCCTTCTGGTTTGCCTACTAAACTCTGTATACATTCCTCTTCTACCCATGCAGGCTACATGCTCTGTCCATTTCACTCTCCTTGACTTGACCATTCTAATTATATTTGGCGAGGGGTGCAACTTATGAAGCACCTGATTATGCAACTTTCTCCAGCCTCCTAGTAATTTATTTCTCTTAGCTGCAAATATTCTCCTCAGCATCCTGGTATGAGGACACAAATGTGACGAAAATAAAAAATTAATGTGAATTTTTACATTGAGAGTAAAAATTAGAAAGAATCTCTTTTCTGCGTAAACAGAATAATACCGACCGACAATTAATGAGGTTTAACTGTACAATGATGATTCGTAATGAAAAAGGCAACTTACCTTCAGATTGCTACACAGTCCCTTTGTTATCCCAGGGATGTGTCAGCATTTCTTGTGGCAGAGGCTGTGTATGGCACGAGCTCCCCTGCTAAGTTCATTGTAAAAGGATCATGGTAGTTCTTCCGTAACTTATTTT
The DNA here is from genome assembly GCF_000696155.1 of Zootermopsis nevadensis. The sequence continues at coordinate 758,492 of NW_019059728.1, forward strand.
GAGATGCAATGGAATGCGGTAGATCCTCCCAACCTGTTTCAGAAGCGGACTTGAGTAGGGCCTACGTTCAGCTGAAAGTACGTGCCCATAAGAATTACACATTTCTCTTATAATGAAATATTACCAAAAATAAGCCCTAACGTCCTACAAGAGAAAATCTATATCTCTGTCCTTTCAATTTCAATCTCCCATGTTTCTTCTGATTTTTATCTGAGGACTTCTGTTTTGTCAACTTTCTCTTATCAGGACTCATTCTAAAATTTGCAGTTATTACCTAACTGGTTTTTATTTTCCGTGTCACAGGTTTTCCTTTCCCAGAAAGCCAAGTTTCTTCTCACACCAGGAAATAATCCAGTTTTCTTAATCCTTACCTGCTCTGTCATTTCTTGTTTCGGCAATTTGCAGTTACTGTGTAATAGCGTGTCTTCTAATAACATTGTAATTCTGGATTTTATCGTTTAGTATACACCGATTTTATGCGTCTTAGAAGAAGTAACCACGCTTAATTTTGTTAAAATATGTCGCAAATAATTTCAAAATAAAAGAGTAGAGGAAGCATAAAGTAACCCTCATTTTTGAAAATTTTGTTTGCGAGATACTGATTAACTTATTCGTGGGTTATTTAGCAACGATTTTATCTGCAAATATTATAAGCACCAAACGGCAGGATAATGAATAGGAAATTGTCTGGAAGGAAGCGGTCTTCACGTCTTTTAAGGTTCTGTTCCGGAAATTTTCCGGGGTGGGGGTGGGGGGTGGGGTGGCTGAGGACATCAGGAACATTCTGAATCAGTATAGTTGTCTCCGGGCCGAGATCAAACCACGAACATTCTATGTGTGTGAAAGAGGTGTGCTAACCACACGACGAAGACAGTCGGTCATAGCTCTAGGTGCCACAATGGGCATATGGATCGAAAATTGCTCCTGCGAGAAAACATACAAATGTGGGACTTCTGAATAGCCAACATGATAAAATTAAAAAGTCCATAGTATTTTATATTCCAGTTTATGTAATGACGTTTGCCTTCAGAAATAGGAACCGGGCGTCCTTACATCTCGACCGTTTGAAAAAGCACATGCCTGTCTTCGCGTTCTTGCAAACCATGGCCATAGAAAATTCATGGGTCGAAAATTAAGACAATCAACAAACTTCATTAACACTATCATCACCCTAATAATGGAGGTAATAAGTACCTCTGAAACATCGGTCAGATTCTACGAGACTACACGGGGCAATATCCTAGACGGCTGTCATGTTCCTTCTCGCCGCCGTGAGAATCTGAAAACTCACAATTCACTTGTTTCCATGGGCCTGTTCATGGTAGATGAATGCGTTGCTGCCATCACCATGTGATGAATGACAAGTGGTGCTTTAGGGATTGCAGACAGTCGGATGACGTCAGCTACAATACCGTGCTGTACCAGAGAGAGATTGTGGTCACTCACACTCAGTGTACACGGTGCACCTGCTAATTTCCTATCGCACATGTCAATTTACCGTGTGTCTGTAACGCACGTGGCTTTCATATTTAAGTATGGCGACATTAAAAAGCGTGACGTTGCTTTATACAGTTATAGAAACCGAAGATAAGTTCAGATATGGTCGAATTATTATGAATGATGAGGCGGGATATTGAACCGCTGATGGTGATATATTTTAAGGTGCGTGTAGACTTCTTGTACTCGTGTTGCAGAAACTTAAGGTGACTTGTCGGTGTGTAAAGAGAGCTACTATACCGAAAATGCACTGAACTCTCGAGCTCATGACTAAGGTTGATCGCGCTTCTCGGGCTCGTGAAACCGTCCACATTTACGGAGACAACGAGACAAGCTCGAGTCGTCTACACGTACTTTTAAGTTGCCATTCGCTTTGAGGGGCTAAGGAAAACGGGGAGGAAGCTTAGTCGGGATATTACATTCCTGGAAACTAACATCTACAAACCATGAGCTAGTATTGTAAGCTTAAGTAGCACTTATGTTCGTACACTACTGTATGTTCCTCAGCATTGGAAAGAAGTACACTTCTGTCAAGAACAGCGATGAACTGCTTAAAGGGACAATGTAGGGTGCCCCAGTGCAGCGCACGGCCAACAATCGCATTTCGTAACAGGCTGTATAATCTAATAATGATTTTTAGTCTTAGACTTGCTGTAAGAAATGCAAATAAGTAATTTATCCCTTTCCTTCAAAAAAGAAGAAGATATTCCTTGTAACTTCGCCATTTTCACTAACGAAACTGACTCCATCGAAGCCCATGTAACAAAATCCTTCTTTAGAAGCTGATAGTTTCTTAGTTAATCGAGAAATCACGGCTTTCGCTTTTTATAGACTTCGAATGTTCATTACCTTGTTTACAAGAGCCCGCCACCTACCCCTGTTCTCAGGAGCCAGAAGAACCCAGTCAATTTTTAGATCCATTTTGTTATTATTTTCCCATCTACGCCTAGGTATTCTGAGTAGTGAGGCTTTCCAACCAAAATTTTTGCCTGTTTTACTCGCAATTAAATTTGCAATGAAAACAAGTGAACATCGAGGTTGGTTGATTAGCCCTCGTATTAGAGAAGTACCGGGTTTGGTTCTTATCCCGGAGATTGACTAGCCTTCCGTGATTTTCTTCAGTCCTTCCAGGCAACTCCGTGATGTACCTTAAATAGGCCACTACCACGTATCTTCACATGCTTCCCACTTCATAATTCATTTGTCCTCTTATTCGACGCTTAAAAACGTACGCAGTTGGAAAGGAGTCATAAAATAAACTAAAAGAGGAGCAAACAATAACACAGATAGTTGAAATGTTGAAAGAGAAACGATGAATCATGCAATAATTTTGAATATTCGGCTTTAAACCGATCTCGCAATATTTCTCCATTGACGGTTTCAACATCCACAATGTACGCATCACAGTTGAGGTTTACCAGCACTACATGTAGAAGTGGCATGTATTTCCGTCACATTTCCATTAGGATGTAAGTGATTTGTTAGTGTCACACTCAGCCCAAAGTTTGTCTCCCCAGTATAGCATCTGGCATAATACCTGTCATCTTCACACTATTCAGATACTTTATTACGCAATTCGGCATTCAACCGTTGAAAGTGCACTTAATTATACCGTCGAAAATAATAATGCTTATACAAGTTTAATTCCGCAGGTTAGCCTATGTAAGGCAGCTGCAGTGACCTTTTACAAGTTATCACAGTATTTACTTGGATGAACTGAGGAAAACCACGAAAGGCCTCCCCGTGCTGTAATAATAACAGTTACAAATATACCGCGCAGAAATTAAATTAATGTTTACAGGCGCATGCAAGCACTGGATGAATTGTTACCCGTGTGTAGTCCTAACTGGAAACATCCCAAATGCAACAAACATGTATTTATGGGCCTCTGCTCTGCTGTGATATAGATCTGGCGAGAAAAGAGTAAACACTTAGCAAAACTCTCGTCACTTTACTTAATACACATAGGTAAAAGACAAAGAATCCAGATATTATGTGAGAACTGAATATTACTCTTTAATAGGCAAAAGTTTTCAAGATCTATGCTGAATGGAAATACAAGATTTTAGTTGGAAAACTTATGAAATTGAGTTGATTAGGTGTAGACCATGAGATGCGGATAGGATGGATACTGAAAACAATGGCAAAAGGCTGGCTTTTGTGATCACGTTGATGGTCATTTGGGTTTCGTGACAACAGAAAGTTTCTTGAATGCTTTTTAACTCTGTTACATGTGTCCTAAACGTGACTTGTATTTCAAATAAAGTTATTGGCGTGGTTTCAATGTTGAAGAAATCATGAACGTCGATAACTCATCATCATCAGCATCACGGACCACGCTCTTGGCCTGTCCCAATTACGAGGATTGAACCTGTTTCTTCCATTTTTATCTCAGAGGTCCCTGGCATCGTCTGCACCCCGGTTTTTATACTGCTAGAGTAAATTCAGGAATCGGGTTTCAGACATTCTTTCCATGTATCGAAGGGAAGTATCTTATAAGTCTGTCATTCGGTTAACATTTTTCTACTTCAACTTCAAGTTGGAATACACATTTCTGCTCGTGTTATTATTAAATATGGCCCTAGTATGAGCTAATTACAGTTCACGTCTTGTCTTATCCTGGAACTGGTTTTGGTAATATTCTATTTTATATGACAGCGCTAGCCATATGATTCATGAGTTTTTGTCAATCCCGTCCCATTATTATATCCGGTCGACTTGTACAAAGCAACTACTGAGCCTGCTGTAAGATCAAGATGGCCGCGGCCGCAATGAAACATGACAGATCGGATGTCATACTGTTTTCATGTTTTATTTTTTGGCTCTTATCTCGCCTGTGAGAGAGCGAATGAGAGAGACGAGAAAAAATATCTCCTAATATTTGTATATGATATCTTCCATTTTCATTGGTCCAAGGTAATCTTGGTAGCAGAGCTGCGGATAGTCAGCGAAATGTGTTATTATAGCACTAGCTCGTAAATGGTGAAATCAGGCGAAGAAATGTAGTGTATTTGTTTCTGAAAGCAATGGGTATTTAGTCTTTATCAGCGCTTTTGGAATGACTGAATAATTTTTAAAGTATTTTGAGGAGTTATTTTACTTTGCACCAATGATGTAACGATTTGATTGCAAAAACTATTACCATGGAGAATGGCAATTGTGCTTCACTGTAATTCTTTATGCAGTACTATAACAACAGATGAAGAACTATTGTAATTCTCTAATTATGTTTCGTACGGAACGCAAAATACATAACGTCGATAACTTGAGTCTGTGAAGCTGATTTAGGACGTTGAACTGCTTCGTATTTTGTTATCGCATCTCAACCCTTTGAAGCCGAACCTCAAAAAAAATATCTTTATTACAAAGATCAACTGGTTGATGCTGTTTACACTGAGACTCATACGTAACACACACACAAAACACAATGCACCGTTGGCTCGTATAATTCTTATGGGTTTAAAAAGTATAAAGTTATGATACTAAGGCAGAAAAAAATAATTTTAAAAATATTAGACGAAATGAAAAATGTATTTCAAAGGCAAACTAAAAAAACTGTTTTCCAGCAGATAAGACAAGGCTTCCTTCCCATAAAGCACCAAAATGCAAGCGAAATTATTTTTACCGAGATAACAAACATTCCTAGATTACTTACATATAATCGGTGATAAGTTCAAGAGAATGTTGTATACAGAAGCTAAAGGAGTGTCGGGGAGCGGAGACCTCTGCCAAAACAAACGATGAGAGTTTAATGGCTAGAGAAGGGTCCTGCTTGCCGTGGAATTTTTGTTTCGTCGCAGCATTGGGCGTGAACAAAAAATTGTATTTGATACCACTCTTATGGGGCAGGCTCGTTAACTGAGACTTGAGTCACATCTTGAATCGATTCAGCTTCAACCGGAATTGGAAATTGTGTATAAAAACTGGAACAAGAATTACTTCAGGAAACGTATTGGTTTAGCCATCGGCCTACTTACTCGAATATTTTATAAGCATGCAGCCTTTCGTTGCAGTGTTTATCACAAGAAAATTACTTCTTCAGTGGCAGGAAACTTCTTAGCCTAATTTATGTCGCTTAGATGTCTTGACTACATTCTTCTAACGTGTTCTGAAGATCAGAATTACCAATAACTTCAAGGAGGCCATTACAGAATAAATAAGAGTGACCTCAGACCAAGTCTGTGTGGGTTGTTTATTGCTGGTCAGTGCATCAAGAAAGGATGGTGACGGTGCGTAGCAATCCTCCTAATACGGTCAGAGCCGTGGGACAGTATGGCGACGTAGTTGGGAAACTAGCAACTTCACGATTTCATGTCAATAATGCCTCTTTCGGGACCTCTGTCGAACTGTCCGATCGGTGTTCATGGAAGGTAACATTTCGGCCTAGTGTCAGACAGAGTTCCAAAGTCTCAAAATTACATCGTGATAGAAACAAACAAAAGGAAAGGAATACAGATAAATGAAATTTGGTCCTGGTCATATGTCACGTGTTAAAAAATGTACCACAAAAGTAGTTCTCCGCTGGATTCAGTCCAAAACACTTTGATCTTCTCAGACACCATCAATTGGTGTCATTCCCTTAACATGAGGCACCAGGCAGAATACAGTACCTTATTACTTGTCTGACATAGTCAAATTCGCGTTTTGACACAGTCTCACATAGACTGTAAGAAAGGATATCAAATACCGACAGAGAAATAATGTTACAAGCATGTAGGTGAAGTTTGGATATGCAGACGACATACATACGTAAAGACGTATAGGACTATAATAGGCTATTGAAAATTATGAATGGGTCTCAGACTGCCATTTCATCTAGAGTGACTGGATACATAAAACCAAGTGAAGATGCTTGAATTCTTTTAAACACTTTTGTGAAAGCGGTATATGAGAGATGCATTGTAGGTAGGGTATATTGACCGTGGTGAGAGCACAGCAAACACGATGTTGAAGAGATGCTGGTAATTATGAATATGTATATGCTGTGATCAGTCATGAGTTTGTAGAGTCTTCCTTGTTACTTCGGAACACATCGCCATATTGTCTTGGAGACCTCGTTACGCTCAGCGTGTAATCAAGAATCCGAAGGATTTCCTATACTTGGAACAGAGTGAATTTTACTGCTTGCAGCCGTCTTCCTAGCAGTCTCTCTTGTTGCTGGCCGGAAGATACGTAGCAAGTGACCCTGAAAACTGTTCAGAATTTAGTATTCACTTTAAAAAGTATAAAATAAGAAAAGAATGTTCGGTTTTAATAATCAACGGAATCAATAAAGGCTCTTTATTGTATAACTTTGTTCTTGTCGATGTTGGTCTTCTGGGTTGTGATGGCGTGCGGACTCGTAAGTAGATACTACAGTTTCGGAGGAACATACTGCTTCCATCTTTAGGACTGGAGCGTGTATATTTCTCGGAAACATTTGTATCTACTCATGAGTCCACACGGCATCACAACCCAGAGGAACAACATAGACATCATCTTGTCGTGAGAATCTCCAATGTTTCAGAGGAACACATCATTTTCATATTCGGATTTGAACGTTGGTAACCGTAAGAATACACGATGTAACAACCGAGAATATAAAAATCCACATTTTTAAATGGTCTTTCACGAAAATTATGACTATGAACTGGTTTTATGTAGGGTCTGTTGTATACTGTGAACTTTGCTGCAATATATAAATATTAACGCTAATGAGGTGAAACAGTATAACCGACAATGAATTTGGAAATTGAGTACTGTAAACTAAAGGACGTCTTTTCCATTCCTTATTTCATATTGGCCCATGGACCCCACTGAACCCGAGTTTAGTAGTCAAAGTGAGAAACGAGAATTTTCATTAATAGAGGAGATTGAAGATTTCTATCTTCTGGGTTGTTGCGCCGTGTAGTCTGGTCGATGTTAACCAACGTTTCAGAGGTCATACTGCCTCCGTCATCATGGCTTCTGAAACGTTGGTAAATATCTACCAGACTACACAGCGCAACAACCCAGAAGACAGAAATCTCCAATCTCCCCGCTGTGAAAACCTCAAATCTTACATAGAGGAGATTGACTTTTATTCCTTTTTATGATGAGCTGTGAATGGAGGGAACTTGAAACGTATATTCAGAGAGGTGGATAATGATTGCTTTAAAACGGAGGCGGGGTGCTGTACGATGAACGGCCAACAACGACAATTGCAATGAAACTTCTGGAGAGGAAGAAAATAAACCGCATTCAACCTGCTGTTGAAACCTAACGTAATAAAAATGCAAACCACCACCACAGCCACCAATGAACCCAGCACGACTGGATGGACCGGTTATAGCGTACAGAGGATGTCCAAACCTTACCATTACACTGATCAGTGTTTTAAAGCTGCTCGACCTGAAAGTTCGTTCACGAGTGCCAAGGACTGGTCTTTACACTGAACCTCGTGAATCCAATCCACACACTCCTGCCTTACTTCGATACGATCAGTCCTGATATTATTCTCCAATGTACGCCTGGGCCTCCGAAGTGGTCTCGTTCGTTCACATTTTCAGACCAGGAAATGTTTACTTAGGGGTGACCAGGGCAGAACGGGGCCGAACAGGGTATCGGCTTTATTTCGTCTGCAATGCGTTGCGATCTATCGAGACCGGGTGAAATACCAATAGCATACAGCACAGGGTTATGTCATGTGAGTCAGCGCCATTTTATGGTTACAGTTTCTGAATAATCAATCAACCTGAATTTTGCTCCTATATTTTACAAATTTTTCTCAACTTCCAGTGAAGGTAAGACCTATTCATTATTCATATCCACTTTGCTGAATGATGCATGTTACAAGGTGTTTTCTTGAAAGTCTGAAACACAATATTTTTATTTATTTTCATTATATTTTTCGTAGGACAATTCTAAATTGAAATCATATACTCGGGGCAGAATGGGGTACTTAGAGAAGAGGATCAAATACAAGTGTCTATAATGTGGCGATGTCTATTCGCAGTCTATTGAAGGGTAGATCCGGTATTCGTCTTGCTTGAAATGTGCAGGGGTTGATAGTGACGATGATGAAGAGGTGCACATGTGTGCCGTCTGCGTTAGGCCTAAGTAGATTTAAAACGTGTAAATTTTCGACATTTTACTACAAGAAAACCGTCACCTTCGTTGTCAATGTTGGTATTCTGGGCTGTAATGCCGTGCAGACTTGTAGGTTTGTTTCTGTTGTTGGCTAAGTTGTTACCAGGATTCGCAGGTTGTGTGTAATCGGCAATTTTGTGAGGTTTCGTGACCAGCATTTGCAGTTTCGCTGTTATAATTTTATGTGAACATAAATGCACTTCTAGGAAGTGGTTTTTCTATAATAAAGAAGACACGTGTATGAAAAGCAGCTAATATAATTTGTCATTTTCACTTCCGTCGTGTAACTTGTGTGTAGAGTATCGTTTCGCAGGTATAGGATGACGTCATGATCTGGGAAGCACTCTTCGCCATTTAAGGCATTTATCTGTGCGGGCCACAGGGTCCATTGCTTGTTGATTTGATGACCGGTAACACAGAAGGCAGATAAAAGGTAAACAGCTCTCGCTATGAAAAGAACAATTTCATGAAGACGTATGGGGAAGTCGAGCTATAGTTTCACATTCATACAGTAGCACTAGATGGAAGTGAGCGGTCAGCCTCACACTCCGGCCGTTTTACCCCGGAGGAAAACGCTGTGTCCATTTCGCCATTCGTACTTCGTATTAAAGTGCGTCCAGACTATTCGTGTTCGGGCTTAGTCTCGCGTCACTCCTTAGATGTGGACGGTTTCACGAGCCCGAGCCGAAGGATAGCGCGCTACCAACTGGAGCCACGTTCTCGAGGGGTTCGCTGTTGCATCGGTGGTCAGTCGACAATTTCCCCCTTCTGTAGAACCCGACGGTTCGTCGCCGTGATCACAGGAACGCTCCAGCTATACCTAACCAGAACTATATAAATCCAACCTCGTTAGAGTTACAGATGAATAATTACAGAAGACGGCCACTTAAAATGGAAGTATATTAACCCGGCAGTTTTAGAACAAACATGTAATTGAAGATTTTGTGTTGGAAAGTATTTTGTATAACCCTTTGTTAAGAATTACCCTAGATTTGTTTCTTTCCTTTTTCACCCGGCAACGCACAGTCCAAGTCGTCCAGGCCTTCTCGGGGTAAACTTTGTCCAATGGCTGGCCCAGCAGTGGGGGAGAAAAGCTAACTAGCAAACAGAAATGGCGACAGACATCTAATCTATTACTCCCCAGCGGAAGACTTACAAGACAGCCGGAATGAGTACCGAACCCATCCTAGGGACACAGCCACGGAAACCATAATAAGCCATGTCGGTTGCTCTCGAGTTTGAGAACATGAGAACACAAGAATCTTGCAGCATTAGCTGTAAACCTCTTCAGTAACTGACTAAAGAACTAACCCCATTGTCCAAGGCCATTCTTAGCTGATCAAAAATTCCCTTTTTGATGGAACCTTAAGGTTGATTACTGGACCGTATCGTCAACCAGAAGATTCCAGTTTAAACTTTTATCCCATATTTCTCAAAGGTCTGTTATAATATAATTCTCCCATTTGCGTGTAGTACCAAGTGATCTCTTCCATTCACCTATTCGGACGAAAATGTTGTGTACATTTTTAATCTTATTACGTGCTACATTATCGTCCGTCGAATCCTTCATGATTTAATCACTTTAATATTTGGCAAAAGGTACAAATTATGAAGCTCATTAACAAGGAATTTCCTCTCTCCTGTTACTTCCTCTCTTATGTTCAAATATTCTCAGCACCTTCCTCTTCTTCGTTTTATACATGAAGCAGAGTCCTTGAGAATCAATCAGCTAATCAAGAAATACACCGGCTTTTATGGAAGCCGAAGTTTCATTACCATGTTCACCGGTTTTTAGCCAATCTGCCAAGTCTGAAACCTTGTATAACATTTCATAACATCCTGGTTTTTAAAGTGGGGAATTGTTATCCTCCTGTCTAACCCTCCAACCCCTAGGGCGGAGAGGCACCCCTTGCCGGTACCCTCAGCATCGTTATTCACAAACATAACCCACAGCCTTTGTCCGGAAACGAAACCGCAAGAAACTTTATGTTTATTGTTAACAGAGTTCACAGACCACGTCCAGGAGATAGGTAGGTTTACCTATTAAAAGTAAAACATACGCGGTTGAGTAGGAATTAAACTCACATTATCGATAATTGGTAACGCATCATTTGTTTAACTTTCTAAACTTATTTCCGGCAACTGTGCTCATTAATATTCTCGTTGTATCTTGATGATAATCCTGTAAAGTGGCTTTTAGGAACCTATACAGCACTTTATGAAGTTGTTTCAATATACAAATTAATCTTCTGTACGTTAATTTTTTTAAATGGATCGATCTTCGTTAAATTTCTATATGTAGGTTCTCAATTTGCTTCAGCATGGCATGACGTTCGAGGTTCGACATCGAATCGACATCTCAAAGGAGGGCTGGATGGGTATCGCTAGGTAAGGCCAAGAATTTTTAATTTTGAGTAGAATTTTCTTTTCTGAATTAGATGAGCGAAAATATACTGATATACTAATACTTTAATAATCGAAAGAAATTAAGTGGGTCACAAACTTGATTTTGAAATAAACATTAGGGAGGCATTGGTACGTGTAGCAGGAAGGAAAACAAGCACGTCTTTTAAGAAATCTTTCCAAGTGTTCGTTAACCGTTGTTGTAAAGAACTTCAGCATTCAGTTTTGCACAGTGTACTGACTTCTAAGGTCAAAACACGCAAAGTTGTGAAAAGTAACAATGTGGACATTTATCAAAATATTAAGTTTAGAAAAATATTTCCTGATTTCCAACTGTGTGCCTTGAGCTGTGTGTGCGTGCCTTCATTCGTCCCACTGTCAAAAAATTACATCAAACCAGCTGTAAAGACCTATCACTTATCTATAGATTTGTATAGTGTCCTCTAAATTGTCAGTAAATATGAAGAAGATATTAACTTTTCAAGAATTTCTCCGTGTAAACAACTAGAATGGAACCCTGAATTGTTCCATACACCTGCAAAACTAGCGGAACATTACAAGTTTCGATGGTCTAAAAATTACATTAAAGTAATTGTAAAAATTTAACAATTAACATTTTGTTGGCACCTCTTTTATCGATAAATATAACGAAAATAATGTCAATAAATTAATTCATATTATATATGCAAGATTTGCGCTGTCTCCTGCGGTTATGCACATCTGCCGTGCACACATTGCCCTCGAGGCAGCACTTCGTCAGTTCCTACGCAAAGACAAGTCAAGCTGGAAGGAATCACACGCAGTGTTAGACGATCCAGTCGCTTCGTTGCTAGTGCTCCAATGTTTCGCCTCTCCTCTCTTCACTTGTTTCCTGGTTAGATCTTCTCGCTCTAAATCCATCTATCTATCTCTGACGAATGGAAGTTCGGACGACATCTTTACCTGACAGTATTAGAGATTTCTAACATAAATCTAATGCTGCCCGGTAAGATGTTAACAGAAACTCCCGAAAATAATTTGTTTTTGTTCTCGTATCAAGATGATTCACAGGTTCTGTTCTTATCGAAGTCTTCTTATTTATGGTAGAATCTCATTATCCTTTGCTGTTTGGACTCGGTCTGTTCATCACATTCATGATCACACCTTGGTTTAAATATATGAATCACATTAAAGTCAGACATGTCAGTATATAAAATAAGGTTAGTGAATAACACATTGGAAGATGAGACGTCTCGAAATGTAAAAGTCATGAGTTGAATACTAGGGGTTGTACAGAGGTGACTTCCATGCTTCGCCACTTTTACTTATTTTAAATACGTCTGTTCCCTTCAGGGTTTCCAACTTAATTTTTTATGCATTTTAGTCTTTCCCATGTCCCATGCCCAGCTCGAAGATATCTTCCAGCCTCCTTTCTTTTAGGTCGTAGCTTGATCAGGTCATAATGGAGGCAGCAAGGACCTCCAAAACTCTGGTACACGTCTACCAGACTACGCGGTGCTACAACCCACGAGACAGACACCATCGAACTTACCGCTGTAAAAACCTCAAATCCTATATCCTAAAACTGTGTTCCTTCCTTAATGTGAGAGACCAACTTTCATTCCCGTATAAAACAACAAAAACGCTATAATTTCGTATTAGGCTGTTATAATCTTTATGCTTTTAATTAGCAGCAAACACCCGAATTTAATCTCCTGTCGTCATTCCAAATTATCTTAACTTTGCCACATTTTCAAAGGATTTATTAGCTGTCTTTGTATTGCGATTTATCGCGCAGTCTGTCTCACGCCCCATAACTTTCATCAGAATTGTTAATTTACTATAACGTGAGTCAATAAAGCATTGCATGGCCTCAGTTAACTGATCCTTCTCTTAACTTGGAGATTCATGTAATAAAATTATTAACTGGTATTCTTTAAAACGATATGTATGAAACGATTGTATTACTAATAAAGTAACAACTCACTTACATTGGCAGTTAATCACACAACGATGCAAGAGAACAATAGTGACATTAAAGTTGAAAATGGTACTCCACAATCAGTTGTACTTCATATACCTGTCCTGTCAAGAAGGAAACATTTCTTCACGTAAATTTCACTAAATAAATAGTCTAACAGAGACGTTTTAAGAATAGACTTTTAGTACGTAGACACTAATACGCCTATACACGAAATAGTTTTGAAAGCAGTACCTAAGTCCTCCAGTTTTATAGTCGTAAATTTATTTTTTTCGTTGTTTGTGTAAACTGAAGATAACTGTCTTTTGGGATGTTGCACCGTGTAGTCAGTCTGGTAAATACTGGCCAACTCTTCAGAGCAGTTAACTGCCTCCATCACCAGGGCGATGAGAGAACGGAATTTTCAGTTTTTAAAACCTTCGGAAATGTGTTGGTTCTTTATTCAGTCGGTACGTATTAATACTCGCACTTTCAGCGGTGTGAGTGCTTGAGGCGATTGAAAAGTCCCTCTAATTTAGTACCAATACCAAATTCCCCATTCAAGTGAAAGTAATTATTATATCGATTAAACTTATGGACTTAAGAAAATTATCAATTTTTTAAGCATACTATAGATATACAGGAATGACAATTGTTAGTAACAATTTCGTTCATCATCTTCGATTTCAATTATATACAAAACAATTTACATAATCCATTTACCTTGTAGAAAACATTTATATTGTTATATTTAAACATTTTTGTCAGCATAGCAACACTAATAATGAATTCCGATTTGAGTCCATCCCTGAAACCTGCAAACCACATTCACATTTTAATAATTCCTATGTCAGTATCCAACGTTAATATGATCCTGCATTTCACGTTAACTGTATCTACTTTGGCGGTCCAGAATCATTCCCAAAAAGGAATTCCTATTACGTTTAATGGCTACTAAATATAATTAATGATACACAGTTCTTACACATAGAAATAAAATAGTTTTCACTCTTATGGTTTTACGACTTGAACTAAATGCATCATCTAAAGCCACAAAATCCAGTCAGTTCCATGCTAAGTTTTCACCACTCACCTCTCAGGCACTGCACTTGTTCATCATCACAACCAAACTGTGTCTGTGGCATAAATCGTAAGTCAACACACTGACTGAACACATCCACACAGTTTTTCTTGCACATGTTTAATGGTGGGAGACAGGGGTGGTAGAGTAGCTATATAGCTAGGAGGGCAAAGGCAAGTCTAGGGCCGAAGGGCAAAGTCAAACTTTACAACTGCTGATAGATAATCTATATTTTCCTTTTTTCTTCTCCCTACATTTCCATCTATTATATGCATGGACAACATGCTTTAGTGGTTCAGTCCTTTCTTTTATCTACTTCCATCGACAGGGATGTCCACAAAATCTGCAGTCGAGACGCTACAACTCCTTGAAGCCGAAGTATAAATGATATTAAACATTCAGTCCGTACCCCAAAGAAAACAACACTTCTCAGTTACAAAGACCAGTTACTTTTATGCCGTTTAAGGGAACAATATGTTGGGAATTATTCGACACTTACAGATATATTGTGTGGGCAAAATGCCAAAATGCAGAATTACTGATCTTAAAACAGGTGGTTACTACTGGGCTGTAAAAGTTTTAATTTCCCATCTCGTGTTCCCTCCCAAACTGACCCTCAGATATTTGACTCCTTCTCTGGTGCAGAACTGTTGGCCTGCTGCATTCAGAACAATGTACATAGAAGTGCAAGAGGCCGCCATTTTGAAACGGAATAGTCCAGGGTTGTAAATCTTGTGGTACTGGTATTGTACGGAATTTCCTTACAATCATCTATGTGTAGACATACTTGTTCTGCCTGAATATACTTCTAACCAATTTTTCATTGTAGTTTTCAAAACGGAAGGTAAAGGCTGGCGCACTATTTGAAAAGTCCCACCTTTACTTCAACGAGTCAGGTTTCTCTCATCAACTATCATTGTAATCAAAAACTACACACCACTGCCTGACGGTCAACTCACCATGGACGTGATGTTTTGCTGTCCTATGCCTTATTAAACTGCAGAGTCATCGAAGGTGCATAAATGAATTTTTTCTCTTTATAAATACGAGCATAATTCATGTCAAAACAGGACTTCCTGTACGTCGTCCCTGACTCAGCGATTTGCAGTAATTATTAAAACCTGTTATACATCGTCGGAGAAACAACTAAACTAGAACGAAATGCAGGCCATCTCAGATGCCTCAAAAACCCCACCAAACGTAAGAAAGTTAGCATTAGTGTGTCTGAACTCAATTCCGCATCAAATAAGAATCAATTCCTGTCGTCTGGCGAAAATGATGGAGTCTGACATCGATACAGTGAAGACATGATAATGTTTATCCAAACTCACCAGTGGACTATGTATGGGCCAAGTAATGAGTCATACGGTGACTGTAGTTGTTTTAGTAGGAAAATGCACACAGCGCATGTGATTACGAACGCAGCGGCGCCAGATAACGATCGTGTGACATTATCTGCATATAACAGCAAATGTAGGGTGAATAATGGTTAAATTAGTCATCGAATTATCTCTGATTTAAAAAAAAAACGAGTGAACTTTGTCGCCTACTTCTGGACCAACCCGATCTTTTGTAGAGATCCTCAGAACCCAGTAACCACCATCTGCTTTAATGATCAGTAACTCTGAATTTTGTATTTGTCTTTCGCACACAATTCTTGGCGTAAGTAGGAGTTATTTCGTGGCTGCATCTCACAGCAGTGACTACATAGACGTTTACTTCTGTCAGACTACACGGTGCTACAATTCAGAAAACAGCCATCTTAGGGATTATTTCCTTAGCGCCTTGTGTTTCTTTGCGGTATGGACTGAATTCTTAAATATTACTTAGACAAGCTTCAGCTTCAAAGGGCTAATGAATACGCAATTTTCCTTTGAGTTGCGTTCATTAATTTTAAGTTTATTTTACAACACTGATATATTTGAAGCACTGAGAAAGCTTGGACCAATTACTGACAGCCCCTATTTATAGCATAACATGACACAGTTTCGATATAAAGAAGTGAGAAATATCCCTCGCCTACGAACAAATGTGGGACCCGCATCTTATGACTAGATTAGTCGACGTCCGATTTTCATATATTGTCGTCACGTATGAACAAGATGAGCGTGGATGTGTGGCGGAAAAGCTGTGGATGTACCAGTTTCGAACCTTATTCGGATTACCGGCTACCAAAATTAATATTTCTTCATTGCACGCACAGTATGGAGGGAACACCGACGCGCAGAAGATTGCTTGATGGGTGACTATATGTCCCGTTGCATAAACCAAGCTGCATTGTGCCTAGACACAATCAGTACTGTGAAATGCAGACAATAATATTTTCAGAGCCGAAATTGTCACGATGTATTTGGTATCCCCGTTGTTGATACAACTGGCGTGTATTCAGGGTTTTGATCTATGATCTTTGTACAGATGAAAGACTGAAATCTTTCTGATTTAATTTGCGATATGCAGTCTCAGTTACTATAGGCATGACAAACTATAACATATAATAAATACAACATTCTTCTCGCATTTCTGAACGAGGTGTGCTTGCTGTTTCTGTATTCTTGCTATCAACATAACTAATACCTCAGGAAGTCCTTCTGCAAAGTGGAATTAGTTAAAGCATTCAAAACAGGTTCTTATTCTCGTTATAAGGGTACTTCCGTTTCCATGTAGGGTTCGTGTCAGAACACGAAGTGACCTTATACTTATTCAGTAATTTTGTTAGTCATTGAAAACAATAAAGGTGGACAATTTCATGAATCTGTAACGCTGGAAACAAGAGGAAACGAAAGCATTGTTCACAGAACAATCACACTTGACATAGGCCTATATTGTATGACGATGTGTCCGTTTTTGTACGACTTAAGCAGGGTCAGATGACCCCTAACCTAAGACGGGCGAGTACAGAACAAATGTGGTAGAACGACGAGGCACAACGACATGAATACTTACACGGAGCGCGGAAGTTTCTACAGTTCATCGAACAACGCGGCCAAATGGCTACCATTCCCACTTCATAATCGGTAGATCCCGGGTTCATAGGGCGTATATGCATTAGGAGATTAGAAATTCCGATATGTATTTGCTTGGTTTTCCTTATTCATTCCACGTAAATACCCTGGTAATGTCTTGGAATATGCCTCGAGTGACTGCTTTTAACTAATCTTTCACAATAACCCCTGAGCTAAGAAAGCGTCATTAAATTTACAGTTGCATTCTACATCGTAGCATTAGAAACGTTTACATGTGGTGAACTCCATGAAACGAATTGGGCCATAGTATCCGACGTCCCCACCGGGGTTTGAACTACAACCATAGTCAGTCAGGCCAACGATTTCAGATTCTCCCTCACATTTGCGTACACAATGGACAACTGAACTATGGAACGTCCGATGAGACGATGTCGAACACTGTGTGGACGGAGTGTGCGAACAGGTCGATAGGTGTTCGGTGGTGTGTACGCGTCTGAAGGCAAGCGTTCCCGTTTCGCTCTCCTCCTAAGCAGCCCGCAGTCACTCATTTTGACGGTTGTTTCGGATCGTAAGATGTAAGCTGTTGGTGCCCATAAATTGGAATTTCTACTGTAAGTCATTTCATGTCATTTTCGGCAAAAAAAACCCAAAGTACATTGATCTGTAACTAGCTTCACGGAGTGCAGACCTCCAGAAGAACGCCAGACATACGAACCAAGTACTTCCGAAAATTGGTCTCGAGAGTTTCTTCACGCCACTCTGCTTAATTCTGTCTCGCAAAATCCTAAAGAATGAGTCCAGGCAGTAAAATTCTGTGTAACAAGTGACCCCGCATCGCCATACAAAAACCACGAGGACCTAGCTTTGTTCGTGCAGAAATACAGAGTCTCATAGTTGACGGTTTTGTGTTCCTCTGTGTGTAAGGGGTGGCAGTCGCTTATCTCGTGCTTCTGACTTTCCCGGCGGGAGTTGAGGTCGGTGACCTGCCATCTTAAGAGGCGGGAAGACCTCCGCTTTCGAGGGCGTGTTCTAAAAGTAGCTCCACCTTCTCCTACTGCCGGCGCCTGTTCTGCAACCACCGAGCCCCTTGATTCATTGCACAGAATCACGCATACTCCATCTCTCGTTGGTGACACATGAACACGCATTCATTGTCGCTGTGTCTCGTCAGTTCACTCTTCCTCGTGTCATTTTATTTTCCCCTTTTCACACGCTAATATGTTGAGAATGTCTGCATGTGGGCAAGAAGGATAAAAAAGTATGCCCGTCATGTGAGCCGATGTGAAAATGTGACGCAATTATGCCTTCGATAGCACTGGCATCAACCAACCTACACGATTCTGAAAAATGAGCTGTTAATATGTTGTTTCTTTCTCAGCGGGTAGTACGAGGCTGGAGCGTCAGATTGAGATTAATCTGGACCCTGTTGACATTTGGGGGGGGGGGGGGGGGG
>NW_019059728.1:777014-789709 GCF_000696155.1 Zootermopsis nevadensis
ATTACATGTCTGTCGAACTGTGGCCATTGTTCGACCTCTAGATGATACATGAATGACGGGCGAAAACCGAAGGACTCGTGGAAAACTGTCTATCACAAATCCCAACTCTTCTCATTTGTGACGCCGTATTCCTAAAGGCCACACGGTATCATAACCCAGAAGTTCGTAATCGGCATTGTTAGCGCCCTTGAAACCTCAAATCTCGTATAGGCTTTTTACCAGTTGCTTAATCATTATTAGCCGGTTACGGGGGCCTCGCCATCTGGGGCGCGGGCCTTGATTGCCGCGCAAGGCACGGTCGTTCTGTGTTGTGTTGTCCTGTAGAGGTAGGGGCCCCGTCGTCGTCTAAATAGCTTAAGAAACCTCCCATATGTGAGACGGCGGCCAAGGTCCTTCAAGGACTCTAGAGCCACGTAGTAAGGAGGGAAGCTAATTTTTAACGTAACTGAAAACTACGAAGCCCATTCCTGCAACAGACCTGTCTGATTCCCCACCTGCGTGGACGTAACGTTACGAAAACCGAGACAAAGTTTTATTTGAGGAGGAAGTAAGTGTATGGTTTAGGGCTAAGAAGGAATATCTGGAGCTACAGATTGAATACTGTTTAGACCTATTGAGTTTAGAGTTCATATAAAAGGTAAGTTATATTGAAAGAGATCAAATAAAAGTTAGATTAAGAAAATATTGAATCCGTCACAGCACGAACGCGACAGTTCTGACTACCGATCCATAGTTTCCTAACTTATTGCACTAATCGCACCCCTCCAAGAATTAAAACGCCGTTTACCCGCCATTTTATTACAGTTTTCTACTATGTTACCCACATGTTCACCACTCCTCCTCCTTAGCGCTTCACAAAACACGCGAAGGGAAGATAAGTCGATAAAAAAATGTACCACTCTGTGCGTTCGTTCAACGCAAGTCACGTCCCAGTCTATGATGATCTTGACTGTAAGCAGATGGAGTGGAATTCTAGCGTCTGTTAGAATAGAGAATCAAAACAGATCGAAAACTTAACGACCGTTTCAGTTGTCCTTCCTACACTGAAATACCACAAACGTAATAAAAACCCCGTTCTTCATACTGTTTTCAGATCTTAGGGAACGATACAAAACGTTAATGCAGAGAGGATAGCATTCATGCTCTATATCTTGAGGTCTCGTATTTAAATATCGACTCGGAAACCGGCGATCCTGGCTGAAGTCTTTTGTTGTTCTCTCAGTCCCTCCGGGAAAATTCCTAGCATGACGGATATATGAATCTGTATGTTGAGTCTACGTCTCGCATAAAACAGAAATTCAACTTCTAACAAACACATCCACCCTCCTTTCTTACTAGTCACTGTGAGTGGAACAACATGTCTTATTTTCGGTTTATTTTCCGACGCTATCAGTAGCTCAGCGTCGGATGATAAGCTGGTCTATAAATAATGAACTGGAAAGGATGTGGAAGGAAGCGGTCATGGTCTGATTTAAGGCACCAACTATCGCGGCACTTTCCTGGAGGGAATGAGGAAAACTACGAACAACCTTAGGATAGACGGTCTCGGGGTCGAGACTTGAACCCGGGGCTTCTCAAATAAGAAGCAGGAATCACTCGGCCGCGACGTTCTGCAGTCAATATATTTGTACGGTCGTTGCTGATGAGACGTCTTAGTCCACCAAGCGGCGTCCTGACGATAACAACCGACCATCTGACATTGACAGAAATTTGTCTATCTGAACTTTCTAATAGTGAAACAGTATTTATCTTATCAGTATGGATCGAAAACAATTTGTCTTGTTTCTGGTTTTAACATTCGTGTTGCCGCTGCCTGCTGTGAATAAGCGTTTCCTCTCTTTTGGACTGAAACAAGGCTATGCCTTAGCGACCTCCATAGCAACACGTCGTTGTTCTAACGACCATTAAAAGAGCATCCACCTTTAACAGTAAATTATTGTTAATGAGCGAAAATAAGTAATTCGCCAGTCTGGAACGTCGACGGTTATCTATGATCGGTGACTGTCGGTTAAGATTAAAAGAAGTGAATGTTCACAGAAGAGATGGATTATGCAAACAGGAATTCAAACGCAGTGCCGGTGCGTTCATTTAACTCGTGTTAGCCCGGCCAACACGGCTAACACGAATGCTCCACCTCTGGATGTAACCATGACAAATACCTGGTTTGCAATCTTGAGTGGCAGCTTGTGTGTGTGAACGCGATGCGTACTCACCTGTCTCCTCCTCACTGTCATTCAAGATGGAGCTTTTTCATCACCAGGTAGTTCTCAGCTTGTGGTACTCGAAGTTTCTTCATTCTATAAACAGAGAAACAAGAGAAATGTTACACGCTAACCCTTGACCATGACGATAACACCACTAAGTTGCTATCAGCCTCCATCTTATCCGTTGTGGGTGACAACCAATATGTCGCCGGCTCATTCCTTGTTGGAAGGAAGAAAGCAGTAAAAGTAAAGCGAGGGAGAAAAATACAGAAGGAAGACGATGACGAAATACAGAAGAAAAGGAATGGAGGAAAATGGAAGAGGGACAGAGAAGAAGGGAGGAAGAAAGAAGGGAAGGAATGAAGAAAAGTTTGTCGTTCAGTAACAGTGCAATGCAAGCAGCCTAAACTCCACGGAGCAGTCTCAGCCAGTCAATACATTCTCCGTCTTTTATGGAACCCGAAGGTTCATCACCGAATTAACCAAAGCCCGCCACCGGATCCTGTCCTGCACCAGATGAATCCATTGCACATTATCTAATATTATTTCGCTAAGAACCAGTTTTCTCATCTACACCTAGGGCTTGGAGTTTGAATGAGATATACAACAGTTTGTATTGCGTGACTGACACGAAAATCCTCGTCACCTAGAAAGTTGTGTTTTGTGGTCTGGTACAAACTGACCGACGTTTCAGAGAAGCTTACTACCTACATCACCAGGGCGATGAGCGAAGGATTTCGTATCTCGGACGTAACGTAGAATAATAGCCTTCTCGTAGAGGTTTAGCGTGCTGTTGTTGGGACTAGAATTTAATTTGTTCTGGCCTTTCTTTTGCAGAACGTTTTGTTAGGGACTGTGCGCTGTTTAGGGTCATGTTCAAGTCAATTATTAATTTGTGCTCAATACTGCAATCTATCAGCAGTTGGATGAAATGATATTATGGCTTCTGAATCAAGTAGACTAAATTAAATACGTAACCGAAATGCGTGTTGGGGTGCCCTGTGTCTTCCAAGTTCTTGATTATCGAATGAAGAAGTTTTCGAAAAGAATAATGTCGACATCTTCAGGGCTGAAGTTTCACATTAAAATATTATTATATGATTTAACATGATTTAGAGCCGTAGACATATGTATGAGAAAACGGCATGAACTTACAAAATGAAGTCCAATGTAATGTCCCTCTACTATACGGTTATTAATATTTTTTCAATAAATTATTATTTCCTTTTGGTCGCTTGTAACAGTAACGTATTACATACAAACGTAAATGTAACCATTTCTTATTTATAGGCCTTATTTAAACTGTCAACGTAATAAAAACTGTAAGCCAGTGGTTTATAGAGAAGTGATCTAACATGTGTGGAACGAAAGATACGCACTCCACTCCCACCCAGACTCCCCTCTACTTATCATCTTATACAGTACAGTCCGAACTAGCGTCTGTGAATCTTGTTCAGCTTCATCTGAGAAGACGAGCAAGAACTTATATTCTAGTTTATAGACCGGAAAGAGTCAAATTTTTAAGAAATAATAAATATATAAAATGTTTCGTCACGGTAGCAATGATTCGAGGAAAACACGAGCTTTGTAATTTTTACTTGTCACTTGACACTGTTAGGCTAATTAGGATGAGTCACTCATCGCCCTGATGATGGAGGCAGCAAGTACCTCTGAAACGTTGGCAAACTTCTACGAGACTACACAGCGCAACAACCCAGAAGACAAAAATCTTCATACTCATCGCCCTGATGATGGAGGCAGCAAGTACCTCTGAAACGTTGGCAAACTTCTACGAGACTACACAGCGCAACAACCCAGAAGACAAAAATCTTCATACTCATCGCCCTGATGATGGAGGCAGCAAGTACCTCTGAAACGTTGGCAAACTTCTACGAGACTACACGACTCAACAATTCAGAAGACAGACATCTTTAATAGCACGTGATTTAATAATAAGCCCCATATGTACAAAGCAAGACCGTGTCTCTCTCAACATGACACTGAATCTTGCCCAGATGGTCTTGCACTTCCCAGATCGATTAAATAAACTTAGGCTTCTGGTATGTGGAACGAAATGACATAATTTTTCATACTGAAACATTCCTCTGCATAATTCATAAAGTTAAGAAAAAAGATGTTCTGCTTCTCCCTACTCTAGGATATCAATTATATTAATAAAATATAGCGGCATAGTGTTCTCTAAAAATCCAAGTCGTTCCATCCAGCTCATATTCCTATCACGCGTCAAAACGTTTCTCCTGCAGAGACAGTTAAGACGTCGATAAATCAGACTCCTGTCCAGAACAAATAAAGTTAACAGGCATACACCACATGAAGTTCCCACAGCAGCTTGCATATCGGGAAGTCTGTGTTGACTGCTGATTTGTGTTGTACGTAATATGCGAGTAGGCACACTCACAGCTCAAGAAAAGGTATTCATAGATGCTTGGCGTATTCATAGTCTGTACAGTCTGCTGTCTCCAGTCTTTATACCCAACTGCTTTTGCTTCTGTACGCATGAACCAAGTTCGTTATAATTAAACACATTTTTATTCTCTGTTGAAATCTATGAAGCAAATTAATATTTGGCAGTGTGGGGCGCCACTCTGTATGAAGGTGTAATACAGGCCTACATATTACAACATTCATGTCCTTAGGTTTTCGCGGTTGGTGTTTGGTGTAAAACGTCGGATTTCTAGGATGAACCGAGTTGAGAAAGTTACATAAAGTTTCGGTAAACATTGTAGTTGCCATCTTCAGTGAGAATATTCCAGCTTTCAATATTCTACGCGTTTTATCCCCGTAAGCCCGAGCTTCACGTATCTCACTATTCTCGTTAAATTAAAAAGCAATTCAAACTATTCAGACTACCGTTGTTGGTAGTGTAATGTATTTATACTAATGGGAAATATCCGCGGGGGATAATCGCTTTCGTAACTTCATCCCTCCAGCCCTTTCTTCTTTTTCTGTATCCCTTACGTACCTTTGTCTCCGTCCCTATTTTCTCTGTATTCCTTCCCCAGGGTCTATATGTGTGTTATCCGTGTTTGACCACGCTCTCCGTAACGACGCTAGGTGACAATGTTCTATTTTAGAAATGATATTACCATTAGGCGATAATATGACGTTAACTAACGACTGTAATGGATACAGCGTCGTTAAGTAATGCCCCTCAACTGAAAATAATTTACATACAGTGCGTTCGCTAACATTAAAAATATTAGGGAAGAAGATGCCGTGACCTGTTTCTCAAGGTACTGTCCTGGATTTCGCCTGGAGCGTGCGAAACCACGAAAATTTCAGTCAGGATAGTTGGTGTTCTGGTCGAGATGGACTGTAGGCTCCGGGATCATCGCATATGCAAGCCACAAATGTTAGCACTTGAACAGACGGACTCGGTTCCTACCAGAGAAGTAGCGTTTTGTACAAGGTAACTTAAGAAGTCTAATTGGTGCTAAGCAGTCAGTATGAAGTTACCATCTTACTAATACCACAGTCGCCACCCGGCTGTATTCTGCAAGCACAGAATAACAATACAGCACCTCACCATAACACGAATGAGATCTGAGGTTTTCATGGCAGTGCAGATGTGAATGTTGTTCTTCTGGGTTCCGGCTTTTGGGTAGATACCAGCATTTCAAAGAAACATTCTGCCTCAAGTTTAAGACCGAAGTGCTTCAGAGAGTCCTGCTTAAGAAACTGACAAGGACTCGAGAAATTTTTCGCCTTCTGGGAACTCCACATTATTGTGTTCCCCAACCAATCCCTGGGCCCAATTCTGAACTTAAAATTATCCGACGAATGTGATGATTAACCCAAATATTCACGTTTACTGCGACTAATAATAAAATAAAAACACATTTTAGGAAACATGAATTTGTTCATGTATGACCTCAATTCTTACAAGCTAAATCTTTGAATTGTAACCCCGAGGCAGACCGATTGGCTGCAAGCTAGAATGCGGAGTAGGCCCATATTGTATCTAGTAGTATGAATGTAGCGGTCACCAAACAAACGACATGCCAATTGCGTCACAGTCCTTGAGTATGGCTTCTTGATGTTCTATCCCAGCAGCAGCAGCCACTTATCACATCCAGTGGTACAGTCAGCTCCATGAACAGACATGAACTAGTTTATTGTAGACTTTCCAAATTACAGACAGCAAAATTGAAAATCTCATTCAAAAAAATCAATATCTTTGTAGGTTTTACTGCATGAAAATATTGTAAATTTTAAAATGGTATGTCAAGTAACTGACTTAATATTCCCGAAACTGCAATAGACCTTCTTGAAAAGGAAACAGTCGCTAAGCTAAGAAAGACATTCCCACATTTTATGGAACCCTATATTCATTACCGTCTTCACAAGCGCCTACAACTGGGCCCTATCTTGAGCAAGTTAGATCCAGCTCACATAATGTTTCCTGAAGATTATTATCTCATCTCATCATCGGATTATTCGACCAATCGTATGATAATCTACAAGCAATTAACACAAAACTGACTAATTCTAATATTGGCAATGAAATTTCATGTACTGCGGATGCAATGACCACGATTGTGTATTTTATCCATGTCAGATGCAGTAACGTGTTCGGCATAACTTCAAGCAGAAAACTACAGTAATATTTATCATCTCACAGATACTTCAGCAATTAAGTCGAGTACCTACCTAGGCCTTGCATGTCGCGGTCTTGTACTGTGTAGGGTAACGAATAAAATACATTACTATAATCTCCTCTCCCCAGTCAAATATTAATCGTCTGTAAATGTGTTGGTGAGTGACCACCCGTGGAGATACCATACGTATTTTTTTCATTCTAACCTTTCATACACCAGTTTCTTTAGTGAAAATCTGAGGACTTAATCTGAAATACAGCATGGAAACTAAAGTAATATTTCCTCCTTGATTCCTTATCTAAATCCAATGAGAAAGTGTGGTTGCAACGTAGCTTTAGGCCTAAAGTCTCACCCACCCTTTTAGATTTCTGTCATGTTCGTACCGTTTTATCAATATATACAATATATATACATGCATTTCGTGTTGTACAATTTATCTTAAATATTACATATCATTTCGGCATTACTGCAGCAAAAAAGGCTAACTTAGCAGTTACTACATGCATTTGGTGTTATCTCAGATTATGACAGTAATGCTGAAACATAAAAATAATAACTTTTACTACATGGTAAGAAATGTGGTCTCTTACAATGAGGGTGGAGCACACAGGGCGAAGACACGCACCTGAAAATAAAGTGCCGAAGAAAATATTTCGACCTGAAACGGGCAAAGCAAATGAGAAAAATATGTATCATAGGTCTGTAATTGTTGTTTGCGTGTGAAGGTGTCTGTCGGGAGCTGTAAGCAGCTTGTACACATGGAAGGAGTCTTGTTATCACAGCTGTGAGAGTAAACACGTCACAAGGTCAGTGGTGTGTACTTGCTTTACTTAAAGCACGAATTGCGTTAATGCCATTCAAGTAAACCTTTACTCAAAGAATTTCATCTACCGTATCGCTAAATAATACCTGCAGAAGTTAAATCGTAATTTAATACGGCCAGGACCGTAAAATGTAGGAAACTGCTGTAGACTGGGGTTGTAGCTCGGACGGGGACGACTAGATTCGAATCTCCTGCTTAGTGTCTATTCATGTTTCTTCCTGTCTTGGGATGGCAGAAGCCTTACAATTAATTTTTCAGCCAAAAAGTTTGACAGTTTGCGTAGAAAAATGCATCGTTTCGGAATTTATCCTACGTCGGCTGACCTTGAATTGCCTGTCGGTGGTAACGGAAAATAGCCTACGCCGAAATATGTAGTGTCATCATTGCGTCACATTGGATGTAAACTATTTATTCCACACGAATAACGACAGTTACAAATAACACGCCGATTTCAATACACTTTTAATAATTATTTACACGAGTAAAATTGCTTACAGCAACAAGTAATTCGTGTTCGTTGTCCATTACAAAGTTGATAAGGACGAGTTAACACCATGCTGCGCGTGTGCTTGACTGACAATGAAAGCCAAGACAGTTCCTTGAAGTGGGCCTTATTACCTAGTCCTTTCTGAACCACCGTCACTATTAAACTGTTGGAAGTTGGTCAGTTTCTTGAACTCGTCCAACAGCCACTTCAACTCTTGTCCTCGGTTTCTTGTCGGCATTCGTGTGCACTTCACCATTTATTTTTGGGAGCCCATCTCTCTGCATTGCCAATTGTGAGAATGAATTTCTTTCTGCGGTTCAAACATTTTCTCAATGACGATTTGATCTTTAGTTCATCCGCAGTTTTGATTCTGCGATCCGTCTGGTGAATTTCACTTCATCAGCTGTGATTGACTTCACCCAGGCTTCTTAATCACATATAAGCTTTGGCATATTCGAATTCTAATATATTTTTTTTCAACTTTTCGAGAGTTCAAAAGGATTCCTTGTTGGCCTGCAATTTTTATACATTACTCTTCCATCTGATAATGAACTTCCGAAGTAATACGTTTTACTTATGCCCTCTTTCTGGTATTTTGCTAAGAGGATGCGCAAATTGACGGGTCAGAATCTTATCTTTAAATTCTCATGCTTTATCTTATACAAACTGTTTACTACCTTCAGAAATGGTGTAAACGAAAGCAGCCTGTTATACAGAATTTCAGGAAAGCTTCTGTAGAAACCCAACCTTTCCTCCCGTTTAAAAAGTCATGAATGAATGATTGATTGATTGATCATATTTCTCTTTGCCGTCTCTTTCCTTTGCCAGGTCTCCTCCTGAGAACGATAGCTCCAGTCGGTTCATCTCGAACCCATTGCCTACCTACTGACTAGAAGATAACTCGAGTACACACACACAACACTTTATCTCATGTTTTTCAAGGAGAACCCTTACCAGCTACTTCGGAACAGAAGGCCTTTTCTGAGAACTAAAAATGAAAAAGATATAGAGTGATTACTTACATTCTCGCATGTTCTGTTGCATTACTGAAAGATACAATCTAGCAACTAGACTCGCTGCCATCGCGACGACTACAGAACATGTACACCCTCTCCTCAATTTAAGGGCAATTTCCTTTTACTCCATCAATTAGAATAACAATTTTCGATATGTATACAGCCCTGAAATGGAAAATAAAACCTGTCGCTTTACGAAACTATTCTGTCGCCAGTGGCTGGGATGGTTTCCGAATTTTATGACAAGAAAAAATCATAATCCTGTGATTCTGACGTCACTATTTATTATGCACATTACAATTTGTTAAAGTACTGATACCGTTATTATTAGGTCGCAAATGTTTCTTTGTTTGTATTTTCGTTTAAACTTCCTTTTTCGCAGTCCTGTTAGTGAGCAGATTGTGTGTGTGAAGATTATGCTTTGTAACACCCTGCCCTGAAATGTCGTCCATGCGAAATTGTGAGGTGGGAATAACATGAGTGTCATTTAATGTTTTATGGTTATAGATATTCGAAGATCTTGCCGCTTTCACTAAGGCAGTTACTTAATAAAATAGAAAATAATGGTATGGATCATGAGAAATATTTTGTTTTCATAACGATGCCATAAGAATTATTGTAAATCGGGATATGTATTTTTATGCTAGCGAGTTAGCAACGTGCCTAATTACGTAGGCTATTTGTATATTAAAGCTGGCGGGTGGCATTTAGGATTTCAACATTTGCCTGCGTAATTGAGGGAACCAATGTAAACATAAGCCAAGATTGTCAAGTTTCCGCACAAAAATTCGAGCCCGTGATCTCCGAAGTACGAAGCAGAAACGCTTATCGTACAACCGATACGTTCCATTAATCACAGCGAATAATAGTATAAACACGCCAAAAGGAAGAGAGCAAACTTTCGATTTTACAGCGTACTGCGTCTATGTGCCTGGGCCTTGATAACGAAGCTTTTTAACACGACTGTACATCCGCAAACTTGTAACGATTTTTTCTGTTATCCTAATCCAACTAATGGTCTCCCAGTAAGAGCAAACATGCAACAGGGATTGGAACAGAATTTGCGTGAGGAAACCTCATAATGTTTATGTGCCAACTTCCTTCTTCTGCACATCAAAATCGTGTCGTAAATTAATTTTTATCATTCAAATAATTTCGCTGTCTCTCTCTCTCTTGATGGGGAGAGACGGAAACAATGATCGAAGCCGAAAACAACTACGAACATACCCACGTTCCATGAATATTTCGTCTCCTAGAAGGAAGTGAACTAGCAACAAGTTTACGCAAGGATTGTGAATCATTGGCACCAAACAAGATTTTTGATGACACCGGAGACTACAAGCAATAAACTTTTGTGAATTTTTTTCTGTTAGGCCTACTTTACGTTTCCACCCCGAATATCACAAACTAAGTACAAAGAGATATACCGGCGAAAGACATGTATTTCTTTTCGATTCCGCTCACTGCAGTTTATTTTCATCCGAAAAATAAGATTTAAGAAACTGTCTCACAAACTAAGCAAGTGCCGTTTCATGTCGCTTTCACAACACACAAGCTTTCTGGCTCGAAGGATGTCTAAAAACGCGGGACTGAAGCACAGGCATACGTCTTAATAAGTCCAACAACGATGGCTGGCGTCACTTCTTATTGCAAACCTAATTTTTCGTTGTAAATTTGGCAATTGGCATCCCATAGTTAAGGAAAAGAAACGGTCATATATACCGAATTAGGCTACAGAAAATTCGTCACTGACTGAAGGGAAGAGAACTGTTGGGAGACTTAGGCGTACAAGGAAGGATAATATTAAACTGGAGCTTAAGGAAACAGCGTGTGTGTGTGGATCGGATTTAGCTGGCTCAGTACAGAAACCACCCGTAGACTTCTGTAAACATGGTAATGAACATTCGCGTTTAATATAAGACCAGAAATTTTGCTGACAAACTGAGTGATTATCACCTTTTCAAGTAGGACTTTGCCCTGTGTTTAAAAAAGGGTGTATCTTTTCAAGATCATACGTGGAACAGAAAAGGAATGTTATCATCTCATATTGTTGAATTATTTTTGTCATGGTAACAACAAGAATGTACTTTGTGATAACCAGGGGTTAAGCGTGAGTGATCATCAATGCGGCCTTTTGGCATACACAGAGATCAAACTCGGCGAACCTTAACAACTCGAGAATGCAAGGGTCTTCATTATCTAAACATCTTGTTAGACCTGGAGACTTTGCATGTACACGAGAAGTCAGTCATTGGTCTAAACCGACGAAGGCCAGTGGTTATCTAGTTGGTGAGGGCGCTGAAGTCTGGAGAATGGTGAGGTCGCATAGCAACACGTAATGTTGAATAAATAGTTCCGTTTCTCGCCACGTAACCATTCATGCGGGTAGCTCGAACTACAGAGCGTTTTTAAACCTTCTAACGGATGTGATAAATATTTGTATAGTTTCCTCACCATTTACCGCAGCAGCTTTAATTATTCTTGACAGAACAACTGCAACAGCCACAGCCATCTTGTGTCTCCTGTGAAAATAAGCAGACATGTCAGTCAGGAGACTAGTGATGCAATGATAAATACATGCATGCTGGAGCACGTCTGGGCAGAGTCCAGCAGAAGTCTCATTTAGCCGATGTTTGGGCTCTTCACTGCGAAGATATTAGCGTAGATATCTTTGTATACATACACTTGAAAAATGTCCAAAATTGGCATTCATGATCTCTTGTAAATTGTTTTATTAAATTCAAAAAACTTTTCTCCTTAGTAACTTATTTATTTTTGTCCACCTTTTCAAGTTATCATTCCCTAAATCTGTTGCGGTTCGTTGTCGTGTTAACCGTCGCTTCTTCCTGATTTACTTGTTTGTATTAAGCTAGATGTTGGCCTTTTGCCCACAGCACTAGTCATCGAAGCCTGAAGTCACAGGCGCTGCGTAATAAGTTAAAGCCATGGATGACACATACATCCAATGTTCAACGCGTATAGATTTACCGCCATATTAACACTAGAGTTTCATTCTTTATTATAACAACCAAAAGCAGAATTCATAAAAAATTATTAACCTTTTGAGGTCGAAGCTCGTCTAATATTTAAACATTCAATTCCTACCCCAGTCATAAATGGTTGGATAAATTAATATTAAAACAGATCTTGGAGGAACAAGACAACGAGGGCGTGAACTGTCTGTAACTAACAAAGCCTTCGCAGTAAGTTGCCATTTTAAAAGCTTGAACTGTAGTCTAATTAATATTTAAACAAATTCAGTTTCTATTTCACTGCACCTCTATTGCGAAGAATAGTTGTCGATTAATGGCGTTTCGGAAAACAACAACTATTCTGATATGGGAAGGAAACAGGAATGCATTCTGTGGGCAGAATATCGAGTAACTGAATGTTTAGTTGACTGTACACGTGGTTGCCACTTTGTTTTAAACACCAAGCCGGCTAGCAATGATGAAATAACACATCTATTTCTAGCGAATGGGATTCCTGATTTTTGCTTGGTATGTGACTTGTAAACAAGACGAGCTTACATTCGTGAAAATTCCC
>NW_019059728.1:789791-817370 GCF_000696155.1 Zootermopsis nevadensis
TCGTGTTTTAAAGTGTGATAAAAACCGGTCTTTCTGGGTCATTATGACAAGATAAAGATAATACTTACTTTCGTATTTATGATCGCTGGAAACACATGTTCGTATGCATACATATGGCATTCTTTTGTGCGATGGCAGAAAATGGTTAGAGCAGTCTCGTGGCACTGTGATATTAATGTATCAAAAACAAGCAATCCCACGCAGTGCATTATGGACAAGGCGGCTGCCAGGTGCGTTAATGAACAGTGAAGAAATGCCAGATGTAAGCATACTGAAGGTGTTATCAGTTTTATTTTACGACATCTCCACCCAACAGCTTAATGAATCTTAGTACTTTGTCTTTGGAAATAAAAATGTGTTCCTTTAATACACTCAACGTAAATTATAAGCCGGGAAAGTTCATAAAGCGATTATTGTTTGATGGTCAGAATTCGATTCTGGGTAGGGGCAGAAATTTGATTTCTTGCCACGACGTCCAGACCGGCTCTGGAGCCCGACTCACCACCATTCTCTAGGATAAAACTACCGGAATGCTTTTCCTTTACGTCGTCCGTGGCTTCTAAAGTAGTTACCTTAAATGTCGTCGTAAAAATGGGCCCACTTTGAAACATGGACCATATGGGTATTATATTTAAAACTAAGATTTCAACAATCTTCACCGTTGGCCTGAGTTTAAGATTCCAGCATAATACGTACGTACTGAATAAATTACATTTATACAGAGTGATCATTTTATTGTGAACCCATGGTACAGGATCACACTCGTCACGCTGCAGGCAGCGTCTTCGAACATGCTTCATCGTGCTGGTCATCCTTTCAAACGATCTTTGAGACAACGTACGCGGTGACAGACGACAGATTGTCGAATCTGAACGCCATGTTCATCGTTCTCTTTTACACGAAATTGTTTAAATTTTAAAAGAGGACGAACAAAATGATCACTCTGTACTATGGTTTGTGGTTTAAAGTCGGGGTCAGCTCAGGTCTGAAGGCATATAATTGCAGGACTCGGCAACTCGATCCCATAAACTCTCACATATGACGCACGTATGCCCACAGACCCGTGTTTACTTTATTTAACGGCGAACGGTAACCATATTACAATTCACCTTGAAATGTTGAATGTGTTGGGTGCTATTTTAGTTGTGGATAAGATTCGCCCACATGTGGTAGAATGAAGGTCTGTTCACATGCCACTGACATTATTCGCAAAACTGTTGGCTTGAACACAGGCTGGCGTGACTAGCTTCTGAGGTATACGCTACAATAGCGATACATTTACTGTGAGCCATGGTCTCTGGTTTCTCTGTTCTGATTGGAGACAACAAAGATTGTGATCGTTTTAAATGTCGAAAGATTTGTGTAGGTGTGAAACTTGGTCTCACGTTAAAAAATCAAAGTGTCTGAAGGGTATAAATCACTTGGGAGAGCCAGATGGGGGGATAATATTAATATGAATCAGGATGAAGGTGCTAACTGGACTCGTCGGTCTCATCATAGAGTCTAGTGTCGGTTTCTTGTAAGTATGGTAAATCATATTCTTGTGCCATAAAACGCACGATATTTATTGAACATCTGAGCACATATTAGCTTCTCAGGAAGACTTCTGTTCTATGAAGATTGTTATAAGTTTAATCTAGCCTCTGCGTTGTATGACTCTCGAATCAAACTTTTGTCGATTTCCTTTTTAGCGTGTGATGAATATTTAACAAAATGTATTATAACTAAATGATGTGACATGTCTAAAATATGATAAATTTTGTAACACTGGATTTGT
The DNA here is from genome assembly GCF_000696155.1 of Zootermopsis nevadensis. The sequence continues at coordinate 791,569 of NW_019059728.1, forward strand.
ATCGTCAACAAGTCAATGTTTCCAGTGTATAAACGACGCAAATCCCCGCATATACTTCCAAAGTTGTCTGTACTAGTTTGGATGTAGCCTTTTTTTTACGTCTCATTGTGAACCTACTACATTCTGAAGTTGCAGAGGTTCTGCTCGCTACACCTGGTTCTTCTGAAGTGTACCTCCCGGGCTCCCATTGAAATCACTTGTGTGTAGGTGCCATAACACTGGACCACCGACCAGGTCTGCAGAACGCCTCTTATACCGCATCTCGGAGAACGTAACTGACACTGTAGGCAGCCTGCGACTTCTCTAAATTTTTACGAGGTTCGTTCACCCCACCAACAATGATTAAATAATGGGAGGCTGGGCTTAAGTTTTGTAATGAAGAGTTTTATACCTTGCAGCTACAATTGGCCAATTTTATTACGGTGATTAAATCAAAGGGTATATGTAGTGCACATGGGAGACACGGAATCCACTGTCTACACTAATTTCGCCGAATATCTGATCTAGATGTAATTATTAAATAAATATCAGGGTAGCGTTGAAGTTCCAGCGTTATTTCATATGTTCTTATTGTGATATCATTAAATCATTCACTAATGTCAGACAAATTATCTAACGTATTTATGAAGATCAAACATAAATTTATAGTACCATGTCCTATGATACAAATTACACAAAAATTATTTGGTGTTTTTTTTGTTTCCCCTGGAGAACCCTGTAGCAGTTTTCGAAATGCTAAGTCAGTTACGCCCTTTTAATGCCGGTGTTCAACATATGGGCATCACCATGACTCCATAATTCTCACCCACTTGCAGCTGTCTCCCACGGGCTGTGGTTGTGTTGTATATGCGCAGTGTGTTACCATTTTGTTTTATTTCAAATGGATAGGACGTAAGAAAACGTTATATCCGCAGTCTCAAACTGCTCTTGGAGAGCAGAGATGCAATCTGGTTATTCATATAGATTTACGCATGACTGCCAACTTCAGTGGGTATCTTGTTCATTGATGGTACATTTATTGCGTGCTCTCCATTTGATATGAAATAGAGGATTATAATTTGTAACACAACAGTTTAAAACTTGGCCTCTCTCAGAGAATAATGAAGAAAACAAAGTGATGAGAAGAATACTGAGCCTGTGAGAGAGATAACAGGAAAACGCTAAATGCATGTACCAAATGAGTTACGATTTAGACACGCTTTGCCTATGTGCACAGCTAATTCTATCGGCTTATTTTTATCAATGAAAAAACAACAAATGTGGAGGGATGCCATGTTCAGGCAATGGAACACAACCTTCACAAAAAGTTATAATTTAGTCACAACAATTTAGCGACTGAAATTATTCGTGAGATGAAAACAAGTCGAGCATAATTACATTTAATTTCCGGTTTTAGTTTTTAAAATTATGTACGAATCGCCTCAATATATTCATGTACTAGGGTTGCTAAAGACCGCTGATTTATAGCCAAGTCGTGCGTGAAGTATAAGGGAAGGAGAATACGTCAGCATCTTCTACGAAACAGAGAAATTTAACTTTGTATCGAAACTAGTGGTAGAACGTGCATCAAATGTCCCTTACGGAATACTTTGCTCGAAGAAACATTTTCCAGCAATAACATCCCGAATGGATTCATACGATTTTATGACTCTTCAGCTTCTAACTGCTATTTAATGCCAGCAAGATATGCAGACGCCATCTTCATGGCATTGAGTTGCTGGCTGAAACTACGCACCTTTTGATGCCATGTTTATTCTGTTGGCTGTCAAGGCTATATTTATCTTTAATTCTTCAGGTAACCTGAGAGTTTTTATTCAGGCATTAGGAGACAGATGTCCGTATTGTTAGTCTACTTTAGGGTCTATATTGATTCAATCAAGATAATTTAAATGACGCCCCAACATGCAACATAAAGAATGAGAAAAATCAGACCAATTTCAATATTGAGTATTAGAAATTTTGTAGTATTTTTTCAGGTTTCAATAAAACTTTGATTTTGCTTTGTGGTGCCACTGCAGGTATTTGTTACAGTTTCACAAACCTTAACGGCGAAGTCACATAACTGAATACTATCCCGCCTTCGCTCCTTCTACTTCCATTCTATTGATAATACCGACATAACGAAATTGTGAGGTGGGCGTAATACTAAAGTCACTGAAATTTCGTGTTGTTAAGACCGTCGTTAACGCGTACTCCCTTCTGTAACAACATGGCGGCTATCAGAAATTAAAGCTTCATTTTTCAGTTTTCATAATTAATGAACCATTGCATCTGTAAACGTTAAATTTCATATGGAGACATTATAATCCAACTACACATTTTATGTAAAACCTGTGTCGTTAAAAGTTACAAATATGGCGGTGGTCAACTTTGACTTAAAGGGACTCTATATTTACTAATGATCATTATAAACAAAGATCACTGAGTTAGGCCTATATATTTATGCATAACTCCTAGCCTAACAGGTAGAAGCATATAAAGAGAAGGAGACGTCATAAGTTCTTTTCAGAACTCCATTCTTTTTAATTTCATGTTAGGTCGTGTCTAAAATAAGTGCGTTTTTGTGTATGCTAAATATAGGAATTGTGACGTGAATTTACATCTGAGTCGATGATGGGGATTGCTGGCAATCGCAAGGACTAATATGTTTATTCACTCCACCTGCATACCTTCTGCACTAGGAGATGAAAACTGTTACTGATGTGAATAGGAACTGACGTACATAACTAGAAACCGCAGTTACTAATCAATATCTCATTCTAGGTGGGCCTCGGCTTCAGTAGCGTGAAGTAAAACTGTAGCATGGGCACGTTTCCTTTCCACAAAGCCTGACACAAGGAAAATAGGCTAGAGACTCTGTCCAGCTGCAGTTCAAATAGAAACCTATATCAGAGCGTGGCACACTCCAAGAGCCTTTACTCTGGCTGGCATCCTTGTTTTATGGCAACAATAAAAATGCTATGGTTTGCTGTCCACAGCCAGGGTTTATTGCCCGTACAAAGTCATTAAATATTAATCAGATTTAAAAATCGCAAATAGACGTGTTGATGGTTTTTAAATAGCAAGCCGTTAGGAGTGTGGCGACACTAAGCTCCGCTATGTTGTGAAGCGGAGATTCATTAGTAAATCAATAGACCTCACATGCATTGCCCCTCTTGTTCCAACAAGCGAAGCCAACAAGCAACACACAGCAACCCTCAGCGGTAAGAACTCACTCCTCGATGGCCGCCTCATGCCTCGCGGTGACACAACCACAGTAACAGTTACTCTAGTTTATTTAGAAGGACGATTATTGAACAATGAATTGGAAAGGATGTGGCAGGAAGCGATCGCGCTCTGATTTGATGCAGTATCCTGGCATTTGCCTGCAGATGCTGAGAGAAAAACACGAAAAATATCAGTCAGGACGGCGGTTATGACTTTCTTGGTTTTCCTCAGTCTATACAGAAGAATGTCAGGATAGTAGTAGCAGGTTAAGGCGGGCTCCTTCCAGACCCTTACCTACTTATCATTAACAACAATATTCTTTTCTCTTTACTGAATATTCAGACGAACCTGCATTCTGTATCTTGTGTCAGTTTCTGCTCGATTTATAGAGGTCTACAGAAACGAGGCAGGGACGTTAAGACACTGAATGTACACTCTGTGCAACTAAAATGAAGTACATTGGAATTACGACGCCAGCTGTACGCTTTCCGGTTTCTAACGCTTGATTTTTGCTGCTCAGAGTGTACAAGCCAATTTACTAAGCAAATGCTTCACCCAACATATGAAGACAGTGGCAATGAGACAGGATACAACTATTATTTACTTGGGCTTCTCGTACAGTCACACGCAATGCACGGGCTAAATATTTTGTTTGCATGGATCTATCTGCATCTCGAATCACATACGTAAATACCAGGGCTTATAATTGATGATTATTGAATCAGACGATACTTCACATTTCAGAGGTCCCAGGTTCGAATCGTGGCCTGGAGACCGGCAGTCTTGAGAGGTTTTGTGTTATTTTGTTGTACTTTAAAATAGCTTGTAAATGGTTCCTGACAAGTTCATTGCGATGTCGCCATCTTATTCGGTGCCAGGTCCATGAATTCTTATGACTATGTGTTAATGTTCCTCATAGTTTAGCGCACTATTAATCGACAGTTTCGTATACAAATTATGGAAAAACTGACTCATCCATTCATATGTTCGAATCTCGCATATTGCATGGATGTGTGCGTATTTCATACTTGCCAATTCATGCCCGGCAATTTCTTTGTTGTTTGGTTGGATTCAGATTTCTGTATTTGTGCCAGTTGTCTTAAACATTTTTTAAAAAAACCTCAAACCCCCCCCCCCCCCAATTTTAAGTGTTTCGCCTTGTAGTAGCTCCTCACGGTTACGGCTTAACAGAAAATGATATTTTGTAACAATAATTTGTGATTGGGTAACCATGTATGTTGAAATCGCAAACTACTCACTTTTAATAGAGGAGATTCATGCAGCCAAATTTCGATCAAAATTCAGTTCTGTTAGTTCGCTGCACAGCTCTGTGGCTAGGCGCTGCCACTTCACAAATACATTAATAATGGATGTAGATAAGAGAATATCCCCTATCTTACCAGTTGTACTACACAACGATCCCACTTTATTTGAGACCACTTTGATATTCCTGAGAGCCGTTGTGTTTGCGAAACATGTGATAACATTCAGCTATCCTTTTCAGTCTGTCTTTTCACTTCATATAGAAAGACAAGCCTACAGTATCAAATTATCCATGTATCTGTGTGCCTGTCCTACAGATATATGAACTAATTTATGGACATTCATGAAACTTAGTATGAGCATAATGCCACTACAGACAATTCCCTACTATGAATAATACTAAGGGTTAATTTGAACATCATTTGAAATAGTTTCAATAAGGTGAGGAAAATGAATTTTATAATCTAATATCTATAATTTTCTGTCTAATGATGCCCAAGACACGTGAAATCGTCGTCAGCGATCGACATCCACGTAACACTATGTACTGCTCTTAACTTCGAATGATAACATAGGCATCTGTACTTTTGTCGTTGTTGTTTGTTCTTGTTATCTAAAACGCCATGTTTTTGTGAACTTTGTAACTCACTTTTGTGACCCTTCGACATGTTATGTTTTGTGTCTCAGCAAATGTTTTCATTTAAATACATGATAGTATGACGTGATTAACCTTCCATTACATTACATGTTTGTTGTTTCTAAAGGTTACTTAACGAGATAATATGTGACATAACCCCATAACAGAAGTCTACGCTGTTTATATACTACCATGGCCGTTTATAATTTCTTTCCTTGGACATAAAAGAATAAATTGCAGGTTTCTCTGATAGAGTTATCTCGATAGTGACAAGGAAAGGGGTTAAATAATTTAAAACTGATCGCTCAACAATGTCAAATAACTTTCGTACAAATTTATTCCACTCGTATAATCACAAAGATAACAATATGATGACGGCGATACAGGCATATATGTTTGTTGCACTGATAAGCTTTAATAATATCGACTGAAACAAAGTAAATCGTCAAATTTAAGTACGGTTATAAGGCTGTATGTCGATGATGCAGTAATTTGTGATAAGGTAGATCATCATGTAATTGTTAATGTTGACTACCTGTCTAAGGTCTTTCGGTACATACATACAGGCTGAAGATTTATTAGCCCTAAATCCCACGAAACGAAGCGAATGAAGATGAAAATTGGAGTAGGCTTACATGTGGTCCCTTATAAACGTAATATTGCCACCTGGCCGTGCTGTCTTAACGCGTTTGCAGTAAAATCAATAATCCGTGATGAATGCGGTATCTTTTGAACAAGGAAATGGAATGATACTATTATGTTGCACACGTTATTTAAATGAATGAAAATATAAGAGAGACCTAAGTTTACAATAAATTACAGGCATCTAAAATTTCACTTTCACCACACAATCTGTCGTTGTCTGAGCGAAAATGTAGGCTACAATGTGTTTTAAAAATCCAGCCCATAAATTCTGATGAAATATGCGTCAGACCAAAAACATTTTGTTACCAACGACAGCAATGAAGTGTTCTCGGGCGATAAGCCGTGTGAAAATGGCAGTGTGGTACAACGTTTCGGAGACTGTCTCTACTTCCATTATGAGGGTCGACATCAACTATGATGATGGAGGCACAGATAGTCTCCGAAACGTTACAACGCCATTTTCACACAGGTTATCGTGAAGGTATCAAATTTTACATACCTGACATTAGTGCTTTGCACACACCATGTAAATATATCCTGAAACAGGATCTCCGAAATAAGCTTCGGTTACACCAGTTTAGGAAATTAGATTCCACAGATTGTTCTTGGGGGGGACCTTAAATTGTTTTTACGGGTCGGCCCAATGGAATCATTGCCTAGGCAACCGAGAATGGAAGCTGTACGCGTTTAGAGGGCACTTCAACTTGAACGTGTGAGTTTGTATCGAACACGGTCTTGGTACTACAGGCGAGAGCAGACGCTGAGCGGGCTCATTGACCCCAGTCACGATAAAGGAGTAAGCTAATAGATAAAGTACTCATGTGTCACGCCATAAAGAAATATGGGAGAGCGGAGTAAAGCTCCACGAACTCATGACCTCGGAATTACACCATACGCGGGTTCGTGGCTCGCAAAATTTTCGAATTCGGAGGAAGTAATTTAACTGAGCTACTAAGGCTTGCCCGCAGTCAGCAAATAAACTTACGTTGAATAATTGGTGAGAATTGTGACATGTGCCACATTTGAACGATCCATTTGGCTGGAAATATAAATACTGTACATAAATGTCACAAAGTTGCTTTCGCAGTTTTAGTTCTGGGTCCTGCGGAGGAGAAAGGAGGGTAACAGGTCTTTGAACTTGCCCCAAGCACAAAAATGTCTGGGAACAAACAACCGTTCACGTGCCAGACACGTCCCTGGATTGCGGGATCTAACTGAACATCGCTATAAATAGACAGGAAACATTTTGTTTTCAAATCTGAACTAATAATGGTAAATAATTGTATGTATCCTTCCACAGTCGTCTGTGTGAGATGGGAAAGCCATAGATAATGATCGGTTTATGGTAAAATAACAAAGTTATGGATGTGAAACCTGGTATCTCACTTTTCCACCAAAGGTGGGCAATTTCTTTACTGGCTGAGCATTCCAGAGTACCCTGCATCTTCTCATCTGCCATGGCGAATGGTAATGAGGCGAGAAACAGAACTGACAACGCCACCATTCCATTCATCATCCAGACAGCAGCTCTGTCACATAGATAACCAATGGTCCTTTTCGGTATATAAGATATAAGTACAATTTAGGGTAAGATTTGAGGTTTTCACAGCGGCAAGTATGAAGATTTCTGTCTTCTGGGTTAACCAACGTTTCAGAGGTCATACTGCCCTGATGACGGAGGCAGTATGACCTCTGAAACGTTGGTTAACGTCTAGCAGACTACACAGCGCAACAACCCAGAAGACAGAAATCTTCACAATTTAGGGTATTGTAAGTTTTAAGCCCAGTCGTGCTACTAGTGACCATATTTGTAAGATGTCAGTTTATACGTTTGAGAAATTTAGTGACAACGATTCGGTACATTAGTTATTATCCTTGCAGCCGCCATGTTATTTTTTTATTTTCCTAAACACATATTACTTCAGTAAAAGTTAGTAATTGTTTGAAAACTCACCCCAAAGTCCCATGATCTTCAGAATCATCTAGAAATGAAAAGAGTGCGTGGATTAGTTAACACGAAACAAGAAACTATTACCAAATAGCACAGATGGAGGGTAAATGCGAACAAGGGTGTTAAGAATATTTGCATCGAACATAAGAGGGAATCAAATAACAGCATAGAGAAAATGACATAATGAGGGGCTTCATAATTTGTTCTCCCTGTGCCAGGTATTACTGATCAACTTATGGATGATGAAAGCAGAGCACGTGGCACTCATGGGAGAAATTCGAAATACATACAAAATTTGAGTCGGAAAATATTGATGGAAGAACGGAACATCTGCAGTTCAAACATCGTTGTTAAATAACTTGAGAACCAATTAACCATCTCCACTAATAATATATGAGTTGGAAGATTTAAATGAAATTGGTTAGGACGGTCACGCCACTGAAGGTCATCCGAATTATAGCCTATCCCTGCCTTGAACGACGGCTACACTGTAGCCACGCGAGATAAAGCGGTTGGCTCCCATTCGGGCAACCAAGAAGTCAGCTGTCCCGCTTCTCCTTCAGCTACATTCCGTACAGAAGCATCAACCATCTCTTCCTTCTCTGGACTCTACTAAGGCAGGATTCACCATAAAATGCCACAGCGAAATTCATAATTTGACTGTACATAAACTCACCAGTTTATAGAGGACGCATGCCATTTTTGCATTTCGTTTAGTGATGCTCTGGCATCGGTCCTCTGAGACCTCTGGGATAGAATGAGCTCAGGGCTCAATGTTAACCACTACGTCGTACAGTAACATGTGACTTTTGTCTCGTAAAATTCTTGATGTGTCAGCATCTTAGCTTTCGGAAAGGAACCTTATATTTAGAAAAACTGATTGCTAATTGATTAATTCTTGAAATATTTAACGACGCCCCTGCAACCATGTAAGACAATTAATGAACAACAAAGAAAACGTCAAGGTACTATTCCAGCATTTGAATATGTTTATGAAAAGCAAGTTCTGGGCACTTTACAAAGAAACGTACTGCTTTGTGTGATGGGGAAAGTGGATTCGGGGAGGGGAACTGGAGGTCGGTGCCCCCTGCCACTTGTAACAAGGACGCCCGTCGCTGGTGTGACCCCATGGCGTGTGTACCTGTCGTAAAGTTAACCCCTGTACGTCTGTTTGATGCAACCCAGCCGACGCCATGACGCCGCTTTGCAATTTACGTAGCTACTACGTACACTGAACGCAAAGAACAACCAGCAGCAAGTCGCCTTAGCCATTCGGTCGGTCCCGGTTCCAGTGCGAAATGTTGTCGCGCCGTCATTGCAGCTCCTAGGTTTTGTCGTCCATGTGGTCTGTAGTTCAGCGTCATTTTTGGATTCGGGTTTCCTTCGTTTTTCCAGCGTGATAACATAATTTTTCCTGGTGTTTATTTAGTGAGATTTCAGCTTCTCAGGGCGTCGAGTATGAAGATGACATCTTCTGGGATGTTGACCAACTTTTAGATGAGCTTACTGACTCCAACATCCCAGAAGACAGTCGTCTTGTGGTATTTACTGATTGTAGACTCCAGCGAGGGTAAACGTAATTCCTGTCTTAATTCCTCATTATGTTTACGTCTCTTTACAAATTCGATAAAAGTTTTCCATGTTATGTATATCAAGCTACGCAGAACGTAGCGAATAGATCCACTCAAAGTTCAGTCTGTGTATGTATCAACAAACTAGCGGCTGGCTTTGAGAATAATAGTTAGCCTTTATTACCCCTTATTGTAAAACCAGTTGTTGCTTATTCGTTATGTGACCTCAAAAACTTGACACTATTCGGCACAGCCGTGAGCCGGGATAGCTCAGTCAGTATAGTGACTAGCTACGGGCTAGACGACCGGGGTTTGATCCCCGACGGGGGCAGAGGATTTTTCCTCTAGCCTCTGCGTCCAGACCGGCTCTGGGGCCCACCCAGCCCCACTCACCCCCATCTAGTGCCGAGGTCAAGGAAGAGAGGAGCTATACCTCCACTCACCCCAAATGCCTTTTTTACTCGGCACAGCCAGGAAGGAAAAACAAGCGATTGAATCTTAACCTTCTGAAGCAAAATAGAGCGAAATGGTTACGAAGGGTAGTATAAGAGCAGGAGCAAAGGAAAATGTAAGAGAAAAATGACAATACACTTTATTTCTGGCGGAACAAGAAGCATTTTATTGTTATTAAGTTCCCAAGCAATGCCCGCTCGTCTTGATAGATTTAAAAGATCAGTCTGGTTAACGCTGTTCCAGTAAATAATATCTGTTCACACAGAACCATTTGAAACCCATAAATACAAAATACAGCTTCACTGATTCTTAAAGCAGATCGTGCATAAGTGACCACTGGTCTTCAATGACAAGCAAGAAACCGAATTAACCCCATCGTTTGGTAAATTAAAATTAGATGACGTCCCTTGCTCCGAGCGTCATCGACCAGCAGAGCTTCACCACGTCAAGTGCTTTATTTCTTACTGAAGGTGGGGGTGTTCATAACGTTCGTGGCCTCGTATATTTTGACATTTTGCCTTGTTGCTTTGTAACACTTGCGCGCAGACGCCATGGTGTTAACAGGGGCGTGGGCGAGAGAAGTGGTTGTGGATAAAGGAGAAGAAAGTGATGGGTGGGAGCTTGGACCAATCCAGAGATCCCTATGGATCTCGGAAAATTGTGTAGAAGTGGCCTTCAACCTGTCGTAACTATAAAACTGAACCTGCTAATAACAGACAGCAAACCGCGTATCGAAGGATATTCGCGATTTCACTCCATCATGTTATTTTCTCAGATCTTCAGATTTCTGATTTTGCACGTCTCAACTAAATCTCGATATCCCCATTCATTGAAGCTGGGTTTCTATTCATGTCATTGGCATGCTTAAATTCGCCGCCACGTACATACCGTCTCTGAAGCCCTTCGGGGCCAAACATGGACGTGATGTTCTTCCGAAACGTTATACGGATTAACCTCCTATAAGACCACATCACAACCTAGAGGACAACAATCGATATGGTTAGGTTTCAGGTCCGCACAGTTATCTTCTGGGATGTTTCGCTATGTAGTCTGGTAGATACTGACTCGACGTTTCAGAGGTGCATACTGCCTCCATCACCAATGATGAGAAATTAAACAATAATTACGCAACCATATGCCACCCTCGCCGTACAAAACATCGCTACCATACCTCAGGCCTGTGATTTGTTTCGTCAGATAGCCTACCAGCTCCAGAACACAAGCTGCTGTGTGTGGATATTCGGTTTAAGATACAGCCCTGTTTACGATATAAGAAATTACATCATATTTTACAACAGTGCAATGTAATTCTGTCAACGGTGGTCGATACCGTGAGGTATATACAGATATATATGTGCCTATTAAACTTTTCTTTCATTCATTTTTTCTCTTATTTTCCTTTCCTTTCTTGCATTCTACGAAGAAGTGATTCTGTCTTCGGTGAAGGATTAAGACACATAATAATCGACATGTATTCGTGTCAGAAGAATCGTGGGTTTCAGCACACTTTACTGAGTTTTCCTTAAGATTCCACTGGAAACTTCGTCTGTCAGTTTGGTTGGTATTCAGACGCATGACACATGTAGAAACTGGCATATTTTTTTCATTAGTTTAAAACTGTCTAGATAACATCTGACTGCTATGAATTGTGAAATTCTTATGAGCAGGAAGTATTAGTCAGGCGGAAATCTTAGCATTTAAGAGCATTATAAAAATGTTATTCAAAACATTCATGCCACTAACATTTCCTCCCAACCCCGTATATTTCTCTCTAGTGGTCTTTTCCCTTCAGGCGTTTCCACTAGAATTTTGCGTGCATTTTTAATCTCTGCCGTGCATGCTGCATGCCCGTCTATTGAAATAATCATCTCTTTCATCTGTCTTATGTTAACCATTACTCGTCCAAAGGGATAACACATTATAGAAGTGTCGGTACTGAGATTTTCATACGACTCAAGGTCACCCGCCCTACGCACTGCGCTAGCCTTCTGAATTTCTGAACGAATGCGTCACGTTGTACTGAAGAAGAAAGAACTCAGAAGAGATTTTGGACGATACTGATACTTTCAACGCGAAAATGATCATTGTTGTCATCATAATCACGATGATGATGCCGGCAGTGTTGATCGAGGAGAAACCGACCACACCCATACGGTGTTGCCAACTCTTGAAACAACGGGTAGGGTTCATGGATCAATGCGGCGACGGTCAAACACACCCCAGCCTCCTCCCCTGAAGAAGTAAAATTGTTTCTGTACACACTTCCACACATTAGCACCACCTCGTTATTAAACCAAGTTAGGACGGACAGGAGCTTAACTGTCTGTGGAAAGTAAATTGGATGGTATTACGGTACGCTTTTGTCTACTAATTCTCCTTTCGGGTGAATTCATTGGCGTTTCTACCCTCCTTAATATGAAACGAATCATACGATTGTCTCAAAGGCAGCAAATACGACGTAACAAAAAAGAATAAACAAGACGTGAGTTATTTGGCTTCATAAGATGTCGACTGTCGAACTGTTTCAGTGCTAACGCTGAGATATTTCGAAGATGACTGTCTTCTGGGATGTTGCGCCGTGTAGTCTGGTAAAAATTTGCTGACGTTTCAGAAGATAATCGTCTTCAAACTCGCCTCGTGAGTACCTGATCTGCCACCCGAGATATTTCGTTCATGGGCTGGATTGAACTGGCGTAGGGTAGGGGCCTGTGGCGGCTTGTTACGAACTGGCGGATTGAAAAAAAAATACGGTAATTTCTTAAGCAGCTGAGCGACAACCAACCTAAAGACCTTGCACCATGGAGATACTGGCAGTATAGAAAATGTTATTATCAACTTGGAGTTTAAGAAAGCGAAAAAGTTAGTAAGTAAGTAAGCGCGCGCGAGTGTGTGTGTAGAAAGCATCAATAGGCCGCGTATTCGGGACAAACACGGGATGTCCTTCATTGGGCCGTCTGGTGCCCGCGGGCCACAGTCATGAGGCTCATTTGTAAGCATTTCACGTTTCAATGGTCGACTGACTGGTTGGCTTCTTGTCTGCCTTCCGTAGCCTCCTTACCACTCCGACGTCTTGCCACCGACTGTAACCTAGTATGCATTCGGTTCCTTAGTTCGTCGATATAAAACCGGCCCGACCCCCTGATCATTCGTTCACATCATCACATTAAAGTTAAAATTAAACTTGTCCCTGGTGCTTACTAAGCACCATGCCACGAACACGTGTAGGAGAGTAAAGTTTAGATCCACTCATTCATGACCTCTGCATTATTTGGAGGCGAATTAGTGTCACGTCCCTTCCGCTGCGTCCCCAGGGAAATAGCCCCCAGTAACCAATGTATGGGATGCTGGGTGTGCCCCAAAACAGGTTTGGACTCGGCATCCGAGGAAAAAATCTCTTACCCCGGCCGGGAATCGAACCTCGGTGGTGGGATCACATCACATAATTAATTTCTGTATAATGAGCCGTCTCTGAAAAGAGTGTAACAAACTTCGATTTGATTGACATGAAACGTAGGGTCATAGGTCCCCTTGAATAAAAATTAAACTGGCAATATTTTGCTGCGGGGACCCCACCAAATTTGGAAAGAAGCCGTTCAGAGAGGAAATAAGCACAGGTACGGACGGACTGACATGACCAATGGTTTTCTCTCGTTGATCTTGTGGATGAGTGAGTGTGATGATGTTGGAGAAGACTCTACACGTGTTGAACACTGGTGATGATGTCATCAAAATGCCACACTGCATCTTTAACAGACTTTCCTGCAGCTGAATACGAGACATTTGCCGCATTGGCATCCTTCAGAGATACATCCGTTCTGGTTTGCTGTCCAACTAATGGTTCAGGGGCCGCGACGAGCCCGATTATCTTTTGAACATTGAAGATGAAAAGGAATTAGAAAGCAATAAGCAAAGAAAGATAGAAAGCAAAGTAAACGGTAGGAAAGAGAGAAACAAATAAATTAAGAAGGAAGGAATGTGGGAATGAAATAACGTAAAAACGAAAGACAGTACAACTACTTCGTTGCAAATGAGATGACAAGCACAACAGCAGAAAAGACATTCACTTAGTAAGCAGCCAAAGTATCTGATTATGCTTACGTAAAGTACCTCTTCGAAAACTGATAGTTACTCAGCTGGTTAAGATATCTGATAACGAGTAGAAGGAGCCGGCAGGTTCATCACCGTATTCAGAGAAGCCCGTCAGTTTAAAACACTGCACAAAGCAAGTGATGACTTGCTATCGATTCTACCAGCTAATGTAAATCTGAATTACGAAAGAAAATTAGTGCTGATAAAATTCTGCAGTTATTTCCAGTGACGCTCAACATGGAACGTTTTAACAAGTGGCAGGCCAGTTAAGAATGCGTCCAGTCTGGGGGACCGGTTCGCTGGCGACCGTAATATCCGGCAGCAGACACGTGTAAACAAAATGACCTATATGCGCATTCTTGCCAAACTTAGCAAATAGAATTCTTTTTCTCTACTGTGTCTTTGTTAGAAAACTGAATCACAAACAAAACTCAAATTTGGCGCCGTGCCTTGTTCTTCGTTTAGAAACTGAAAGATCAGCAGATAAAATACTGAAGCAGGGGTTAACAAAAGTGAGAACGTTTTAAGTTTCCTTTAAAAATAGTGGTTACATATTAGTAATTTGAATGTCTTTTTATTAGCTTATTTCCGGCAAATAATATATTTTATTTAGTTTTTCCAAGCAAGATATGTAAAATAAAATCAATAATACAAGTTTCATTCTTTATTAGAAATAATATAGTTTTAATTAGTATGAAAAAGATGGTTCTCTTCTGATTTACAGGATCATGTAGTCTGGTAGAAGTTTACCAGCGTTTCCAAGATATTTGCTGCCTTCATCATCAGGGCAATCACCCATCGCCCTGATGATTCAGGCAGCAAGGCCAACTGAAACGGTGGTACAAACGTCTACCAGACTAAACGGCACTGCAACCCAGAAGACAGCCATCTTCGTACCCACCGCCGTGAGCACCTCAAAACCTACTTAATATAAATTATACATCAAAACACTAGAAACACTAGAAATGGTGCAGTAAATTCCAGCTCAGAAAATGAACGCCTCGTGTTTGCTACCGGCGGCGAGTGCAACAAACATTCACTTGACCTGCTGTTGTTTGTTCTTCCTTACACCAATCCTCGAGGGTCCTCGACCGCGATAAAAGAATTTGTTGGTGAATAAAGACTTCCTCTCACTCCTCACCATTCACGCAATGTTTTAGACAATTTTGACAGGGGTGACCAGTCATTCCTAAGTTCACTGCTACTCTGGGACTACGAGATGATCGTGCATCGCATTTGGAGTTTCCCGAAGTTGATACAAATAGAAACCATACATTTACAGTACATTGAAAGTCGAGCAGGAAACTGCAGTAACAGGCATTAGTGGTTTTACAGATTTCTGTGTCGGTTTCAAAAGAAACTAGCAAACAAAATATATCATTTTTGAAAACATGTTTTCAGGATTTTACAGCCCATACGATGTTCTTGAACCGGATGTTACGACCAATTGTATGAAAATATGTTTAGTTGTTTCAATGATGAAAATTCAAGCCTTAGGCATAAGAAGCAAAACAGTATAACTGGTACCCACCATAACAGTTTTATGACTTAACACATAATATACGGTACAGGTACTTGTTAAAAATAGGGCGGTGTCTGAATATATCTCGAGAACACGTAGCGTTATGGATTGCTGTTTAAACAAGCAAATGTGGCCCTTGTTTGAATACGTTTAGGATTATTCTTCGTACACCATGACGCAATGTATAAACATGTTCCCACAATAATACGAGTTGAAGAATAATATTTATTTCGCATTTTCTGGAAGGACCACAACCTCCAAAAACGTATTCAGTCACTTGGACAAAATGACAATATTTGGAATTTTGTACGTCTTGGTGGAAGAATTATTTTAACACCGTGTTCACTGCATCGTGCTTTCCAGTTACAATTGTTCTCAGACAACTGTGTGTCCACAAGATAGCAGATAAAAGGAGAATTATTATTATATGATTATTGAATTTACTTTGTTTTGTCGTGCTGCATCTGTAATTGGCCGACTGGCTGTTGATGCAGCACTCTAATAAAAAGAATTGAATTGAATACTGAAAACAAAATTTATTCCAAACTTCACGACGATAACAGTAAGCAGCTATCATACTGACACTAATCTGTTTGTAAGATTACAGAAGAAGTAGTTAATCTATAGTATTTCCTTCGGTATTCACTTAAGCGGGCAAGTGTGCTTCAAAGGTTTGTATTAATAGGCCCGCCAGAGAGTACCCCTTGTCACTTGGCAAAGGTTGACGTCAACTACTAAAGACTCTGTATAAATTAGAATATCTTTTCTGGTTCCGATCAAATGCATCTGTCCAGTCATCGTGACAGCGGATATATTACACGAGTGCCTTAATGTTTTTGTTTCAGTATAAATGTTCTGTGATAAATCGAATTTAAGTAATCGGTCTGACGACTTCCGAAGGAGCATTTAATGTGAATGAATAATGTAAAATTGTAGACTGATGAATAAAACAGCGTCGTGGAATACTGAGTCCTGACCGTGTGGCCAAGTATTTAGAGGTCAATAAAATGAATTACAGAAGTGGTTTGGTAGTGTGTTTTTAATGGCGCTGCGGTCACTCCAGAACCTCATATAGCAAAATTTTTATTCAGGTGATCAGCCACGCCATTTTGGAACCAAAGTCTGACAATCTGGAGACCATCTATCCCTCTAACATAAGGGAATCAAATATATCTAAAAAGTTAATAAGCGTGTATTTAGCCTACCGCCTTTGGGAACTAAAGTAAGATTATGAGACCATCATGCTGTCCGTATGCGTTTGAATCAGGTGATATATTTTTACGAAACTTGGTATGAGCCTTATGCCATCCCGTTCTTTTTAATTTCCTGCAGTTGGTAATAATTTAGCAGACGCGGGACTAGTGTTACTCAGGTGGGGGTCCTGAAATTATGAAATTATTAATGAAGCTTTACATCGAACAGAAGAAAGCACTCTTCTTCGACCGTTTTTAAATACACTGAAACTCACACAATTAAATTTGTTATTTGTGATGGCATTCATCTGAATACGATATACATTAAAATTTACCAGTTTTTTATATTTATTACAGTGATGCCGCAGAGAGATCGCGTTATGCATTAAAGATTTCCCAAGCAATAGCTCATTGGTGAACATTTATCTCTTGTAGCAAACCGGTTGTACTTTGCGACCAGCAGGACAAGATGAAAAGATGACAGCAAATAAAGAGATTTTAGACAGAAGTACCCAAGTTTTCCTCCAGAAACTAATGAAACAGTCATCTCTACTGAGAAGCATTCGTAGGTAACTTTACACATAATACATCTGCAGGACTCAGTATGCAGCTGTATTGTGGAAAATGTGCATTTTAAATTCTGATTATATTTAAGTCAGTATTTCGGAGCATGTTTTTACATGTGAAATTAAATACATACATGGGTTTTAAATCGTGCGTCCAGGATATTATTATCTTACTCGACTTCTTAAGTAGGAGATACAGTATTCTGAATAAAACATAGGTCAACTCGTGCACTCTGAAGGTGAGGTCACTGAAGCTATAAAAGATAAAAGTCTTACATTAATTATTATGTAAAACGTAAGCATCAGCTACGGGCAGAGGGAATCTACGAAACAAGTAACTCAGTGTTAATAGCCATCTTTCAGCATGAGCCTGTGTAGGCCTATTAACAGATGGAACACGTCTGGAAAACTAAAATAACAACACCTAGAGTGAAATATTCAAATTTTATATAAGTGGGTAATTAATTATTCGACACATCAGCTAGTAATAAAGATAAAACCGTGGCGCAGCTGTGTACACAACTATTTATATATTTATCAATTTCGCAATATCCAGTTTGCTGTAACATTCTGTTAGATTAAAATCTATGTGATTTTAATTTTAAACAGTTTAGAACAATGCATATTTTCCACTACTGGCGCACATGACGCAAACTTTATGATACCATGAACAGCGTGATTTAAGAATATATCAATAAATCGGTTTCATCGTTTAAAACCTACAGTAAATCAGTTCTATGAACTTGCTTACCTAAGATCTAAGGGTCATATTTTATAAAATTCGATTTTGTTACTACAATTTGATAACGTAAAAGGAAGTGATTTTTAAAGCAACAACTTAAATATAGGTAATAGTAAAATAATTAATTTCTTGTTAGGTGGTTAATGGTATGAAATTAGACAACGTCGCCACCCACCTTAACGACGTGCTTATGTTTCATTTTCAAAATGCCACTTCAAACTGAACTTCCGAAATGATGTCACGACATAGGCTACAAAGCAAAGGATAACCTTGCGCGCAGTTATCAGAGGAAGTTTCCAGGCATAAATGTTTTGTAATTAACTGTAGAGCAGCACAGTCATTCTACATAACCTGATAATAGTTCAACTTGTAAAGAAATATCTGGTCTTTTACAGTTTTGGTCAGCAAATATGATCGTCTTATTTATAACAAATGGATGTTGATGACGTCTTACTGAATTTGTATTTGGAAGGTCAGAGTTCAAGTGCCACACATGTCGACTGTCATATTCTTCTCGAACAAGATTTTCTTATTGGTAGTGCCACTTTTACAGAGTATCCAGTAAATGAAATACATAATTAACTTCTTATAAGAACTCAAGATGTGTACGGGACCAACGTCAGGTGAAGCAGCACTCCTCTCCTCCAAACGCCACCTAATTATTATAATAGGCCATCCGCCATGTTGCATAGAAACATAATAAAAAGTGTTCACGAAACAAATAGGAAAAAATATATTTATATAGGAACAAATAAGACATTACCAAAAAAAAGTTTCGTGTCGAAATATTTACTGTGTCAATTTTCGTGTTAGCTTTTTCTGTTTGTGAAGCGAGGCAACGACAGACGAACCTTTAGTTTGTACCTGTCTGGTCAGCCAGTGAGGTATCGCTTTTTACGATTTCTGTTATTAATTTCTGCTTAAGTTACGCACGTACATTGTGCAGTCTAATAGCTGTCGAGCTGACAAATGTTGCGATAACACTCAGACTTGTGATCACGAGAGGCTAACTAGCCAGTTCTGATCTAGGCCGAATTGCCTCTGCAGGGAAATGTAGAACAAATTTTTCCTTTGAATTCCTTGCTAAATAATTCACCTCATTGGACCCTACCAAACCTGAGTCAGATAAATCCAGTCCACACCCTTAATCCTATTTCTACCCATTTTAATGTTGTCCTCACAGTCTAGGTCTTACAAGTTGCTGTTTCCTTCAAATTTTCCGACCAAAATTATGTATGCATCTCATACCTCCCATGAGTGCTCTAATGTCCTGACCATCTCATCCTTCTTAATTTGAAGCGACTTACATCCATGGCGTACAGTTCGTCTTGAGAAACTAATCGTATGGTCAGCTAGAGAGTAAGTTCCCCAATTTTGTGGAACTCGAAAGTTCATTACCGTACTCACAAGAGTTCGCAACCTGATTAATCTTTACTATTTCAGATAGGAGACGAGAGGACAAAATATTCTGAAACAAATGACAGCAATAATTTCCAGACTTGAATGTCGTTTTTTCTCATCAGAAATAAGGTTGATATTTTGGTTCTGTTGCGCCTTGGGCGGTCGCCATTTTCCCCAAAAGTCGGTTCTGATTACATGAAGGAACTTGGAAATTATTTCTACATTAATTTCGTTTTTTTCATAGCTTATTATAAATAATGGCTATTTATCTTCTATTGTTCTCATTATGGCCAATTATTAGAGCTTCTGGTCTGTTGTAACACGAGACAATGTGACACGTAGCCGAGCGCCTGGCACCTGCATATAAGTAGCCTACACTTGAGGACGTGCGGGTAGCGGCTGTCTCGTTATACAGGCGCCTCCCTGAAAGTCGACCCGGGGGTGGGGGGAAGAAACGTTTCATTTTACACGTCATTAGTGTTTAAAAATGCAATCTTGTGTTTCTCATTCGCGGGATAAAAGTTATCTGCAGTCACAGTCACCAGCACACTTCGTTGCTACAGCAACATGGGCGCCTGATAAAGACGTGATCTTTGGGGGTCGGAGGCATTCATGGTGGAGGGGGAAGGCGTTATAAAATGGAGTAGGAAAGTGTGAAGCGCTAAGCATTTTGATTTTATCCGCCCTAAATAATAAAAGTTTGGTAGTTACGTCCGCATGGAACATTTTACTTCTGCATACATGAAGTAAATTTCCCTTAACGGACGATATTTTGGTTCAAATAGTATTAAGATGGAATTCACATTCCCTTGAGATTTTGTATCGGAAATTAACATATAGACCTAACTGCATTGTGGAATTATATAAATTTCATTTGTTACCGGTTTGCAACTTAAGTGATTTTAAATGGAATTTCATCGGCGATTTTGCATACGTAAGAGTTGAAACGATGACCGTGGGTTGGCGGGAGGATGGGTGGGTGTACTCGTGGCGAAGTAGCCTGTTCTAGAAATACACGCTTACGCCGGGGAAAGGAACTTTGACCTGCGATTGGAAACTCAGAAGCAATTAGACAAATGAATATCTTACGTTGGCACCAAGACAGTAATATCAACAAATACCACTGTACGTAATTTATGGGGACCCTGAAATTAAGAATCGTTAATAGCTTCCACGGACTGACTCCAACCCTCACTATAACAGACAAACCACAAACAGTAGACGGTATTCGTCCACGTTTGAGTTGTATAGACATTGGGGAAAAAAATTGTTTTTTGTTTTCTTTCAAGTTAATCTGGTGTAAAAATGCATGGTACTTACCGGATTGGCCAGGTTTGTTCCCCAACAGCCAGTGTGGCGGCAAGCTACAGCCAGCAAGATCAGCAAGAAAGCTTTAACCACTGAATCCCTGACAACTATTCAACACCGACTGAAAGTACTACGCCAGCACGCGTCTAAACAGCCTTGCAGTCCCCTACCACTAGAGGCCCCACCCCTAACACTCTGCCATCTATACGCAACGACACGAAACTAAGTCCAACATCCTCATTATTTAATTAGGAACGCACTGGTATCTTAAATTAACCTATTGTGAAGAAGTTGACAGAATACTGGCTTCATTATTGATTTAAAGCATAGTAAGTACGGCCTGTCTCGTGTTCCGGAAATCCGCAGAACGAAATTCAAAGGTCTAAATGAAACCCAAGGCGACCGTCCCTGGGTTCCTTGTGCTTTACTCGGGTGTCCCAGTTTTTGGACTAAAATCAGTTAAGTTGTGTTACACTCTGTGTGGTTCCCTACATCACAGGTGCAATCATAAATCGCTAATCAATGATAATTTCTTGTTGTTGTTGTATGCGGCACGTGCATAACAATACGCCCCTCATTTCCAAACCCCAGATACAGATCTCGATGGACAGGGAGTTTACACGTTCATCATGCGGTATGTCAAATACTGTAATGAAATATGTTGAATTTCTTGACCAGCTGAGGGACTGTTAGCTTGTTAAGGAGTCTGTTCCACACAGTTTATGAAAAGACATTTCAAAACCAAAATATGAAGACAAATATCTCTCGCTGATGTTTTTCTGTCATACAGGTTTACATAAGATTATGCAGACGTTTATGATTTCTTAATAACGATATGTACTATATTTCTAAATTTCTAACGTCAACAATTCCGTTGATGTCTGCGGTCGTGTTAATCACTTTTCGTGATTCCCAGTTAGAGCATTCAAGCCTTTTTCAGGAGCTCATAGTCGCTGGTACGGTGAAAATATTCACCGCCTTTGTGAAATGCAAAGATTCGTGACTGATAGCGTGTTCATAAGACATCGCTACTGGTCCGTATCGTGAGTCACATCAGTCCAGTGCACACTATCATATTCTGTTTCTTGAATGTCAATTTTAATATTATCCCCAATATACTCCTAGATCTCGTAAGTGCTTCCTTTCAGGTTATGCGACTAAAATGCACGTGCTTATCTCTTCTCTCGCATGTGTGCTATATGCCCTCTTTATCCTACAATCCTTCATTTGATAACCCAAATAATGATTCACTATGAATAGAAATTGTGAAGGTCTTCACAGTGCAATCTACTTCAGCTTCCTGTCACTTCTTACCTCTTGCCCCAAATTCCAACTGGGGGTCTCGAAAACACGAATCAGCTAGCCCAGGGTTTTCAACTTTCAGTTCGCCTAGTATCTGTTTCGTTCAGCCGGCGTAAAATTTTGAAAATTGTTATTATGTACGCGTTATCTACATGTATTCACGACCACGACTTGCTTTAGAAATCTGACTTCGACGTTAAAAATATAACCCAACCTACTTATATTTTTTTCAACAACATAACGAAATTTTATTTTGTGATACACTATAAAACGTGCTGACTCCAAGTACAGGTTCACTGACTCTAGGATACGCGGTTGGGGTCAGTTAGCGAAAGGTCAAGAAATGATAAATACTTTATCAGGAACTCGTGTGATATATCTCAAACTCTGGAATAATATTTTGACAAATGGTGATTTTCTTGTCCATAACAACTTGGAGAGTTTTGAGATACTCTGCTTGAACTAAGGCGAGGCGATAATGGTGCGGACAAGTTCTGGAGGGAGGCCACTTTATCTAGATCGCACTTGGGCAGCCAGGAGCCCAAGTCTACGTCTCGTTACAGCGTTTTCTGTGGACAATCATGTGGTTATATGAAACGAATGATCTGGTGGCTAATTCTTTCGCAACACAGGCGCCATACGTAGCAATTTGAATGGTATCAGATATAGAGCTCTTGGCCACTTAGTCAGTGGCTTCGATCCGTATTAGATTAAACTATCCGCAGATAAATTGTTTGAGCTGACCAGAGAATACTGTGGACCGGGTTTCACGACTGTATTTCAAGATATTACAGTTTTTATTATTTTGTTCAGACGATGAATATATGTAAGATTTGAGGTTTTCACAGCGGAAAGTATGAAGATTTCTGTCTTCTGGGTTGTTGGGCTGTGTAGTCTGGTCGATGGTTACCAACGTTTCAGAGGTCATACTGCCTCCGTCATCAGGGCGATCACATTCATCGCCCTGATGACGGAGGCAGTATGACCTCTGAAACGTTGGTTAACATCGACCAGACTACACAGCGCAACAACCCAGAAGACAGAAATCTTCGATGAATATATGGTTAATAATTTCTACGTTTAGCTAAATGTCTAGGCGTGTTTCGCAAAAATCTTTAAACTTAATAAAGTGATCATTAAATGTTTACGATTAGATGAAAATCTGCAAATAATATACAAATAAATTATAGAAGTGTACATTAAGATTATAATTAACAAACGTTTTATGAATTCAGCACAAAATAGGTCTTAGTCTTACAAGCTCAGACAGTAGTGTATCCGTTCGGTCGTACTTCGCCCTAGTTCAGTTCGACATGGCTGATTGATAAACACTGCGTAGGGAGTTCCAAATACGGGAGATGGGTTCTCACGTTTGAAACGAACTGTACCTATTCAGAACAACCAGCTTTGGATCAGGTCTGAGGCTAGCAAAATCAGGAAGTCAAACAGATAGGTTTTTTGTCATCTTCATATTTTTTTTTTTACCTGATGACGAAAGCAAACTCCAGCTTTCGTAATGTTGCAACTATGATTTTGTAACTTAGACGATGGACAGAGTCCAAAGGAACAGTTTACACGTTGTGATTGTCACGCTGGACACAGAAAGCAAGCCGTCGCTGGTTGAACTGCCTGACCCTCTTCCGAGCCACGTCGTATAATCTGGAACGTCTGTCGCTGCTGTGGCGCAGAGCCAAGCACGAGGTGAAGTCTCAGCATTCTGGTCTCATTTGAGGACCCGTGAAATCTTCCACAAATGGTACTAAAGGATGCGTTACGATCCGCATGACACAAATAAGCGCCAGAAGTAGGCTGCGTTCAAATTTCGGCCGAGGCTTCAGTCGTCCTGACCGTGGTTTCACGTAGCCCTCCTCAGAACTTCCGGGCGAGTACAGCGGACCACCGGACGAGTCGCACGTGGCGACAGCCCCCTTCGCTTGTATTCCGGAGCTAGTGTTCTCGGTTTAAACCTCTGCCGATTACCGTTCTTTTTTATTAGTCAGTGCAGGTAAAATCCGGTATTAGAATAGTACCTTCAAATATGCTAGGACGGTCTCCTCCTAAATCTTTACCTACTCGTCATCCACAGCCATCTTTTATCGGACATCGCTTCGAGTGGATAACACCCCTGTTTCTGGCTCAGGAGGTCCCAGGTTCAAATGTCGGTTCAGAGACAGTCTATTGTACCTGAGGTTTTCTGTGGCTTTCTTCAGTCCCTCCTGTCAAATGTGCCGTATGTAATGCTTTAATAATTGTGCCACAACACCTTCCTTCCATATAGTTCTCGATTCTTGGGCAAATTTTAGTGCTGGTATTCAGTATAAAGTTTTATATAATTCCGTTCAGTAGTTGCGGAGATTAAGTTTGTGGACAGACATATGTAACTCCCAGTTATGCTTTCATTTTATCCAGACAACTCTACAAGATGTGTTACCAGTTACCGGTTGAAATAACTGCACGTACATGTATCAGGCAATATTGGATTTAGTCTCACTCAGAGTTGTTGGGCAATGAGTTTCTGTAGTTTGTTCAATTGTTAGTTTGTTTATTTGCAGACCAGTTTGCCTTGTTACAAAGCTGAAGGTGTTTGGGAGCCTTGAACTACAACATAGGGAGTTGGATCTCGGAAAATTGGCATTGCAAGGTGCTCCTTAGACAGGGGGGACAGAATACTCAGTGCATTATCGATTTGCAGTTGCGTTCTGTTACTTTCTTTTTTTCAGCTGCTGAAGTTTAGGTCATTCAGCCCGCACCGATTCAGATAATGTGTTAATTAATAAGAATAAACACAGTTGCACTCATTGGCTTGTTTCTGGACAGAAGAAAAGCAAATTTACGGCAGTGTTGGACTAAACCCAGAAGGAATGTTCTGACCTGGGCTGCATGCATGTCTCCTGGCACTGGTCAGTCCGGTTTTCTGTTCTTTTTGAAGTCATCGGTGTCCAGAACGAATAAGACGAACGCATTCGGACTGTAGAAATTGACTGTTTATCATATACTATTCTATATCTGTTTTAGCCCCGTTTACTAAATAAAATGAAGCGATACTGCGTCATACTGTTTAAGCTTAAATACAATTAAAAAAGAATTCATTTCTCTGGTGCCATTATAATTTTTGTTCTGCATTTATTTTTAGTTGAAACTATATATTTCGCCCAAAGTAAACAAAACCCAGTGATTAGAGAAAAGGTTTATGTGAGAATATGTAGACCTGAGAGAGATGAACTGACAGGAGGCTGGAGGAAGTTGCATATACCGAGCTTCATATTCTGTACTCTTCACCAAATATTGTTAGGATTAACAACTCAAGGAGGATGAGATTGTCTGTTTGTTCAGTTTTTCGACATTAGCAAATAGCCCACAAAGAAGCACGCATCGCGGACAAACAGAGAACGCATACGATATGAACAGAGTCTCGAATTCGTGGAGACATTAGTTATTTTGAATTTAAGTTTATCCGTCTCTCGTCAGTGGCTCTTAATATACAAGGTGTCAGCGGCTGTGTTGGCACTGCGGGCTAATAATGAGAGCGGCTGTGTCACGAAACAGCTCAGGGGAGAATCGAAACAGGTTGTACAAGATCTAGAGATGAAAGTTATATTTAGAAATTGGTTCTCCCCTTATAACTAATCAGTGGTGTCCATGTAAAAGAGGTGTTCACTTCCTTAACAGTATGAAAGATCAAAACAATAAACCTTTTCTCTTGTACAGCAATTCCCAAAGTTATGAGTACATTCTTCGGTCACTAGTACTGTGGCGCAATGTTGCGCAACCGCTGATCACTGAATCGACCCCGCTGTGCTGTTAACGCCCAAATGAATGTTAAAACAAAGTCTTGAAACAGGCCACGACTATACCTTCTCATTTATTATCGGCTTCTCACCTCATCTCATTCTGTAGCTTCTGCAGATTAAAGAGAGTTGTTAGTTCAGCTGTGCCGATGGCTGACGTCATG
>NW_019059728.1:817563-918844 GCF_000696155.1 Zootermopsis nevadensis
TCATGCCACGAAGCTGGACTCTGTGTTATGCTATTAGTAGATGCACGAGTATTATAGTTTGCTGGAACGCAGTGTAGTATCAGAAACTGTAGTTGTAGGAAATAACAGTAACAGTAAAGAGTTAATTTCCAGTTCTTCCTAACCTCGCAATAGATCTAGAGATTCAGAAAAAGTAGGCGCCACAAACTATTCTTGAGACGTCTTACTAAACACATGTATGAGACAACAGTAAGAGGCTGAGAACCGCTCCATCCAGTCCTGAGGAGAAGTTGTCGTGTATGACTACACAAGCTGTCTCTGACGGGCAGCCACTCCCATTCAAGATTTCACGTCACATCCAATTACATTACACGTTGATTAGCGTTTCCTTTCTCTCCCATGCCGAGCCTTCGGGACTTGAAGCTACATTTCCAAATGCTTTGCTTAATAGTTGCAAACTTTGGTAGTGTCAAAGAATTTTGTCCAAAAAAAGTAACTTGTAACCCACGTTTAGAAATACGTTGTGTCGTTAGAACACTTCGAAGCAATTTTATAGATTCTATCTCTTCGATAACATGAAAATCATTTGGGCATAACGTTTACGAAATTTCGATTATCGGACTGAAGACCTGCAATCTGAGTGTGTCAACGCGTGCAACCACCGGTCAACGGCTTAATTAAAACGGGTTTAGAAATTCTTGCTGTCTTACTACAGCCAGAAAAATAAATTAAATAACTCTTCTATGATAGCAATTTGTCTTACATTTCTGGAACAATTCTAGTTGGAAAATCAGTTCAGTTACTTTTATTTCCATCATATTACGACGGTAAATTTCTAACAAAATATTTCGCATACATTTTAATTGCGATGTTCAGAGCGAGGTATTTTGAATCTTTTCGATTTTAGTACCACATAAATGATTTTATTTTTTATTTTTCCTTCTACACGCTGCATCCAAACCAGTTCTAGGGCCCTCTATCAAATGGGTACCGGTGACAATTTCCCAGGGGAAACGATCGGGGGCATGAAGCTGACCATTCACCTTCGTCCAGTGTCGAGGTCCTCCACTGCCCGTGTCTTCATGACGTGTTGCGTAATAAGCATCAGCGACAAACCTTACCTCTTTACCTGCCAACAGCTTCCAAAATTATTTTTCCCCTGGATGATATTAAAAGGCTTCTGAAAATTGATTATTTAACAGATCTAATAGTATTACAAGAGTTGAATTATTGGATGCAAAACAGAGCGAATTTGATTATTCTTATTTACATCATCAAAATCGGAACGAGTCTAATAATTCGGGAAAACAGCAACAAGAACAAAAAATCCGCTACGACAATGACCTATTAGTATGCTCACGGTAAACTCAGGCCTACATGATGTTCTACTGAGGAATATATTTCTTTTAATAGCGAAAGAATCGTGAAGACAATATTTCGTGCGTACAGACAGATTGATGGGAGTTTTAATTTGGACTCCTTTTGGTTTAAAACAGCCCTCCTCTCTTAAAAACCGAAAAAGTACAATTGCTACGCGAAGTATGTATACTACCATAGATAAATACCGATATTCTACAAGCAAGGATTAACATTAGCGCTACCTGTTATACACAGCTCGAAACATGTTCGTTGGCACGGCGCCGTCCATGTTAGTCAATTTGTCGTACACATGATATGAGCGGGTTGTATGACTTAGAGTTTAAAGGGGTGTAGCGTGAATAGGACAGAATAGGACAAACAGAATTCTTGTCATAAGAGATAGCAATATCATAAGGGAATCTTTTCTTGTTTTTCTACCTTGCAAGGTTTAAGCCCATTAGACCTGTTCTAAAGCTACTCAAACTGCTCAAACTAAATTTCCACCTGTGTTAACAGAATATAGAACGTTTTAATATTCATCTAAAAATAGAAAACAATTTTTGGCTGTTTACATTTGCTGCTTTAAAACCTGTGCTCTCTCTGTAAAAGTTATCTTTCAATCATTTCTACTATTTACTTCATATATTGTTTTGTTACCGTAACAGATGCAGAAGGTAAGGAGCTCTATAAAAAGTGAATGATTATGAAGTGTGAGGTATAAAATATATGGGAAAAGGTAGTCATAACCTACTGACTTTTCTTGGCTCTTTTCTGATGGACTGAGGAAAAATACAAAAACTTTAGCTGTAAGAGTTGGCACCCATCCAGGATCTGAACCAAGTATCTGCTGAACACTAGTCAGAAGGAATAATAATGAGCTATCCCTCTGAGTATTAGTGATTATCTTAAGTTACAGATGTTTATAATGGTTTATAAATGCTCTGAAATGTTAGACAGCTTATGATAAAGAATGGCCGGATTTCAATGTTTAAAACAATTTGTATTTTACTGAATTAAATACTAAAGCGAACAGCCCAATTTTATATAATTAGTGTGACCGGACTCCAAACAATGTGTTAATAACTTCAGAAACAAAACAATTCAATGTTCTGATATCTGCTATATTTCCCCACTTCCACACGCAAGTCTTCTTCAACCATACAAACTTGAAAAATTGTTATAGAAATCCAAATCCAGATTTGTAATTCTCCTCCCATAACCACGTGATCACCAGTAACATTGCAGAGAGCCAACAAATATGCGACATAGATTACATTTAGAAGCAACATTCTGTGCATGCTCTTGGTTAGCTAGACCTGAAACAGAATTGTTATATCGACCAAAATGAAAATGTGTTGGGAGTGCTGGGGGTTGTCCTCTTTCCACAAGGGATGTTTGAAAATTCACACTACATGTCCAATGACTCTGAAATTGGGGGATTGCAATTCTGTGTCATGACATTTGTAAGCTTGGAGTTGATGACTGTGAAAGCTGCAAGCCAGAAACAGTATATAAAGCATGACTAATTGCAGTTTAAACATAGCATCATTCATTCATTCATCATCTATGGCCAGCTTAACCGTCGTGACCCCTTTCGGGGTTTTCTTGCGAAAGTACCGCCGTGGTTTCGCCTTGCCTTCCGTGGCCAGTCTTTACCCACCAGACTGGAAGAGGAGATGCAGACAAACATCCATGCATTTAGTGGGACTCGAACCCACGGTCGAAGCGGCCAGGCACACGAGGACCGTGCCTCAGACCGCGTGAACACTTCGCCAGCTTTAAACATAGCAACTCAAGTGGAAATATTAGCATGTGATGAATTTCTTATCGATCACAGCTAAAACCATGTAAATATTAGCTTGGCAGTATTACACATTAAGTTAAAAGGATGATTTCAAAAGTATTACATTCTTAAAGAAAGATATATATATGAACCCATTTCCATTAAAATTATTATTGCTTAGTTTCTTTGTCTTTCATGTTTCTGAAGTAGTTGGATCGTATGTGTATTATTTGTATTGCTTAAGTTGTGTGATATTAGGCACTTTAAACACATTCAATTTATGTAATTTCTTAGGTTTTGAAAAGTTGGTTCCTCAGCAGACAAAATGTTTCAACTTCAATTTGTGATAAGAAGATGAAATTTGGTGCTGCCAAAAGGCATGCGCATTACAAAAACATTTCTCCAGAATTATTTCTTGCTTTTCTGCTAGATATACCATCAATGTTCACTTGGAGCACTTGAGAGAGATCGCTGAAAATATCATGCAGGATAATTAATTCCAGAAGGGATATTAAAATTCCACAGTGTTACAGAAACACTAATTTCTTTATTACAAATTAATAACTGCATACAATCCATACTCATAATGTTATTTGGATATATTTAGAAACAATATGAGATGAGATATGACACTTTTATATGAACTGGTTAATTGAAGAACATACAACTTCTGCAAAACAACACTGCAGACATGAAAAGATATTAATCTGTAAATATATAAATACATTTTTTGTAATTGATATAGGGTCCTTTGATTATAACAACAGTGTAGGACCAACACATTCCTTCATATTCTGCTTGAAATATATAGAATTTATTGTTAAATTAACAAAACTTTGTATTTAAATGTATATTGAAAGATTATTTTAAAACATGTATTGAATGTTTTGTACTGAATATGATGACAATTTCATACACACCAGTTCATTAAAGAAAATACAACTTTTGAAAAACAACATTGCAAACATTAACTGATATTAATCTGTAAATATAAAACATATATTTTATAATTGTTATAGTGTCCTTTGATAACAAAAACAGGAAAATGACTTAACTCATGGCTTCATATTCAGCTTGAAATCTACAACACATATTGTTAAACAAACAAAACTTTGTATTTAAGTTATTACTGAAAAATTAGTGAATAATTGTAATCATTATTTCACATTGAACACTTACATTGTAACACAAATAAGAAATGCACTTATAAAGCCTGTGGTATATGGCAATTTCATCAGATGGCTATGCCATGGCCAGAAATTACTTTTGTAAACTAAAACTGCTAGGTTAAGAATAATCTTTGAATACTTTACTGAATACTAACTTAGTCCTAATAAGACTGATTTAATTCAAGGAGTTACAAAATACACTATCCTGAAGTACAAATAAAATATAATCTCATATTATGAGAATTTCCACAGGAGCTGTCAATATGGCAACTTAAAATCTCAGACTCCCTTAAAGGTGCAAAATTACTCCTCTGGCTCAAAACCAACTGACTCATAATCTTCAGAACTTAGTTGTGGTACAACTGCATCACCATTCTGATGATCTAAGCAATTTGTTTCTGTATGGACTGTATTGAACTGGATGTTAGGGACAAGCGGTACACTGTCTGAACATTTCAGACGTGAGCCTATAGGAGCACTATTTGTTGTGCTTTGGTTGTTTGTGTCAGGCTGCAGAACTAACTGTGTTGATCCTATAACAGTCGTAGTACCATTATTGGTGTCTGCATTCTTTTTCTGTAATGTATTTTGTTCAGTAGTTACATTCTGAGATAAAAACAAATCCTGTGAGAAATTCATTATATCTTCACCTTGCTTAGATGCAACACTGAAAGGTGTCTCACTCTCGTCATCTGAGAGCATTTGCACTTCATCTGTTGCCTTCTTCCCTTCATTACTTGTACTAGTACTAGGCTGCTTACGTTTTGATAAAAACAAGTTTACAGATTTTGTTCTTGATGAAGCAGCTTCTGCTTGTTTTGCACTTTCTTTCAGACTTTCTTCAGAGTTTGAATCAAATTTGAGTGTCTTTGTGTCAGTATAGTGTTTGTCTTTTGAATTCTCTGTCTCTCTGTTGCTTAGTTCCTGAGTATACAATGAACTACTGAAGATAGTCTGATTTGGTCTCTTTGAAGCATTGTTTTCTTGAACGTCATTGCTGTTAGTTTTAGAAATTTTATTTATGGCTTCAGATGTTCCCTTCTTTTCTTCATTATCAGCTGCCTGCACCTTTGTTTTCTTTACAGCAGGCTCTAAAATATTGTATTTTTTTGATCTCTTCCTTTTAGGCTTTTGTTTATTCTTTTCTGCAATAACACAAAGTAGCATGTAATTAAAATTCGTGGCAAGAAATTAAAATTTACTGTCATGTTACATGCTGTACTATAACATGGAACTTGCATTTACACAGATCCATTTTTGATCCCAAAATATGGATACTGACTTTAGAAAGGAGTTCAATATAACACAGTCTACAGTTACATAGCAAAGGAAGGGAAGAAAACTGAGTTTCTCCAGCCCACTGAACCATATGACAATAATGCAAACACACAACTTGAAGTTTTGGTAGTGTATAAAATGTTATATTACAGAAAGCAGTGTATGGTTCAGGAACCTACTTTAGAGAGTCCCTTCTCTCAGAAACCATCACTGTCACTGAAAATGACAACCTATCACACACACATTGTTTATGTACACACTTCACTATGGCTTTATGTTTTCTTCATTAGGCTTTATATTTTTATCTAAAGATACCT
The DNA here is from genome assembly GCF_000696155.1 of Zootermopsis nevadensis. Next base: position 823,449 of record NW_019059728.1, read on the forward strand.
ATTAGAAGATGCATGATAAAAGTTACCTTCTTTCAAGTCTCTGTGAATAACCAGTGCTTCATCTTCATCACTTTTCTGAGGAAATGTTTCTTCATATTCAACTGAAGAAACATAAAAACAATTAAAAATAGTTTAACATAAACCTTAACTTTTGCATGAAAATTTCACTGTTACAGCCTTCTTTGAGACTATCAGTGAAAACATACATCTGCCATTCCTTGTTTTAATCTGTTCGTGAATTATTGTTTTTTTGTAGGAATATGAAACCAAAGAAAGGAATTTGAGCTAAATCCATTGCCATACTACTTAATTTGCTATACTCAAAACACCTTTATAAAATTAAAATTAATACAGGATTATAGTAATTATAAGAACTTACCAGGTTTCCTTCCACCTTGCTGTTTCTTCTTTTTGATTGATCCAATAGGTCCCTTGTAGCGAGCAAGGAAACCAAAAATCCTAAGTCGTTCACCAACATCCATAGGCAGGGCTTTCTGTGCTTGCAGTTTGGAAACTTGGAGTCTTTTAGAATAATCTCTCCCTTGTGCAGTGGTCTGTCAGAAACAATCAAAGACTAAGTAGTAAAGAACTGGTGCAAATAGCAACATACAAAAAGAGGAGAAAAACCAGTGTAACAACATTGTATTGTGGAGCAAAAAGGAATTCATGATGGCAAACCTTACATTAGCACAGGTAATGTGAACAACCATCATTATCACCTATGCATTTGTATTTGGTATTTTAATACAGTGGATGGTGAAATGTTGTAAGATTACATATAGACTGAGTAATCCAGAAATATTTAAATATACTAGATTATTTTTAAAGGAACTCAAAAGCAAAAAGTTACAAACAAACATTTAATTTAATACAAAATAAATATATTTATATGCTCTGGGATATGATGCCCATATTATGGGAGCAAGGTGAATTATTATGGTTAACATGGAACTGACTGATGGACTTTTCACTAACAGTGGAGTAAATAATATAATAATTTATATGGGAGTGGGAAACTTACTTTCCTTAATTCCTTAGAGTTTTCATGACCTGTAAAAGGTCTCATTGAACCAGGTGTGAGCCAAGCACGAGTCACATCTTTTTCATCAAAGAACACAACATTGTAATGTGTCTGAAAACATAAAGATGATCTAAATAGTCATAAAAATAAGTACAAAGTGTATACAAAACCAGTGTATGTTTATACTTCATGAAGATAAAATATTATGACATACCATTTAGAGAAATACAGAGGATTATCATAAAATATTTTCTGAGAAATGGATACATTGAGAGATGATTGAACTAGTGATTTTTAGCCAACATACACATGATCTGGTGTGTTTTTATTATAGCAGACATTCATTATGCATATGAAAAGAATGAAATTCATTTTTAAAATGTGTTAATACAAAAGTTTATTAATTGAATGTTCATAAAAGGACTTCATACACAATAATACTCACAGGAATATCTGAGAAGCTGTTGAGCCAATAGTATTGCTCAACGTCAGGGTCATCATCGACCATTGCTGGCCACCAGGGGAAACCAGCAAGGCGTCCCCATACAATTGAGCCAGCTGTGTAGATATTGTGAATTAAATCTTCTTCTTCTAATGGTGCTGGGGGCTTCTCAGGAACAGCACAGCTATTGTACTTCTTGTCTGAAGTAGTTCAAAGAACATTTATATGAAAAAAATTAATATGAGAATAATTAACATATATAGTCATTTAATTTCAATTCCTTTCCTGTAAGTTCTACTAACTACTAAAAGGAACAGAAAAATAATGCAAACAGAAATGGAATGACTTGTCTTATAAGAGAAAAACTGGTTTTGCTTTCCTAACAAGAACTAAGTGTTTACTTTCTACCCTCGGTGACACAATTAAGAGTCAAAAAATAAACTGGAAAAACTGGACAGTTGATCTGTGAAATTCGTGCCCATGAACAATAGCGTTTCACTGATTTCCCATGTTCTATGTGCTACTGATGTCCAAGAGTAATAGGAACTAATACAATGTCTGGCGTAATATATATTATCAAAATTTAATGAAATGTATCTTATTTTTACATATGAATGAGAATCTGGTTAAGGAACCACATGGGAAGAGGAGAAGACACTTTTTGATGGGTTATGTACAATGCAAACAGTGTTAAGTACATATATAAACACATGCTCTTATTTAAGTTTAGTCACTTTTCTTGACAAGATCTTTGATGCTTAATAGGAAACAATAATTTAAAATTGTAGTCCTAAAAGTATATCACTAAAATTTCAAGAATATTTGTGAAGTTTACTATATGCGACTAAACCATAATTCATACCTCATTAAGCAGTAGGACATCATACATTCTAGAGCTTGATTCTCAGCCACTTTACTGGGGAATGAGCTTCTGGTATCCTTTACATAAAGACTAGCAGATAGAATACATGTATTCTTGGAATCAAATATCTACCCTTAATCTACTGTGATGGTAAATATTGTACAAAATTACCTGAATTCATGTGACAGAACCATTCTTGAGGGACATCAACAGGATCACGAATGTCTTGTAAGAATCGCCATTTTTTACAAATTGGACGGGAACACTGTACCCATAATCCCACATTACGCCGTTTCTGAAGCCATAACAATCTTTCTCTCAGTGACAGCTCTGGTCCTGGCTGACTCAGAATAGCCTGAGAACATTGAGTCTGAGAACAAGACTTTGGAATAATGGAATCCTGATGCATATTACTTTGTTGTGTAAAGTTACCACAATCATGGGTATGTTTCCTTTTATAAACATGGCCACACTCTTGAGAATGATGACTACACAGGGTACTGTGTTTTGAGTGGCTGTCACTTTGATTCTGTAATGAAATGGGCTGACTTAACTGGGATGAGTCTTTCATGCCAGTAACTTTGTGTTTTTTAAGAGTTGACTTCTGCAAGGAGAAATTATCTTGAGGTTTTGGAACCTGGTTCACTTGCATTTTCTTCACCTTAGGAACACTCTCAGTATCTTCACAGGCAGTCTTGTGATTCTGATCTGTATTTGTATGTTTTCTGTAGTGTTCTTGATTACTTTCATCCATCTGGCCTTGTACCAGATTCTTGGGAAGGACTGACAGGAATGATAGGTTTAGTTTCTTAGCTGAAAGGAGAATGGAAAATATATTTTTAAAATTTAATTAATAAGTAGTAATAACATCTGGAAACTACAATCTGTACATATTAGTGTCAAAAATTAAACTGAAACTAAAATTGCTCTCAAAGTATTGGAAATTTTTATACCTTTACATGTATTTATGACTCACAGTATTAAATTAAAATCCAATGCTGCTGAACGATGAAATTAATAACCAAGTAGACAGACAAACAGACATTTATACATATAATCATACAAAAAAGACACTTTCCTTGTAAGATGTTTATGTATACAGATATTGCATGACTAAAACTGAAAATGTTTATAGATTTCTTTGCAAGACTCAATGTAGCTTCTGTTGAAGAAGATAATTTTCAGATTTTAATTTATTTCCACCATATTGAGAAATATAAACTGAGAGGTGAAAAAGTATCACATTAAATAATTTGTTTGGAGAGTGGTAAGGACATGATATTAATAACACTACTAAGAAATAACAGACCAGTAGTAAATTATTCATTGTTTGTTAATTTCTTCTACTGCAATATTTGCACTATCCTCTTTATTCCCCAAGATTTAAAAGACTTCAATCATTACTGTGCCAGATATTCTTTATTAAAATTAGTCACATGATTGCCATCTAGAAATAGAAGAGGCACAAAGGGGATATTAAGTATTGATTTACATTTTTACATTTACTAAAATATAATTAAGTTTTGTTGAAATAATACCTTTCTTCTTCTTAGTTACTCCTTGTGTATCTTCAAAATTTGTTTTCTTGGACTGAAATGAATCTTTTGTAGGTGTAATTTCACACACATAGGTATTGGATTTAATAGGTTGTGCTGCTTTTCCTTCTCTTGCAAAAGCTTCCTTTTCTTGAACTTCTGTTCTAAAATATTTCATTGGTCTTTCAGCAACTTCTTGAGGTGACTGTGCTTCATTTGGTTCAGGAACAGCTGCTCTATTCTGTGTGACAATGTTATTACAAGAACAGAGAAAGTTGGATGAGAAGCAAATTTTATGCACAGTTAGGTAAGTCATCACCTTCCTGTTCCCCTTTACTTTATTCTCACATGTAAAGTGCTGCTACGTTTTTTATATACTGTATATCCTCGTTTTTAAAAAAAAACATACATTTTCACATTTTAAAATTTATGAAATCAGAGTGCAGCTTACATTTGGTGGCATCTAAGAACTGATGTTAAAAATTATAAAGTGCAAGGAAAATCTTCATGTCCATAACACTAGTCATGGAAGAGTAAACACAAAGATAGCAACAAAGAAGATTCTGAAAGTATTAATACAAATACATTTTATTTTTGAATAATGACAATTCCTACTGTCATATATATATATATATATATATCTCCCCCTCCAAATAAAACCTATCATTAAATCAAAGGTGCATCTTACAGTCAATAGCATCTTAAAATCAAGGAAATATTTTAATTAAAACTGGATAATGAAATGTGTTCTATTCATATCAGTAAAACTACTACAATCCTAAAAAGTGATTTCATCAAGCTTTGAGCCAATGGCTGATATTACACCACAGTTACAGTGTAATGGACAGTGTTCAGTGTCTGAGGTGCTTTTGACGTGCAGTGGTCTTTATAAGTTTGCTCTAGTACTATCATTAGGTGGTTTGCTGCCATTATACTATCAGATAGCCTTCTATCAGACTTAAATTAGTTTGTGGTAATGCAGTTTTACATCAGTTTAAACTTCATCATTGCTATTTCCCAGGAGTAGAGAAGGTATAACTATTTTCAAGGTTCTGTTAATTGCCAATGAAAACATACAATCAAATTGTGTGCCAGATAAATTCAGGATTGGCTCCTTAGTTAAATCATAACCTCTGTCATAATCCCACAAATAAAAATTCACTGTAAAAATTATCTGTCAATTACCTGAAGACAGGAACACAACAAACCCTTCAAATACCATGCATGTATCAAAAGTCAGTGTGGTTCACAACCATAGTGCAACTCCTGAAATAGTCCTGCATGTTCTTTTACATTAACAATCATTAATTGAAAAGAGATTATCATTTGTAATTAATTTATTAATTATGGCCACTATAACAAGGTCAAACATCATTAATTCTTCTATGTTCCTATATTTGCTCTACTTGTTTCAAACTTAACTATTGTACTAGTGGTAATTAATAACTGAATTATTGAGAATACAATGGTACAGATCAGAATTTAAAAAATATATTTTATAATTAGTATGCAATATGAAATACAGTTTTACCTCAATTTCATCCTCATCATCACTATTTCCTGTGTTATTTTTCATGGTTGGAGAAGGAATGCCTCCTGTTAAGGCTCTGTTAATAGCTGATGAAAAGATTTCATTATATTCAGTGTCAGTAAGAGATGTCATGGAGAGTGCCTGTAAAAAGTATTAGACAAACACCAGTAAGGATTTGTTATTTTATTATCAGGGTAATAGTATTTAACAGAAATTTTTGTGGTTGTTTTTCACATGAAGCAAGTTACATGAAATTGTCTGTAGATCTCACTTGATTTATATGATCTATGCATCCTTGATCACAAGTTATAGGAAAAGCAGGTACGCCGTCTCTTTTCAGACGCAGATATATGTTCAGCTAGTCAAGAAATTCCCCACCTTTTATGGAACCTGAAGGTTCATTACCGTCCACAACAGTCTGACACTAGTTCCTATTCTAAGCTACATGAATCCAATCCACACCCTTCCACTCTATTTACCTAAGATCCATTCTTCTATTATCCTCCATCTTTGCCCTCTGAGCAGTGTCTTCCCTTCAGACTTTACAATGTAATAAACTTTTTCAATAAAGTTTGATTTGAGATTTACGTAAATGGGTTATCCTGAACTGATAAGACCAAATTTAAATTTACCAGATGAATTTTAATTTAGATCCATAATTGAAATCCCTGTAGTAGTTTCAAAATCATAACATATGGATGGATTGATGGACACAGCCTCCCCATATGCATTCTCTTTATGAAAGAATTACATAAGGAAGGGGTTGAGAAATACTGAAATTGTTCTCGGTTGTTGTCATTCAAAGGCCAGAATTGTTTACCTTTGTTTCTCCTTTGTTTTCATCCTTCTTAAAATTCTTTTTGAGTGTTATGGAATCATTTGTTTCATTCTTCTTGATGTTTGGCTTCTTTTTTCCTATCAGAGGAGGATCTTTTGCCTGTTAAAATGCATAAAACACAATTTATGCAACGCAGAATGTCTACATCTCATAAATAAAGATCATGTATATATATATATATATATATATATATAGTGAAAGTTATCGGGCAACTTGGAGTTTAATGCTCTTTCTGTTTTTGAGAATCCGACATTGTATGCATTCAGAAACGTATGCCAGTATAATCAAATTATTTACATGATAATCTGAAATTAAATATAAATTATGTGTTTGACAGACAAATATTTATGTTTAGTAGGATTAGACCTCTTGCCTATTCAGATAATAGTGATCCAGCAGAGTTGTGATAAAGTGTTTGCCATCTCTTTGAGAGGTAGAGAAAGACATGACATTATGTAATTTTTATTTTTTATTATGGGATAATTATTGTATGATTTCTTGAATGGGGAATTTGAATAAATGGTCCCTCCATTTAGTTCTAATAATTACATAGAATTCCTTAGAAAATATATTTTTTTTAAATTTCAGTATTTGTTCTGCATTTTATTCCGATTCAAAATTCCCCATTAACATGTACCAAGATCTTTGGGCCAGCCTACAAGTGCTGGGATAAGAACGTAACAGGCCATTAGACCCAACACCTAGAAGGCTGATTATGATGATACAAGAAATGTGTTCAGTGGAACATAAGTCGGTCAAGAATGATTAATTTCCCGAACAGCTAGACTGATTTCGCTGAAATTTAATGCAGGAATTCTAAACTGAAATTTGGGTGAATTTAATTTTGGTATGTATCAATCTGTTACGTGTATAACTATGGACTATTGTACAGGTGATAAACATAATATTGGTTCAGGTGCTTGTGACGCTTGACGCAAGTAGGCCGAACAAGGAATACCTAGTCTTGGATAGATTGTTTTTTACGTTGAATAATTAGAGCGAACAATATATTTGATAACGCCTTGCACAAGGATTCGAACTGGCACTAAAAACATCAATGTTTGAAATATTTAGCTCTAATAATTACACAGAAATTCCATATAATTTTTTTTATGAAGGACTTTATTGGTTCTGCATTTAATTCCTTCATTATAAACAAATTCGTTATATAATCCGTAAGGAGTATAGCCTACTCTTCTTACAAATTCCATTTATACTACTGTAATTCTGCTTTTATCTCGTTTGCGAACTAAATTAATTTTTGTATGTTTCTGAGATAAACTGTATTTAAACACTTTGGTTATTACTCCCATAAAAGTGTTCATATTTAGATTTTTTCAGGAAGTCTTATTAAGTTTTGTATGTGATATAGAAAGCTGTCGAGGTACTTAAAATCGTTATCGTGTTCAATAATTTGTTACAGATACAAATCTTGCTCAGAATTTGGTCTTTGCCTTGAAAAGCCGTTTAGTCTTCACAGTAGAAACTTGCATGCTAAAGTCGTGAGCTATGTTATGTAAGATGTGTGCTTTGTGCAAGAATTTTTAGTAAATCTGAATGTCATCGTTGCATATTTTGTGCTGTTTCCGATGTCTCCGGTAATTAGTATTTTATTGTCTTTAGCGGCTAGCTGGCCCCCGATTGCCAGCTAACTGGAATTTTGGGATGAATTAAGGGCAAAGAATAAAAGAGCCTTACCATAACCTGGCATTGTGTCCTGGCTTCATGTTCTTGAAATGAAATCGTTCTTTCTGGAACACTTGCACCATGCTTTAGTGAATTATTAAATGGAGACTTGAAAGTTTTCTTATTACTTTTCTGAAGTGACATTTCTTCAAAATGTTAGTTGTACCAAACTGAAACTGCTTGAATACGTTATATGACAAAATACAAGAACACAATTTACAGCGTTCTTGATACAAGAGACGTCTTTGTTGCCGAGTTTCTACAACAATCGAAACAACATATTCGACCTTAATTTAGCGAAATATAAAAACAGTGTAGTAAGACGGCAGATATAATTTTTTTATGCCTAGTAATATTAAAAATAAAATCCAAAATGTTAAGAATGGCAAATATTACGCTATTTCATACTCTCGTAATGTGGTAGCGAAAATTATCAGTTTTGTGTTACAATTTGAAACGGAATACAATGGCGGGTGTTTAAGTCAGTATTAAATATGGCATACCAAAATAGTGAGATATCTGCTTAATACAGATAAAGCATGTTTATATTAAAATTCACTTTAAAAAAGACTAATATCAGGCAGTAGTATTTTGTATATCTGGAACTGGACAGGAAGAAAATGCAATACTACTTTCAGCAGTTTCGGGTTTTCCGTTTAACCCAACCGGAATTGTGCGAAATGGAGGGGCGTAGGGATGAGAAGAAACGTATCGCCATCGTCGATGGTGGTAGGTGCCTCGACAAGGAACGGAACTGCAGTGTTTGAATTTAGTCTTTTTTGCAAGGATATCCTGCTTAGAAAGGAAAGAACTTGTACAAAGATTCTGAAATCATTGTTAGTTTTACATTAAAGGTAAGTTCAAGCTTCAGGAATGCAATTAAATGTATTTATTTAGCTGCTATAAATCGAAATTTTTTAGGTGTATTGAAGATGCAGGGAGACGTTCCACTACGCATGCGCTAATCAAAAGACGAGGGCATGTATACAAACTCACGTGGACACTTACAATGTAATAAATATGTTATTTTCACAAAGAATGGTTTTTGATTTTTAGTAAAATGTAAATTAGTAGAAAGGGAACATATATTTTTGGCCAATGTATAATTTTTTATACTGTGTTTATGTTACAATATTCGAACATTTTGGAATATTTGAACAACCTTATATTCTCATCCCACCTTATATTGGGTTTGCAAAATATATGGCAGAACAGACCTATTTTGTACAATACACACATAAATCCATTTGGAGATCTTGGACTCAGTATCTGTATGAAATGCCTTTTAAATTTGTTAATGATATTTTTGTTTTGCTTTCAGAAATGTCCTCGGCACATGTGCAAAGACCTGTAAAAGTTGATAGTTCTGAAGAACGAACTGCTTCAAAGGATAAGGCAGTACGATCAAAAGAGAATGAAAGGTTGCAGAGAAAATCTGCATCTGGTGCTACAGGATATTTCCCTAAGAAACACAAGTATGAAAATGATGGGAGAAATTACAAGCGTAAGCGAATCCAAAGTTTCTGTATGGGAGGTGGAAAATTTTTTCCTCCTTATAAACGGAGGAAGAAGGAAGGAACAATTATTCCACCAACGAAGTTTCTTCTTGGAGGAAACATTTATGATCCATTAAATTTGAACAGCTTGCAAGATGAAGAAATTAATAGGTATGTTTAATATTAATTTTTTTGGATAATGTAAGAGCTTGTAAAATTGTACTATGTAGACTGACATATTTTACACTATTTGGGTGCTTTATTAAAATAGTTTTCTGCTTGATTAATTATATTGTCTCTTAATTCAGGGCAATGAATGCTGTTACGCCAAAGTCATCTCCTCTACCAACTCCACGACATCGTAAAGGAGAGATTGAGGTGATCATTCCACCAAATCTGCATGATCCTTTAAACCTCATATCGTGTGAAGATGATGCAGAATATGAGCAACAACTTGTATCTCCTACTAAACGTGGTCGGAAGTCACGGAACAGAAAGAAAAAACGCAATTCATCATCTGGTGGATCATGTAAGGAAGACAGTGTGGATGGATCAGTGTCGATTATGAACAATGAAAAGGTCAAAAATTTGGAGGAAGAAAAGGTTACTTCTTCGAATGAGAACATTGTTGCTGCACCTGTTCGGATACAAGAAAATCCTGCAAAAAGGGAACTAAGTCTTGAGTTATCAATAAAAGAGAAGGACAAGAAAGGTCGTAAGGGGCCTGAAGATTCCACTTCTGGTAAAGATAGTAAAATTGAGAAAAAATGGAAGCCAGATTTAAAGGATAAGATTGTGAGTCCTGTAATTCCACAGCCTGGAGCATGGAAGAGGCCACCACAATACGGTCACAGAGGTGGTGGAAATATAGCTAGGGGAGGTGATGGTCCAGCAACTGATGGAAGGTTTAACAGATTTCGACCAGGTGGTAACTGGCAGCATAAAAAAGATCCAAAGCTACAACCAATGCCAAATTTCAAAAAGAAGAATGATTATTTCAAGTATGGAAACTATTTGAAGTAAGTGATTCAGTATTGTTAATGTAGTTGCAATGAAAATCCCATTCTTTGCTATGGATCCTTGCATGTAGTTACTGGTTTCCTATTATAGGCAGTCTGAATGGGTATGGGAACTAATTGATAGTCTGAATCTGACTGATATCTAAATACACTTATCAGTTTCATGCAAATCACACATTTGCTTTCAGATTTGTAATTATTGTTTTATCTTTTATAAATGAAAGTACAGTTACTGTTTCCAGATGAGGATCACAAAAGCATTACGAGCTCTCCTGCCAAGCATTTCTCTGTAGTTTTCTTCAGTCTTTTTTAGACAGTTGCAGGGATATTATCTTGAAATAGGGTTTGACTGCTTGCTTCCAGATCCTCACATATTCAGCATTTGTAATCATATTCCCATATTATATGAAACCATCATGTTTACAGTTTAAATAGGATTATTAAATCAGTGGTTGTAAATTCAGTATTTCTCATATGCGATGAAGGTTTTGCAGTTTATTTTTTTATCTTTTCAGGTATTATGGCTACCGAAATCCTCAGCATGAAGTTGACATTCGTCTGAAATATTTTGAAAAACGAAAGGAGTTGTTCCAAGATAAGGATGTACTTGATATTGGGTGCAACATTGGTCATGTCACTTTGATAGTGGCACGTGATTTTAGAGCAAGAAGTGTTGTTGGTTTGGACATAGATAGAAAACTTATTGCTATAGCTCGAAAGAATGTAAGACATTATGTGAACTATGCTGACTCTCCACCAAATGATGAACCTGAACCTGGAGGTGGGAGCTGTGGACAAGAACAAGCAAGTGATTTAAAGTTCTTTCCCATCTCAATGCCAATTGTATATGGTCCTGTTGATATACCAGGCATTAGTCATGGACAGAGCCCTTCTGCATCAAAGAAGTTTCCACACAATGTCACTTTTATACAGGTAATCTCATAGTCTTTTGCATATTATAACATGTTAGGAAATTAAAATAGGAGCATGAACATACTTGGAATTCCATGAAGATCACCTATAGTCACTGTGCATTTAATTATAATGACCAAAATGTGAATAATAATATCCCATTTTTATCACAGTTCTCATTACAGTATTAAGATTAACATACATTGGTCATTGAAAAGAAATGTTGAAATCACTTACCTTTGGCATGGTGTTCAAACCTTATATTTTTAATATCACTCACACTGCAGATGCCCTTTATAATAGGCCACCATACTAATTTGCCTTATCACATTGCAGTGATTCCACCAACATCATTATCAAACTACATTTTAAAGATTTATCATTACACAGAAATAAATATGTATTAAATGGCACTAATTTATTGTTCCCACCTTAAAAAGTTTGCAGATGTGCTATGTTTATATTGTTGAAGACAGGAAATTAATAATTATTAAGATAGGCATTGATGCTCCTTGGGGCACACAGGCAGACACACTCGAATCATTAATGAGTCCCCTTAAAGTGATGGTGACCATGTTTATCCACAATAAGGGGGCCTTACTTGCACTTTGGAACTGGGCTTTCAGCCTAGTATTAAATCATATGATTTTATGTTTAGAATATGTTTGTGGGTAATTCTGTACAGAAATAATTTCTTTCCCCCAGGGTAATTATGTGTTGGAATCCGATTCCTTGCTGGCAACAGAACAGCCACAATTTGATGTCATATTGTGCCTGAGTATTACCAAATGGATGCATCTGAACTGGGGAGATACAGGATTGAAGCAAGCATTTCGGCGCATGTACTTACAGCTAAGACCAGGAGGGCATCTCATCCTGGAACCCCAAGCATGGGAATCTTATAAAAGAAAAAAGAACCTGACTGTGAGTTCACATTAATTCATTATTTGATAATTTATTAAATTTGTTAGTATAATATGGATTAAAGGTAACAGAATGAAGAATTAGTCAAAAGAATGCATTTCTGACATACAGGAATGGAAGGCATTATTATAAGTGATACAGTAAAACAGGTGCTTGTAAGTGGACAGGAGCTGGGGTGGCTCAGTCAGTATAGTGACTGATTGCAGATTGGACAATCGGGGTGTAATTCCTGGCATGGGGCTGAGATTTTTCTTCTGGCCTCTGCATCCAAACCAGCTCTGGGGCCTAGTCAACCTCCTCTCCATTGGGTACTGGGGGTCCTTTCTAGAGGAGTGAATTGGCTGAGGTATGCTGCTAACCACTCCCATCTAGTGCTGGGATAAAGAATGTATAGGGGGACACCATTGCTTTTATTTTAGATTGAGCATGAGGAGGCAAGGTTTATTCCCTTTTCTTTTCAGAACCAAGAACCAACTCAAAACTATAATACAGACTTCAGATTATCTCATTGCAGTTGCCTAGGATTACATTAGAAAACTTTACTTGTTGCATCAGTAGGCTTCTCAAAGATTCAGAATATCAGATTCAGGCTGATGTGTCATGAAATTAGGTGTTTGAAGGTCATGGAATGAGGTGAACCTCCTCTACTGCACAGCTGTAAGTTTACAGTGCTGCATTACCAACTTTGCCGTACTGTGGATCTTATTCATTTTTCACAAGTTCATAATATATTATAGCTTATATCCTGCATTGAAACATTGGAGTCACAGTGGCCGTGCGGTCTGAGGTGCGGGCCTTGTGCCGCTTGGTGACTGGGACCATGGGTTCGAATCCCACTCAAGCCAAGGATGTTTGTCCGCGTTTTTCTGTGTTGTGCTGTCCTGTGTACAGGTAGAGGCCTTGCGACGGGCCGATCCCTCATCCAAGGAGTCCTACCAAAATGTCTATAGATCAACCTCTTCCAGTCTGGAGGATAAAAAGACTGGCCACGGAAGGCAAGGTGAAACCACTGTGGTACTTTCACAAGATGGGGTCACGATGGTCAAGCTGGCCATAGATGATGGGAAAAAAATTGAAACATTGACCTGGAGTAGTAATATGAATTGAAATGTCCTCAGTGATTACAACACAATTGAAGCAGGACAGACTGGGAAAATCTAACGTGAGAAGTCAGAATAATCAGATGTGTACTACACAACAGTTCACAAAATGAGAAAGATATTTTTCTGCTTGATGCATCATTGATTGATAGTGATTGCTCATTTATAGCTTATATAATGAAACTATCAACTGCAGAGGTTGGTTAGTGTTGAATTGTGAGAAGGGTTATGAATTTGTGAATCTGTGTAGTCAGAGCTCCTGAATGTCATTAAATAAATTTGTGAAGTAGATATGATGCCTTTCAGATTTGCATGGAAGGGCTGAAGAAAGCATTGCAAAACCTCAGTCAGGATGGCAGATCACCTGGCAGATTTCAGTTTGAGTTCCTTAATACAATTTAGATTGACCTCTGATCTAACCTCTTCATTAAATTCTTAAAGATTTTTTTTGTATCTTATCCTGATAAATGATACTTTAAGTGAGAAAGTGTTTTTATTTGCATGTGTCAGCAGGTTGTTAAATCTATGTATGAAACTGTTGTTCATCTGTTACAGTGTCCTTTCTGTAGTTACTGGTCAGTGAAAATTCTGCATTAACTAGCTGCTACTTCTTGATATGAAAAAGTTTAAAACATAGTTCATGTACCCTCTCCAAGTAATATGTTTTTGTTATGATACACAAACTAATCTCATTGTTGGCAGATGTCTTCTTTTCCTAGGAATGATTTTTAAATGAATTTGAGATGCTAAGTTTCCTCTTCTGTAGCATTATTATACTGGCATTCTTAATGTCAGCACTTGGTGGAGGGAAGGAGCCACACTGGTGCCTATTTGATAAAAACTGGATGGAGTCCTGGAATCATTCTGGATACAGTGCTGAAGAGAGATCCCAGCCCCTGCCAGGAATCAAACTACAGTCATCCATTCCAGTTCAGTTGCATTAATATTATGTATGTTCCAGCTTTTTTTGGTGGCCAGTAACTCAGATTTGTTATCTTATATTTGTACTGACTTTATTTCAGGAGACCATCTTCAAGAATTACCACAACATCGAGTTATTCCCACAGAAGTTTACAGAATATCTTCTTTCATCAGAAGTTGGTTTCACTCAGTGTGAAGTAATCGGTACTCCATTCCACCAGTCTAAGGGTTTTCAGCGACCCATTCAGTTGTTCACCAAGGGTGAAATTTCACCATCTCGTTCAGCAGCCAGTAATACCAACACACCATCTCACACAGTTGTCACAGGTACTTCACGAGCCCCTGTTTACATGCCTGTTAGCATTTCTAGTAGAGAAATTGATGATGATGGTGATGATACTGTGGGGAATAACTGTGGTACTGAAACTTACAAAGCGTGTAACATTGTAGCAGGAGAACTGGTTACAATGAAAACAGGTGGAACTGAAAATTTGGAAGAACATGATGATGTTCCCAATAGGTCTTTCAATGATCATTTTCAAATGAATATTTCAAATGAACAGGATATGAATCCTGGTGTCCCTCTAATGAGAGGTAGTCCCCCTGTTTCAACAGACAATGGTGGAGTAATCAAAGCAATGGACATAGTTAACAGTATTTCAAATGTAGGATCAGACCTTACAGTAAATGAAGAAAAGGAAATGGAATTTGAAAGTGCAATATATGAGAAGGTGTGTGCTAACATTAAACCGGAGGTTGATGGAATAGTTTCAGACAGTTTGACGAGGCAGGAAGAAGTGATTTCTGTAAGGGTAGCAAAAGTTGATACAAACAGTGAAAAATTTGCATGTGATAAGCAAAGAGCTAACCCTGAAGCTGTGAAGATGGAAACAAATTCTTCTCCGAATGAAACATAAATTAGAACACTATGGCAGTTTCAGAGGATAATGTTAATCAATTACAGACTACTCAAATATATATATTATATGTAAAATTCTCTAAAAGACTGCAAACAGTGTGAGGATTATCAGTGTTGGTATGCTAAATTTATTGAATATGTTTACAATAAATGGGCCAAGATTTGGTGTGATCTGTATTTTTTTTATTAAAGACTGATTAAGATTAAGTGACATACACAGCAGTCAAGGTACAGGAGAAGCGTGATGACAAACACAAAATATGTTGGCATGAAATTGTTAAATTTACTTTATGGAACTGTATAGATGTAGCATAGCTGAGAATTTGTTTCCAAGAATTTGTACACATTCGTGTTGATTTAACCTTTACTGAACTGGAATAAGGAACTTAAATACCTTATACTGGGCTGCTGGCCAGACTTTAGCTCTGGGGTTAACAGTTACTGTATGCTACTGTGATGCACAGCCGAGAAAGGTTGAATATGGTGGAACATCATGCTTTGTTACTTTATTTTGTAAGACTTTCTCTCACAGCATATTAATGTATATTTTATGCACAATGTTGCTTGATGTGTATGATAGTAAAATATTAAAAATTC
Source organism: Zootermopsis nevadensis (assembly GCF_000696155.1). The sequence continues at coordinate 839,252 of NW_019059728.1, forward strand.
TATATATATCTTTTCACTTATAAGAATGTTCCTTCTACCTTGTGCTTATTTTATGGACACCTTCTCCTGATATAAATCAGTTCTCTCAGCTCTCGTCAATCTGGCTGTGTGACTGAATTTTCTGCAGTTACTGAATTCAAGTCTGGCATCTTGAGCTATACTTTCAAAGACACATTGCCAAACATTTAAGGCTATACAGAAAAGCTGAACTATTTGCAGTCATGGAGTTCTTGTATACATGACATATTCACATATACCTCTATTGCATTGCCACATTCAATGTTGCATATTAATATCAACTTGAAAGAGTTCTTATGCAGGAATGTTTTGCAAAGGATGATTAATGAATATTGCCTTAATATTAGGTACTGTACTGGACAGATCATTAATTAAATGTGATATATATTATTTAGACAGTAATATTACAGTACTAAGGAATCATAATTGTTTCACATATTTTTACATGATAGCTAATAATTTTGTGAAAAACATTACAATTGTATTTCCATACCTACAATTTATAACATCCACAGTATGGCTATGAGGCCTGTAGAGGTTAGACTTGAATGACATAGATTCTTTAGTTCATATGGCTTTGAAGAAAGGTCAATGTGAAGAGCTGTCATGCAAAAATGTAGAAAGACTGGGAGATTACTGCCCTGTGCTTGTTCTTAAGAAATGTGACAAGTACATGGGGTCACAATTAGTATCCCACACCTTTCTACACTATTTTTAGTATTGTTACTTGTACACTGTCTTAAGTACATCACCATGGAACATAAACCAATTTCTCTACACAATCACTGTCATGCTCAATTACTTTGTGCCACCTCAAAACTTGAGCTTGTATGTCTGCAGTAAAATTTCTGTTCTTCATACTTCAGCCACTGTTTCACAGCCTTCACAAGGGAGTTACAGTCCACCAATTTTGTACCACAAATGCCATCCATGAGCTTAAAGTGCCAGTTCAGGATGGTATGAAGAATGGGGTGGCATTAGTCCATGTAATCTTGGCAATCACTTCTGCAGTTCACAGACTGGTGTGGAGTTGAGCATTGTGGTGCATGTGACCATGTGGTCAAACAGTGCAGGCACTTCAAAAGTTTGTGTGCTGTCATACAGCTCTGAATTGATGGTACTGGTTCCTTTTGGCATGATTCTTACAAGTATAACTTACTCATCAAGACCCTACCAGTGGAAAGTGCAGTCTTTGAACATCTTTTCTGTGTAGAATTTCCATGACACCACTGCATCAACTGTCTCTTTGTTTCGAAGTGGTAAAATAAGTTTCGTCTCGCGCCACGAACAATCAAATCGTGCGAGGTGTCTGTGTCAACTGTCGGGGGAACACGCACGAGCACATGTTTGCTTCAGCAGCATCCAGTTTTTGTTAGTTATGCGTCCACTTGCTGTTATGACTATGACGGCATCCGTTTGTGGTGATTGCAGCCTTGCACTGCCAGAGTGTCATCCCTGTACACTTTCTGTAGTCGCTTCTGGATGTTTCCAATGGTTTTCTTCTGAAATACCGAAAACTCAAGAACAGCAGAGTAATGTACTTTTAATGGAAATTATATTTCTTACTAATGCGGAAGAGGACAGCCATATTTAGCGGTTGCCACAACACCGCCACATGTGGGAAGAAATTTGTAACTATCAGTATAATAGGCGGTAAAAATGAAGATGCGGCGGGAAAGTAACATTCTGAAAAGAAATATTATGCCGTAAAATAAGTGTGGGGCATTACTTTAGGAGTGACCTGCGTATATTAGTGTTACTGTGGGGGGGGGGATTTCTATCTTTTTAACAAGGCTCCGCATTTAGAATTAGCTGCTGTGAGACCTACCAGAGACTTCAAATAATGTGATTCAAGAATACATTGCCACATCATGCTGATTAGAAATTGGGACTCTACTATCCATTATGAAGAATGGAAAGTGAACCTAAAAACTATAATCGGAATTGTAACTTAATTTGTGCTCTGTTAAACATATTTGCTATTTGAAAGAAAGCCATCACCAATTGAACATTCTCTTCCATTTCTTCCATCCAGTATCTCCTAGAAACAACTTAAAAATTTGGTATGTGAATTGATTTGTCTTTTAAAGTAAGATAATTTATTTCTCTGAGTATCTAGCTTGGAAAACTGCTGTACAAACTTTACTCAAAGTACTTGTATTTTAGCATGATATTTAACTAAGGAGTGCCCTAAGCTTTTTATTTAGCTTATTTAATATGTTTTAAAGTATATAACAAAATATTAAGGTGGATTTTTCTCATTCTAAACCTTATTTTCATTCTGTCACCATCAATGTAGTGTGTTGTAATAAACATTATATTGATACACATTAAATGCATTTAACGAGAATTCCAAAAGAATTAACCTACAATAAGGTTTCCAAATTTATATTGCTGTATGTAAATGACTGTTTTCTGGGATGTTGTAGTCAGGTAAATATTGACCGACATTTCAAAGAACTTGTACCTGCATCATAAGGGTCATAAGTGATCTGAAACATCCATCAATATCAGCCAGTGAAAACTTCTAGAAGACAGCCATTTTTATACTCATTGCCATAAGGACTCCTAAAATCATCTTCTATTTCCATGTTTTCATGACTGGCAAGTGCTCAAACATTTTGTGTAACATTTTTAGTTGTTTTTCCTTGTCATATTTCTTTAATGCCCTGTTGCAATATGGAACAGTTAAGAAGTACTAATATAAAATACATATCCATAAAACACAGTAGGGACCTTCCATCATTTTAACTTCAAGCTTTGTGTATAAGTCCAACTTCTCCAAGTGAATTAAAATTTAAATATGATCAGGAAACATTTCAATAAGAGCTTTACGGTCAAGTGGCACTGCTACATGTGCATGGGCAAACTTTTGAGCTATATTTTGTGAGGGTGGATGAGTGGGTGGAGGTTCAGGGCACCCTCATGCCCTCGGGGTGAAAAAATCACCCCTAAAGGCGGATGAACCCAGATGGGTCAACGGCATAGGATGCGGAAGGCAAGGGGAATCCACCGCATTAAAGATCCTCAGGATTTCCCAAGTATCAGCAGCTCGGAATAGCTGTTGCCAACCAATCCTAGGATTGATTACAAAAGAAGAAGATTAGCCAAGATAGCTAAAGTAGTAGAGTGATTGGTTCTGAATTGGTTGATAGATTCAGTACTCACCATGTTCTGACTGGAAATTGTATCCACCCATAATCCTATTCAATGGGTATCATACCTTTTGCCCTAGAGTTAAAGAAGCTGGAGCATGAAACTAACCATTTCTCTCCTTCTATTGCTGTATTAATGATACATATCTCCACTCTTCCCATACACTGTCATGGCATGTTACTTAGGAGCAAGATGACTTTTTATGACATCTGTATGAAATTCATCATATTATTTTGTTGGAAAAGGTGTTGAAATTGTACGTGGTATTCGGCTCCTACTCTCTTCTGCAATTTCACTGTTTTTGATGGAAGTAAATTGGGAGAAATAGATAGTAGTAAAAGTGGTTATTTTAGGAACTTGAATATGTTTTATCTTCTCACACTAATTTTTGTCTGGTATGACCTGTGAATATCACAAAAATGTGTCCATCATATCTCCACAAAATCAAACAGCATGGCAAAACCAACTAAAAATGTTAGTAATACAGGAAGAAAACTGTCAATTCTAAGACCAACTTATTTTTATGGAAACATGAATCTCTGTGGGGGTCCAATTACAAACTCTATCCTAATTGTCTAGTAATAATAGTTTAATTTGTTCAGCAACAATAATAGCAATTGCAAAATAGGATGAGAGTTACATTTGCCTCTGTCTGTGATTGAATGTCTTTATGTATTCCTTACATTGATTATATTTCCTGAAGACATAATAGGATTGAAAGAATGTCACTGTTACTGCTGCGCTGATTTCTAACAAAAATGTTAACATCTAACCAGTTTGGTAGAGTTTTAGCAACTGTCTGTTTGGTATGGTAATTTGAGAGTTTATCAGTGCATTACTATAGAAACGTTTTAGTAGATATGAGTACAACAGCACACTGGCAGTTTAAAAAGTGTGTATTAATGTTCTTTATTCCACAAACTACAGATAAAAAGAAAATTATATGTTAAATATTTCTTATATAATGAAAAATGGCAATACAATACCATTATCATATATTATATTCATGCCCTCTCAATCTGACTAAAAATAATTGGCATGTTGTGTTACAAGAAATGGTCTATCAATGACTTTATTAACAATGAAGTTAAAACGCATAACTGACTATATACTACATGTATATCAAGAACATTCATCAACAATTAACAGATGAGTGTAGTATGTTTATTCTTATTTTACATGCACACAAACACACACAGCTATCAAATGGCAGTTTGGTTCTTTACTGTAGGTATGCAGCATATTATGTGATTTGTACACAACGGTTGAAGTTGTGTTACTCTTATAAACGCAGTTGATTTGTGTCCTTATCTGTTTCATTTATAAAACATTATTCAGTGTTTTCACTTACACAAGTAATTACAATATATATTTTTTTTGTCATACACAGTTTTAATTAATGCATTTGAATATAAAATTAGGGCTAAATTGAAGTTCACTAGTTTCTGCTGATATTTCATGTGAGAACTTGTCACAAACACCTTTGTCAGTAAATATGTGTTTTGTGTAATATAATTCATATAATAGGAATTTAATCTTAAATGTAATATGGATATGAATCTTCCATCAAAATGAAAGCTGTTTATACAGGTACTGGTGTGGGCAATAGTAGGTGTGAAAAGTGCCAGTGTGCTACAGTACTGTAACCCTATTTGAGCACTGTACTCTTCAGGAATACAGATTTTTATGTAGTGTGTATAAGTATGTAATGTCTTATTGATATGGCACACATATCTTCACTAAATTGTGTTAATTTATGAATTTGAAAACTTTATATGAAAGATTTTTTAATATAAGTATGAAAATCAGGATCTGGGGAGAGAAGAGAGTTGATTGGTAAATGTGTAAATTTTGAGATGTAGGAAAACCTCTGATGTGATGGGCTTCAATCAAGGGAAAAATTATAACAAAATGTTTTTGGAATTCATAAATATGTTGTCTACAAATACAGTTCTCTGGTTTTCCTGAGAATATGACAGAAAAACCCTGTCTGTTCCCTGCTCTTGACTCACATTTGAAATAAAAGTGCATATAATGGAATTAGAATGTGCTGTGCTGCAATTCCTTCAGTGTTATAAAAGTTCTTATTACATATTTACAAACTCTTTCCAATCAAAAGAACTGTTTCTTTAAATCATGCCATTCTGCTGATATTCAGCTCCTTAAAACTGTATTTATTTTATTAACTTTGTGGTGGTAAGTCAGGATTATTTGAAGTCATTTTCTGTCAGATAACTAGTAAGTTGTGATAGGACGTAACTTAACCATATATTATTGTTTGGAAGTGTGTTGACAATTAAATAACACAGATCCATTTTCCCTGCAGTATTATTTTTCTGCTATCAAGGAATCAAACTTGTATCTTTCATACACTAACATCCATATTATAAGTTTCCAGATATTTATATATAAGTTTAAAGGAGATTGTGGGTTTAGAGGTTTTGTTTTGTTCTCATTTTTCTTTTTGATAGATTATTGCATTGTTCTAATTTATTATAGCCACTGAATCAGAATTGTGTAAATAGGTATACTTTATTACTGATACACATCATTTAATAATTTCTTTCTGGTTTCATTATGATTTCTTCTTTGAAGGAAAGCCTGTTCATGTGAATGTGTTTGGAAAGAGTTAGAATTGCAGTTATATGTCAAAAATAAAGCTTTCCTTCTAAAATATTTCTGAAAAGTACCAGGATGTGACTGAAGTTCAACTTTTATGGTCATTTCTGATCGCACTCCATGTAAAATTACCTTTCAGAAGTGGCATTTAACACTGTGATACATGTATTCTCAAGTTTCCTTCACACTATTTGCACTTATGTTTATAAACATCTTAGCTCTGGAGTAACTGTCTTCATTCAGTCATCAATAACATCCCATAAAATTAATGTGGCATCAGTACCACCTACAGTGACAACATTCTTGTCGTTATACATAAAGCGTGCTGTAGCTATTTGCATGCTGTATACTTTCTCTTCATTGTACTCTGCCTTGGCACTCAGACATGGGTACCTGCATAAAGAAGTAACACACTTTTAAATTTCATAAGAGGCATAAATTATAATCCTACTAAATCAGGTTACATGGTCTATTTTTGTATAAAGTTAATGTTGAGGAAACAATATTTTATTACATTTGTGGGAAAGCTGTTGTACTTAACACTTATTGACTTCACACCATGTCTGACAGGCAGTTGAGCTAAATGTGCATCACACTAGCATACTACAAAACCAACTATAGTATGAGAACATAAAGGTTCAAGTCAGCTGACACAGCCTGCCATTAGACAACATATTAAAAACTACATCAGTCCAATTCATACACATCACTGCAACATATGTTTAAAACATTTTAATTTTTCAAATCCCCACATATACAAAAGTGGAAAGGTATACACAATTACCACAGTTTTGTTTACTATTTTGCATACCTCATTGTTAATTTATTATAGGTATAAATGTGTTATTGTAAATAAGGTTAGAAGATATTTCTTATATTTTGTTAGGTATAATTAATATAAATAAATGTTTCCTGCTAAAATATTCCAACTTACCGGAAAAGCCTCAAGTATCCATCAGCATCTCCAGTCACTAACAGGTCATGTGCAGCTGATCGATTTGCTGTTACAATGAGTGAGGCCATAGGATAGAATCTGTTATTCCAGATTCCTGTAAAGAGGTTATTGTGATATAAGACACACTGTTTGTCTCTATGTTGTCTTGAGAAAGTAAATATTTGGAATGAAAATTGAAGACACTTGTATCTTTACCCAGGTACAATACAATAACGTAGGTACAAATGTGAAAACAACTCTGTCCTGTTTTCTCCTTTCTAAGATGAACCACAAGAATTAACATAGTCTCATGAGTGCATGTACTGTCTGTTATTTTGTAGAAAAGCTTTGGCCTTAGCAGTGTGAAAAGCTAAATATTAGTCAGATGATAAAATTTTGGAGCCTGTAAATTCTTCCATTTATCTTATTTTTTATCTAAACTTTTTCTCCACCATACTTCCCAAGTAGACAGATGTGTCTACTTTTTTATATATTTTCCATTTATTTGACTTCTTTTTATGTAATGATACTGTTCTCCCTCTGTGTGCAGTATTCACATCCTTTGTTTTATTTTGAACAAATTGTGAGAGGACTGTTAATTTTCTGATTTTTAATATTGGCCATTTTAATTGAACTTGCACATACCTGCTACTAGGAAACCAATGGTGGCATTGTGCGTATACCACTTGACATCTTTCATACCAATAGAACTTTTCTCTGTCACAACATTCTTAATGTCCCCTGTGAATAATAAGTACATTGCTGAGTTAGTCATAATTTCTTAAATTGCTCTAATGACAACAAGGGAAACATAATTGGTGCTATGTAACACAAGATATAATAATATATATTAATTTGTACCATGTGAAGTGTGCACCTATTTCTAAGACTGATCCAAAGACTTTGCTTCTGTTATGTGCTAAAAGAATTGAAAATTAATATAAATTATTTGAAAAATTATGATCATAACTGTGATATTGGTATAAGTATTTCCTTCATATTTAAATGAATGTGACATCACCAAATAATATTATTAAAAATATGGAACAAAATTTACAGAATGGAAATGTTTATCAGCAGGTTTGAAATTGAATATTCAATAAAATACAATAATTCTAAATAGCTTGTAGCTTTTAAATAGATTTACTGATTTTAAATAAGGGACAAATTTCGTGCAGCTATTACTATCACCACTATGATGATAGTGCTTATATGTAGATTTGTATCTTGATTTCTGAATATAATATTATTTATTTGTATGGTATGACATAGTCTAAATTAATAATGAAAGTTCATTCATCGTTCTATATATGTAGCCTTCAGCCAACTTGTCCACAAATGATGAATGTCCTTGACAGGAAATTTACTCTGACAAAATGTGCTGTAGGTATACTCACAAAATACAAGATCATAATCTGCCGTAACTGTCTGTAAATAACACCCATCTGTACTCCAGTCAAGTTGAGTGAGTGGTTGTGAACCTCGAATTTTGTTCCACTTTTTGTATGAAAAGCCATCACGGCTGACACGGAACAAGTACACACTACCATTCTGTGATCCTAGTGCAATCATGTCACCAGCTGCAAACAGAGAGAAAATAATTCATTTATACAATAGCACTAATAGTTTATACTTACCCACTCATTATAGGATATACTTTTGTAGCCTCATGCCTCAGATCTGGTTAGGATACCTGCTATTTTGAAGATTTTCACAGTATTTACAGTTCATCAAACTATATGCTGGAACAATACTTTAAAACAGGTTATGACCACCTCTTTGCACATCCCTCTGAGATAATTATACTAATTGTTTCACATCTCATTAAACACTACATAACCTTGACAGGTTAAATGGCATCATTAAATAAACTGAAGAATAAGAACTGATGAACAAGGACATCTCATATAATAAAATGACTGGCTATAGGCTTGAAAATTGTAGTTTATTTTCTGACAAGGACATGGATTTTTCTCCTTCCCACCACGTTCATATTGGTTCTTGGACCCACTAAGCCTCCAATTCAGGATTTCCAGGGGCTGTATCCCTGGTGAAAAAATTGGTGAATTGTGATTCTTATCACTCATCTCCATCTAGTGTCACTAACTGAATTGTAAAATCTTGTTGAAAATGAACCAGGTATTTTAAATGAGATTTGAGGTTCTTACAGCTGTGAAGATGTCAATGATGGTCTTCTGGAATGTGTCACAGTGTGAACTTATAGGTGGTCAAGGATGGCACAGTATGTGCATCACAAGCCAGAAGACCAACATTGACAGGAATTCCGAAGTTAAAAATGAAAACATGCACTCAGATTTGTCTCAGATATCAGAATATAATGTAATGTAAAAGAAAGTAGTGTGATAATATGAACTGAAAAATAACGTACCTGGGTTGTATCCCAAGCAGTTAAGCGGTGAGCCACAAACCCTTATTGTAACAACAGGAGCCCCATTTTCTGCATTGAGTACTACAAGGTGGCCCTCTGTGCTACCAGCTGCTAACACCACTCCAAATGGATGGAAACATAAGGAAACACTCTCATATAAACCCTGAAACATAATGTTTACATCAAATCATTTCTATATTAAAAATAACATTTGCTTAATAATAGTAGTAGTAGTAGCAGTAGCTGTAGCAGCAGCAGCAGTAATAGTGGCAGCATTTGAATGATGTAGCGGGGTTGAAAAATTCAAAAGTAAGGGCTCGATTTCCTCCAAAAAATCTTCCAAAATTGGCAAAAAGAAAAAGAAATTGCTAGTAAAATAGTCCAATTACTTGGGGTGGGGAAAGACAGACAAAATAGTGGAGGACTCTCACAGATTGAAACTCGCTGCGCACCTGGACACTCCATAACAGTTTGTTTCTCCTCCACATTGCAATATTCTTGTCATGTCCTCCAGTTGCAAACATGTCATCGTCTGGGTGAACAGCCAACCCCCACAAATGTCTGCTATGTCCAAATACAACCTGAAACAGGCATATAAAACTTGTATGAATAATCGGTTTGACAAATTGACCATTCAAGAATCTTTATGTATAGTACTAAAATATAAACTAAAATCACAAAGCAGTATGATGTCTGTTACATAGAGTAAGAAGAAAAATTTATAATTGTGTTGTTATGCAACAGTATAACTTATTTTTTATTACATATAATTGACGGTAGCTGGAATCTACTTTTTCAATCTGCAACTGTGCACTACTTCACATTCATCTCTTTTTTGTTTTCTGTCTTCTCAAATACTTCTGACTTCCACCCGTTTATTACTTCATTACGAGTAATATTAATTGCATTTTTTTTTAGTTCAATAACTTAACATAATGATTAATTCTCACTTCCCATCACCTGATACTATTTTACCTGCTTTTATTTGAATCATATACATTCATGTACATCACTCTTTTCCCCTCAAGATGCTATCATTCATGTACTGCTTAATGCGTTATTATGTGTGGACTTCAAATAAGAATTCTAGGTCATGTGCTGATATATTCAATCACAAACTGAATGTTCATTTGAACCGACTAACTTTCTTAGGGCTGTTGACTGTTACAAACATGAAACTACCTTTATGTGAAAATGTTTAGTTTAGATTATATTTTATGCATTCCATGGATCCCTGTTAATCGTTATGTGGAACATGTCAGTGTACAGACAAACTCAATAAGCGAGTTACATTAAGAACTCACAGCTTTTGTATCCCACATTTAGCATACTTGTATTTATATTATCAACCATGAAGAGACTATGACAGCTTGTAAAATATTTTAAAATTTTGGTTAGATTTAAATAACAGGTGATGCATACTTGGTTGAACCTTCTTTGTAAGGATCCTTCCATTATGTTGTTTCGTGTGGTGCCAACGTAGATGTTGCCATCATTTCTTCCTGGTCGCTGTGGATAAATACTTCGAACGCCACCTGCTGACTCCGGCAGCTAAAGTAAATAAAATTAAACTCACTCTTTAAGAAAATTAATTTATACATATATTTCATGTGAAAATAAATAGTTTTTAGTTGAGTGAAATAATGACACCATTCAAGATCCATATCTGAATTTTTTGTTTGCTCTACTATTTCAAGTGCCTGATAATTGAAGATTTCTGTCTTCTGGGTTGTTGCGCTGTGTAGTCTGGTCGATGTTTACCAACGTTTCAGAGGTCATACTGCCTCCATCATCAGGGCGATGAGTATGAAGATTTCTGTCTTCTGGGTTGTTGCGCTGTGTAGTCTGGTCGATGTTCGATGAGATGACGGAGGCAGTATGACCTCTGAAACTAGAAAACAGAAACGGCAGAATGTGTGTGTGTGTGTTTAGTAAACAGTTTTCATTAAATCACATAGATTTCTTAAATGCAGATTATAATGTTTGATGAACTTGCCAACCTTTGTCTCAGTGATCTTCTTGTAGTTCTGAAGTGTGTCCCAAGCAATTATCTTGCGATCCTTTTCGCCTCCTGAAAGTAGTGTGCCCTCTGACAGCATGACAAGAGCACTGATGCCCTTGGTATGAGCCTGAATATAACATGAGGACAGTAAACAATTAATGTCAATTACGTACACATACGACTTGGTGATCTTGTATGTTACTCCAAATTTTCTTTATTTTAACAAGAAAAATAAGGGGGAAATTTTGGTTGTGGCCTTTTGGATTGTTGTGCCCCACAGTCTTGTGGTTGTACACCAACCTTTTTGGAGAACGTACTGTCTTCATCTTCAGGGTTAACGTAAATTGACATCACCGTGAAAAAGTTGAATCCTACATGAGCTAAAGATTGTCATAAAAACTGTATTTACCTCAAACTCCATGCGGACGAAGTAAGCGCCATCGCTGTCAACTGAATAAATTGTGATGAATCCGTCACCATCAGCTGTTACCACGTCTCCGTCTTGCTCAAATTGAAGCGTTGTGATGTTGGTTCTTGATGTCTGAAATTAGTGATAATTCTTTGAGCTTTTCCTTTCTGTGGTGCCAAGTCTGGCGTTTTTCATGGCACTGGTCAATTATGTTGGGCGTGGTCTATTGTCAGGTTTATTAACGGAGTTGGCTGTGGTAGTCAGCGTACTAGCCTAGTATTAAGAAAGCCTCGCGTTTGGTCCCAACTGTCACATAATGTAAAATCTTTCAGTATATTGACAACCAATCACCTGAAGACGAAAGTGGGAGTACAGCCAACTTCGTGCTACATATCGTAAATTCGCTGTACTTCATATCCCTATCTTCAGACGATTGGCTACTATTGTTTTGTTTACGTTTGACTGACAAATTTATTTAAATACAAATTATAGAATTGTCAGTACAATGAAAAGGAAGTGCGTAGGGCTTACTCCCGAAACGTCTTGCATAGTGGATATTCTACGGGAAATGGAAAATGCCTGCCATTCTAGGACCTGTGTAGTAATGGTTGTTTTACACTAATATCAACAAGCTGTGGGATTGTATTTTTGTCTCGTGTCTCTGATATGCAGTGCCGAGGTAACATATTAATAATAAATTCTCATATAATATTTTATAAAATCTATTCACAGCTTATACAATGCATGTATACAGACAGGCGGAGACATGCAATTTGTTAAGAGAGTTCCCAACGTACAAATTACACAATATTTGTAGTGACTGCAGAACGAACCGGTTTGATTATATCGGTCCGCTCGAAGAATCCGTCTTTCCGTCGTGTCCAGAATGTGAGGTGTCCCTTCCCGTGTGTAATAAGTAGATTATCGTCCAGTGGGTGAAACGCTGCTCCCGTCAGATCGTCTTGTAGGGTCTGCAAAACAAACATTCGTTACGCATTGCTACATACACTTTCCACGTCCTTGTACTCGAAAGAGTAGAAATCTGCGTGTTTTGTTACCAGCTTACTCCTGCCTAGAACACCACTCGATAGTGCAGTATAATGATACTGTTAGTGAATGTCTTGGTTTCTACTCACTGATTTAAACCCACTGCTTGTTCGATTCTGTCGCGTGGAGTTCGCCGTGTTTGTGCGGCAACATCTTCGGCAGTACTGTTAGGCATATAGCCTATGTCTTGTGTTGCAGGCGGTTGCAGTTTGGAGTACAGTTTTACCTGCTTTCGAATGACATGTTGGGGCTCAGTTAAAAAGCTGTTCGTGGGATGCACATCAGGCAAATCATGGCGTCCGAATATTATCCGCGTTGTACCGATTTCATCCAAACATGTATTTGAGTTTCTTGAAATGTATTTCTTCTTTGTACTCTTGTGTAAATGGAAGCTTTGCGATAGATCGATCCCTCACCTACTGTGCAGTAAGTTAAATGAAGACATAGGAGTGGAATTCGACTTAATCCCTTGGCACTGCTACCTAAATGGACCTGTTGTATTGTACCTCATTAATGAGAATGGTAATAGATTAATTAATACGATTCACTGGTGGTATGATAACTGGCAGGGAAAAGGTGAAGTACTCGGAGAAAACACATGTCCCGGTGCCGATTAGACTACCATAAATTCCATATGGACTGTCCTGGGATTGAACCCGGGCCTCCGCGATGAGAAGCCATATAAAATAGACAAATAAAACAATAGACTATAATCGGATAGGAAAGAATAATGTTTCATATTTGAATTAATTAAATAATGTAAATCAAAAATACGTATTTAAAACATCACGTGGAGTTGCTTTAAGGAAGTAATTTCAGATATGCAGTCCAATTTACTTTTGTAATTTATTTTCATCCCATGGCAATTTAGTTACGTCTTCCCGGTGAATCCCAATAATGTATTCGTCTCATTGATGCGTGATCGCATGTTAACTGATTCACCTTGACCTCCTGCAGCGGAAACTCGTGGCTCCAGTCAGGTAACCAAACAGAAGACGATCACTGACCTTGACGCATACACATTATCACGTGACGTACAGTATGGCGAAGCTATTCACAAGATTTAATTCAGGAGAAACAAGAATGAAGATGCATTGTTAGTTTTTATATAGGCCTGTTTCACTGGTCTTGATGCTCGTTTATTGCAGAAAATATATTGTTGCGATGCCAATTAATGGTACGAATACGACACTACACAGATACAGAAAAGTCTTTTTGTATCGTATTAAATATGACTACACCATTCGGAAAAATATTTGAGTTAATCGTAGATATTGAGATGTATGTAAACACTAGAATATTATTTCTCAAGAATGCTGGACCGAACATTGCGGCTGAGTGATATCACTCCTGCTTCCTGTCGGAAGATTCCTGGTTAAAATTTCTGCCTGAAGACCGGCTGTCGTGGCTGAGGTCTTCTTGGTTTTCCTAAGTAACTCTAGGTACATGCCGGAATAGTTCATTATAGTAGGCCACGATCGCTTCTTTCCACGTCCTTTTACATTTACCATTCATTAATCATTCTTCATTTGACGCCATAGGCCTATAGTCCGAGCTACTGACATCATCGTTAAATTAACCACAAATAAAAACAAGAAGGCTGTAGTTAGTTAGCCTATGAAATATGAAACCATTGCTTCTTCCACGCATTCTACATGTCCAGTTTATACAAGAACTACATTGCCATGTTGTTGACGGATCCTGAACTGAAACAAGTCTTTATTTAATTTCATTTATAGCAGTCTCCCTTTGTACTTTCTGACTTTAACTGAGGGTCCCTGTTTAAGTGCTGAAGGTAATGATGACAAGTATAATACCAGAAATGTCTACAGAATAACCGTTTATTAACGTTTTCATCAGTGGTTCGGTACGTTAGCAACTGAGAATGTTTTATTATGTGCAGAAGGTTTGGATAAATTGGAGGCTTCTGCGTGGTAAGAGAGCAACGCCATTATTATTATGGAGATGATTGCATATGACGGTCCGAATGATGATAGATAAGAATTTCTTTTACCATGTATTACCTGTTCTCAGTATGCACTACTGCGACCGTAGCACGTTTATCTCTCTGCAGAGGAAGGGAATGCTAATGCAGTACCATGGCATGCGAAGGCGCTATTACACAGCTTGGCATGGCACTAGGGCCAGCATAAAGAACTCAGTCACCATTCTTTACGTCATATAACACCCGGGGTAAAAATTTGATCGTGGCCTATTATAATATAAAAACATGCATACAAACAACTGTTTACACTTGAAAGAACACTAAAGCCAAACGCATCGATTATAGGCTGTGGTTTTGTAAGATTAAAATAATACGAAAAGTGGAAGTTGGAATATAATGAGGCCAAGTTAAACAAGAGCGTTTTACTATATGGAAAGAGATCTTCAATCCAGATTATGTTTGATGTCTATTAAAAAGATTGCTGTGTCGTGTTTTGCATGACCCGGTTAATAAGCAGGACACTGGATCACACGTCAGGTCATAGAAAAGTTTCTGAACAACGTCAAAGGTGACGAAACTAATGCCATGGTATATCAGTCTTTGATATTGGAAGGTCACTGTACCAAATTCCATGTGGAATACCATCGTTGTTTAATATTTGGCAAAGAATGCATTAGCTCAGTTTCGTGACCCAGATACCAGCTGAGAAAACATTCATTGCTCTTCGTTTATCGTCTAAGACATGTGGTGCTTATTTGTTAAGGTTCGGGTTAATTGTTTATCTCAGAATTAGCAGATCTGTGAACTGAATCTCGCTGCTGGGAAATCTTGCTTTCTAAACATTATCATGCGTTATATGCACTAGGCACTTGAAATGAACATATAAGGGGAAGACAGTATTTGTGCATTCGGCTGTCGTACATCCGTTCTCATGACTCATAATGGCAACATTTAACTTACTTACCGCCACTTTGCCGAGTAGATGTCCCCACTGCCACTGCCAAACTGACAGTATCCGCTCCCTGCCCCCGTCCACAGCCAAGACGTAGCTTCCACCATTCTGTAAAATAACAGACCAATGATATGTCAACGTGACTAAGAAACATTGACGTACCAAAGGATGATATTAAAATTGATCTTAGGGAAATAGTATTCGGACATGTGGATTGGATTCATTTGGCTCAGGATAAGAAGAAGAACTCCGTGGAGTTAGTTGAGTGAAAGTTTGGTGAATGTTAAAATCGTAACACATTTCTTTCTTAGTTTCATGACAACTGAGATTCTTGTTTTTATAGAGTTATAATTTTTTTTCCAGAGTTGTCAGACTGTACCAAGAGCTCCTATTGAGTGAGAAGCTGTGAGAAAAAAACAGTGCACGAACGTTCCCTTGGTGGGCAGTCCCTTACATCTGGGCGACGCTTAAAGTGTAATCGTAAGAAGATACTTCTGGAATTACAAAGAGGGCAACGTGCGTCGAAACAGCTGTTCTAGAGGGTGAACCTGAACGCCTAGGCGCACGTCCGAGAATGGCAGCCGGTTTGAAGAAGGAAATCCAGGACGTTCACAGACTCCTCAGGTGCGACTATAAGACGTGAGTAATGTTCAAACAATATATATTGTTTATAATTAGTTAAGAACTGGTTTATGGTTTAATTTGTTTTGAAGTTCCGCGCTGTAGATAAAACATCATATAAGAAAATAGTTTCTCAAACGCTCACTTGAAAAGTCCAGTGGACGAAATGAAGCAATTGAAATGTCCCGACTAAAGACAGACAAAAATAACATCTACATCACAGGAATAATAGACCAGAGAGTCACTCCCCACACTCTGGAACCCTTATATAAACCTACTCTATGAATAATTAGTTTTAATTTTGTTAATAACAAATATACCTACTCTATAGTACAGGGCCAGACAACCGTTCTCAAGTAAAGAGCATTATTGGTTCATCTGAATTTTAGGCTTACATGATAATGACAGATCAGGTTTTAGATGACGCAAAGTCGTGTTATAGGCCTAATATTGATTTTTAAACGTTAAATGAAACAAGCTGAGTTTTGTTTCAGAAAATATTAACTACGCAAGTAGTCTCTGTTAACTAGCTACATTTTTGGAGTAGAACTCGAAGGTGCGACACTATGAGTGGATCAGTAAATTGTCGTAATGTCAAGTCGGTTAGTCCCAAGAAGCCGAACGCGATTCACGAACTTGACTCACCAGTTGCGAAAAGGCAACTGCCGATACGCCAATCTCGAATTCTCCCATGCCGAAAACATAGAGAGTGAGCAGCGTCTCCGTGCTCCAGATGCGGATGTGTGCCTGCGTTTTGCGATTCCGACCGGCGCGTTGTCCGGATGCCACCATCTCACGTGACGGGTGTAGGTCCATACTGCACAGAAAACTACTTGTACCACACTATCATTCATCACCATGCACCATTTTCTATCGTGTTTTACATTTTTATATAAATTAATTATATAGAAATTTAATTCTACAGGTATTTATTGCCAAAGCTGACATGCGTTATTGCCTGTGTTATCAAGGGGAAGTTGCCAAAAGTAATTTGACATGGATTCAGAGGAACTACATTATTTGACAGTCGGTGAAATCGATATTGGCACTGTAGAAGTTAGAAACTAGTTTAGAGCCTTCTAAGTTAGTAATATTTATGGGCATATATCAGTGTATTCAGCGAAGAAAAGGAGTGGTTATGTTCATATACTGGTCGCCTTACTCTTTACTCTCGGGAAAGAGCTCCCAGTACACATAGGATAGGAGGCCGGCTTAGACGTGTACGAGAACTCACCACTGTATGTCCTCTGTGTGTCCGATGTAGTGTCGCTGAGCGTCTTCGTCTCTGTCGTATAGAACAGCCACGGCCCCCACAAAGTACAGCATCTCTCCCGTCGGCAGGACCCACAAATTTCGCTTTGAGTCCGTCCCTCGGTACCCGTAACTGCAGTGCATGGCGGTTAAGGAATCATCAACCTACATATAAAATCTGTTGTTGTTCGTACCAGATGGCACAAACTGCGGTTATACGGATCCATCTGAGATACGAAACTTTAATTTATTAGACTCAGTATGGCCCTATCTAACCATCATAAGATTTTTAGCATATATTTCCCTGTTAAAACTGGATATCAAGTCAAGCAAAATTAGGTGGGTGGAGCATGTAACACGCATGGGGAGGTAAAACTATTTTTTAAGTGTTGCTTGGAAAGTCTGAAAAGAAGAGACCACCCGGAAGACCAAGGCGTGAATGGAAAGAAAACGTTAAGATCAATCTTGGGGAAATATGGTGTGAAGGTTTGGACAGGATTGGTCTGACTCAGGATGGGACCGGTGGAGGCTGTTTTGAACACGGTACTGAAACTTATGCTTCTGTAAAGGACAGGGAGTTTCTTAACTAGCTGCACGACTGTCAGATTCTCAAGGAGGACTATGAAGTTTATGTTAAAACTGTACGTTGTGATGTATATCTGCTTCCTGTTTGGAAGGCCCCAGATTTCAATCAAATACAGATTTAATATTTCCTTATCCTCAGTCGCTTTTTAACATTGCTTGCAAGGATACACCCAACTTATTTGTAGCCGTTTCTCTGGCGGAGAATTGTCATGTGGTGGATGATGAAGAGGGGGATAGAACGTCCTTCTCAGTCCTCGGATCGTTACCCGTATTGGCTCCTCTTTCATCACATCCACTACGGAGAAATCTGAAAATGCAGATTCCCATAATTCATCAGTCCTGATATTCCTACAAATTGTGGAGATGTTTAAACAACGAATATTATAAAACGAACATTTCTGGACTGATAAGAAAGAAGATCAATAATTATGAAAAATTGGATGTTTCAACTACCAAGGAGAGGTTACCAAGAGAATTAAGACGTACGCCCAGAAACAGTGCTTAAAAATTATGGGTTCATTTATTGTTTTTCGTTTTCGATTATCTTCTGGGTTTCGAAACCGTCCAGCAGAAGATACAGGCGGCATGTTTCTCCGAAACACTGGCAACCATCTACATGTCTGCACGGTGTCGCAATCCAGAAGATCGTATTCTTCGACCAGATAGACAAACTTCTGTCGGGATACAAGCCAGACGTCTACAGAATCCGTTACCGCTGTGCTAATCCTCTCGGTCTGATGACAACTCACCGTTGGTGGCACGCACAATATCTAGCTCCCCAGCGTACAGGATGCGGGCTCTGCTCTTGGAGCGCGCCCTTCTGGACCTGGTGCCAGCCTCTCTCGCGTCCTCCACGAGCTGCATGTGGTTGTGCGTAGCGGCGCGCGACCGGGACCGTCTCACAGGCGAGGCGAGCGCTCCCACACTCGTAGCGAGGTAGAACGTGTCCACGTCAGCGAATTCGTTCCTCAGCTGGGAGAAACTCCGTACCTGCGACTCAGACAAAACCGTCCTCTGAAATGGCGAGATTTTAAGTTCTCACGGCGGTCGGTATGAAGATGGTAGATAGATAGATGATAGTCTGGTAGATATTGACCGACGTTTCAGGGGTGCTTACTGCCTCCGTCATCAGGGCGGCTGTGTAGATTGGGAGGGATAGAAAGCGACTAGCTGACAATTGTGGACTGGAGGAAACGACCTCTGTACCTCATAGACCTACGTTTAGCTTGATAGTTTTCTCACCTCCTGCCCTGCCACAGTGTACATTCTCTTGGCGCCGTTCATCTTGAGGACCTGTCCTAAGTCTTCCAGCACTTCTTCGAAAGGTTGAGATGTTCTGAGATTCAGCAGCACTCGACACTACAAAGAAAGTCACACACATTAATAATCAGCACAGTACTTTGTTCCAAAGCCGCGCAAAATAGGGGTTATAAACGCTCATGGGTAGACAAGAGGACAATAATAAACTGTTAGCAGGACAGTAGATCGTGACCTGAATTAAACTGACATAGAACGGGTTTCAATAGTTGGATTATTTACAGCGACAAAGCTTCAAGTTTCCATTTCGCCAAGGATTATTAAATACTCGAATATACAGAGTTAATAGACTGATACTGGGCTGGACATGTGGTTCAAATGTAGAAAAGCAAGAAATGCATAAAGAATTTTATCTAGGAAACCGCTTGAAAAACGGTTGTTTGAAAGGATGAGGATGTGAGAAGATAATATTAATATAAGTCATAAGGAAATAAGTTACGATGATCAAATGTGAATGTGACTAAGTTAGAATAGTGTCTAACTCGTATGGATGAAGGACAACACGTAATGTGGAGTTGAGAAACGTAGTAAGTAGTGGCCCTCGTGATTATTTCTGGTGATGATAATGGCGAACCAACGTTTATTTGAAATGATGCAGCATTAATTAGGGCCTGTAGGTTAAGTCTTTTGATCACTTTTACCTAATTTCTTGGTATTTATTTTGACTAGAAAAAAATACAAAAATGTCCACGGCTATGTTGACGGTACTTCTAGAGAAGTTGCAGAGGCTGGTATGTTGGGGTTTGCGGCAGTGTCATTGATTTTATTATGAACCCACGTATTAGTCGACTAGACCAGACAAATGTTCGCGCGCCCTGCGGATAATATATAGATTACATTTCAAAAATGGATATTGTGCCGTGCCTGCAAAATTGTTATACATAATTCATGTTAGAATGAGAAACAATGGACGCCGATATTTATCTCTCTGGCAGCCTATTTGAATACTCACGAATCTCGAATCATGTCCGGTAGTGTTAAAAGACCGTATACCGCGTCGATCTGCTGAAATACTGAAAGCCATATTTTTCACTCAAGCCAAAGTATAAAAGCATTTTAATATGGCAGATTAAAAACCAAATACGAGTGTATTTCGAAGACAAATTGTCATTTGGTGGTATTATTGGGAGCGACGTTTGTGTGGTTGTGTATCTTAGGGAGAGAAATCCAATAAATCAAATAAAGTTATTTTGTTTAAAAAACAAAATTTTGATAGACAAATAAAATTGGCTTTATATATAAATTTGACCGCATGACAACGCATATTTTACTAATATTTACTAGAATTGAATTAGAATTTCCCAGCAAGATACGAAACTTTTCTAGCATCTGAAGAAGAAAAAACCGTCTAAGAATTTTTAATATTCACGCGCAATTTTAAACGTATTTTCATATATTTATAGTTACACAAAATATTATGTCCTTCTGTTATAAAAGATCTGATATCACTGACTAATTATCTTCTCAAAATAACTAGTAAAGTTTTCCGTCTATTTACTCCTTAAACAATAAAACATATAAAGCAGAACTGAAATACTAAAACAGTGTATTTTTTTCTAATTTTCGTGTCTCAAGTATGAAATAAACAGAAGGGACTCTCAGTCAGACTCGTCTGAGCTCCACTTTATCCTTAACGAATTGACTGGGAATCAGAGAGGATATGACATGCTCTAGCCCTTACAACACCAGTGGTTTTAAGACAATTATTGTGGTGGCAGGGACGTGAGGTTTCAGTGTAACATGAAAATATGAAGAGAGACGTTGCGTGGACGAACTTGGAAGTATCGAATTTGCTGTTGGGGAACTTGTAATACAACTTAAAAACTAATTACAGAAGTTAGAGTAGGATAAGAAAATAATTCTAGAGAACAGAGTTGTCACACTGAAAAGGAGAGACAGGGTTTTCTTTTCATAGCGCAAAGTATTTACCCTACAACTTATTTTTTTATCTTAACATTTCAAATTGTAATGATATAAAAGGAACGAAGTTTAAAGTAATTGTTCTGTGTAAGGAGAACGTAAAATCAAATGTCGTTTAGTAAAATTTTACAACTAACTTAAGCTGCGTTACATCTAATACGAATTCAAGACTTATTCAAGGTTAAAGAACGGAAAATATAGGCTATTAGACCCTATTATAATTGAAATTGCTGTTACTTTTAGAATTACAAGTAGATGCATGTTAAGTGGCAGGAATGTATAATTGAAATCGCTTTCAGAGGACCATGGAAATTATTTCAGCACGATTGTAAATCTTAACTAATTACCTTTCTTATATCAGAACCTGAAATTTCAACATTGCAAAGACACAGTAGGACAACAAATAACTAGATTTGAGAGCTTAATGTGTAATTAGTCTTGCCTGTACTGTGTGGTCCTGATTGTTGATTATTCTGATGACACGACCGGAACTCGGCTTACTTCCGACCCCGGGAGGCGGCACGTCTCCCGCCTCCACTATTGATGATTTTCTGCTGAGTGGTGGCTTCCAGCCCTGGGCAGGCAAGGCAGGACCGTACCACACTCCGTTCTTCCTCCCATAACTTGCTTGCTGCACAGAAACTTGATATCATTTAACAATACGCATAGAAATGTTACACTCACGAAGACTCTAACGGCGTCCTCATGCTGCTGGGGAAACAATGTACGAATGTTACTTGATGTTTCACCCAAAGAGAAGAAAATACATTGAGAACAGTGCGCAGAAAAGAATATCACGATCCAAGAGAGAGGAAGTAACAGGGTGACGGAGACAATTACATAATGAGGATTTTCATACTTTGAAGGCTTGCGCTTTACCGAATGTTATTACGGTTATAAAGACAGGAATGAACAGATTCGCGAAGTATGTAGCACGCGCGTGGTTGTGACAGATGCGTACGAAATTTTAAAAAAAAACTTAATTATTGACAACATGATGGTAATAAATGATTACATTTCGACGATTTATCTGATATCGTAAGGAGTAAACGATCGGCATGGCGGTTCCAGAAGTTGGTCGATGCAGTTTTAATGTTACGAATTTTGGGTGTGGTGGGACCATGTCAGTAAAAAATTAGGTTTTATTTGCACACCGCTCGGATTTCGATGAGTCAGCACTAAAAATGAAATTCACAATTTCTTGTGACAATGTGTATTCAAGTACAGCTACTAGATTTATGGTACCTTAGGAACCTTACGGAACTCCTATTAAAATGGCTCCGTCCGTCTGTCAGACTGTACATGCGTAAAAAGTGGAGAACGGCTGAATGGATTTTCACGAGATTTGATACTGGTGAGTTTTAACATAACTTGTTGGCACATTCAAATCTTGGTTAAAACGTGATGCCAAAGACGGGCGCTTTACACGAAATAACTGGGTGGGAAATATCCAGGCTGCCTCTGTTGCCATGGTCACTTGGTTATCGTGATTACTATGGCTGTTTTTATTAAGGTCACTTAGTTAGTCTAATGATTTGTGACGAAAGTGTGTTGTTAAACTCGAACATTTTCTTGTACATTTTCTTTCAAACCTTTTCTTGGCTAAAACACGTTTCAGAGCTAGTTCTGCTTCCATCATCAAGTAAAGCTATAAAAAGTAATCTATTGGTTATGCTGGAAGGAGCTAACCTCAATTCCCGATTCGGGGATTTTTGTCCAAAAAGAAAGAAACGAACGGAGGACAATTTTCAAGACTATACGAAAAATAAGTACAGACATTTAAAAGCTTGTTATAGGACTCCGCTTAAGTCCTGCATTTTTCCACGTACTGTGCGCACTTCTATTGTGGGAACTATTACATAGACGCTAAATGGTTTATGTGCGCGCGCGTCCGTGCGTGAGTTGCGCTGCAGGGAACTAGGTCTCTGTTATCCCCTGGATTTATTTTCCTTATTTAACAATGTGAAATAATCTTACGAGATCATGCACCTGTTTGAAGGAATACAGACGTCATTAATAATTTTAATTTTCGTACAGCTGGTCTGAGTTCGAATCCACGCCTTAATTAATATTTTCCTTGCAAATACATAGTGGAATTACATGCGATCTCTCTTTCAAATACAAGTTAGGAAAAATACGCTCAACGTAACAATTGTGGCGCGTTTGCCATCCATTCTACAATTAATACACGTGTACATTTTTTGTGTTTGAAGTTTATTTAACGACGCAGTCCATAATTCAGTTTATATAGCATCTGATGTTATGATGATTAGTGAATAATGAATTCGATAGGATGTGGAAGGAAACAGTTGTGGCCTAATAAAAGGCATTATCCAGATATTTGTCTGGAGTGACCGAGGGTAAGTCCAAAAACCCTCAGGATAGCCGCCTGTGTGTCCTTTTCTTTCTGTAACCAGAAAACTTTCTTAGATATTGATTTTTGTAATGTAGTACTAGGAGTCGAATTTCCACTTGCAACTACTGTGTATTAAATTTTACGTCGTTATCAGTTAATTAATTGTTTACACTGTATCTTAGTTTGCATCATAACATGACAACAAATTTAATAATTTTTCGTTAATTTAGTACGCCCCATATAAGCTGTGTGAAATATGAAGAAAAACATGTTTCAGATAAGTAATTTCGCTTAGAGCCTTAGAGACCTATTGCGCTAGATTTATTGCCTGGCTTATAATAAATTAAACGCCTTAAACAGGGTACGTGGAGGCATAACTTGCGGGCATCCTCTAGCCATTTAAGTTACTGCTTTCTATCGAAAACAGAGTTTTAATTATGATTTATATTAAAATACAAAAGTTAAATTAAACTTTCAAAACAAAGTGGGTTTACATATAGATTATGTGAAATTTTTCAAAAACAAATATCACAATAAACTTAATTAACTTAATATAGTTATACTTTGAAGACTGCTTAACAGAATCCACGCATCTTGGGGCAACAGGCATTGCATATAAATTTTCATATAAAACAAAACAGCTGGGATTAGTTAAAATAAATATGAGGATATGATAAACCCCTCGCACAACGGTTAAGTATTACATTGTGTGTAAAATTTTCCCGCGCGTTTGTAATTAAACATGTGTACAGCGTGGTTAAATCTTTTAAGTCCTTTAAATTTCTAAATTTCTTACTAAAGCTGGTGCGTTACCATTCGTTTCGCGAGTTTTAGCTCAAATATCACTTATTTGGGAAACATTTTAGACATTTCAACTTAATATTAATGTATTATCGCATTCAAATAGAGTTCTATTGACCCCCACTGACAGCACGATTACGGACATTAAGAATCATTTGACATTATAAGATGCTTGTTATGTGACAGTTATTTTTGCTTAGAAAAGTTGCGTTTGTTAAATTTCTAAAGCGTAATAGGTCTTGTAAACTTTTTAAAAATAATATTTTGTCTCCACAAACATGGGGTCGTTGTCTGTGAGCCAAGAGTGTGGGAGAAACAACTGTGACGCATTAATTCTAATGTTTTGCACACGCAAATATTAGGAAACACACAGAACAAATACATTTATATGTCAAACTGAATAAGACAATGAATAATACCGGGTGGTACCATCTATAAATACGTCCGTTGTAATCCATTAAACTGAAATTGTCTTAAAATTAAATAACGCAGAAAGTATGTTAATTGAAAACTCGGTGTTTCAATTCAGATTACTTGTAATTCATTCTAATAACCTGTTCATCATCATGACCATAATTTATTAAACCATTTACACAGCTTTCACGTTGAAGCATGGAAGGCAGCGATAATATAATAAACGGTAGACTCATGTGTACACCAGCACCAGAAAGTTTTAATTTAAACCATTGAAAAATGATACAACTTAAATATATGTTAAAAGTTCGCGGGTTTTCCGTTTACGTCATCAACCACCAGCCGTTTAATCAATCATGTAGGAATCAGTCACTCGAAGCTTTGTTTTAAACCAATGAGCACAAAGATGTTGCAAGAGACAAGCCAGTCACCACTGATCTCGGGGTTTTCACTGTCATCACTACTTGAGCATCGCCGAAGAGATAGCTGGAAGTGAATGGTGCAGTGCAACTAAGAAGTGGCAGACAAGTAGCAGCTAGGGAACTCTCGTGGGAGGCTGGAGACAGGGAGGAAGGGAAAGCGATGGACTTAGCTGTTTCAGGGAAGGTCACGCCTTGGTGCGCCTGCGCATTCTTTAAGCAAGGTCACGCTTTACGAACTCTACAAAATGAACAAAGGCTGCAAGGTCGTATGGATATCGGGTCAAGATGTGATCTTTTAAGTTCTCTCCCTCTTTGTCACACACTATATCCGTAATAAAGCACCCTTGCCTGTGTTGGCCTTACGTGCGTATCTCGCTTGACACAGCTAAACATGCGACTTGGAGGGCTGAATACTTAAAACAGAAGCCACTTCTTCTACGAATACAAAAGTTTCCCTCTTCTTCCAATTCTTCAGTCTCTGCTACTGCTAGCTAAATTCTGAATCTCATCGGTCCTCCACTGAGCATGACTGATAAAAGGGCGCACGTTTAAGGAAATAATGAAAATGACCTCCAATCTATTATGTGTTAGAAGAATAAAATATTCATGTTTACGGGGTAAGTTGCCACCTCCATATGAATAACTGGTTATTAGTAAAATTGAAACATAACAGCATATACTTTAGAAATAGAAGGAAACACTGACTGCAGCGAAGTTCTTACTCTTATAACGAAATGAGTCATCCATGTCTTAAAAAGACAATGAGAATACAGGCAGAGCGGTTTAGATATAATTTAGATTGTTTTTATAAGGCAAAATCAAATAGTATGCCTGTGAATTAAGGCGTTTGAATGGATTGCAGTTTATGGCATTACGCTTTCATTCACAACAAGAGCAGACAGCAGAGCACGCGCTGCTCAGAGTGATGGTGTGTAGGAAGCGTTCTCTCATGCGCTGTGATTATTATAAATGGGTGTTCATTCCTGTACGGAGAAGCTAATTAGTTAGCATGTCGCTGTTTGGGATAACGCCGCCGAGAAACGGTTGTTCCTTATTGTCGAGACTTGAAATGAGATTAGTGGAAATTAGTTTATTTGTAGGTCACGTAGTGGCGTCATATCAGTTGTTGCTGTTTACGTAGTGTCGAATGAGATAAGGGCGAGTTGGAAAGGGTGGGAAAGGAAGAGGTGATGACTTAGTTTAAAGTAATGAAGCTGTTTTTCCGTGTTCTGGCGTAGTGCAGACTCGTCGATAGGTGCCAATGTTTCGGAGAGACATGCTGTCTCCATCATCAGCCCTGAAGCATTTTTTTTTCCGAAACGCTGGCATCTACCGACGAGTCTAAACGCTCCAAAGCCCTGAACAACATTGTCATACTCACAGTCGTGAAAACCTAAAAAATCACTATAGTTCGAGGTACTAGAATGACTGACAAAACCCACGACATACTTGGACGAGATTTGAGTATTATTTATCCATAATACAAATCAGGAGTATAACATATCTCAGTAATAAATTCCTGAGTAGATAACTGTCTTATTATTTCGCGTGTAGATTTCCTTTCGGTTGAAAATGATTTAACACTCGAATCATGTAATCTTTCGTTCCACTTTCAGTACCTCAGGATTTGAACAGAAGAGACCACTTGGGAGACCTAGGTGTAAATGGAAGGATAACAATTAAAATACAAAAGAAAATAGTGTGGCGGAAAGAATGTGGACTGGATTTACTGGGGTGGGGCCAGTCGCGATCTTTTGAGAACACAGTAATGAAACTTCGGAATCACGTTGAAGGGGGGGGGGGATTTCTTGACTATCTGACCAGTTATTAGTTTCTCAAGGACTATGCTTCGTGGAGTTAGTTCAGATGCAGAAGAGAGTCACTGTTGTTCTTGACTGCTTGTGACCAAACTGTTGAGGTCTATATGGGAAATTAATCGGTGGTCCGAGTACCAATATTGATCGCTGATCCCCTCCCCAACTACTCAGGTGGTTCCTATCTTCCACCTACATCTCCTGCCACTCGCAGTGACTCTCACATCACTATTACACAACCGAAAAATATTAGCATATTTCACGTATCCAGGTCACACTGCTTTAAATACTTGGGATCAAAAGTCTGCCATATTTCATTAATTACCCTCTGCTGGCTGATTATTAATTTCTTTTACACAAGACACTGCTCTGTGTGTGGGTGTGCGTCCGCCCGAATAACATATAGTTGTTACATTTGTGTTTTGGGGTTACACGCGGTGCACTTGAAGTTTCGCAAAACTGATAATGTGCAACAGTCGGGCTTATGACGTAAGTGGGGCGATGGCACACGAAATTATGCATGCTAAGCGGTGCGCTATAATGCAGGACCCACTCTCTTCCACCAAGCAGCCATCTTGCTTGGAGACTTTGTGGCCTGGATAATGTATTTCCCTTCGAGAATATTAATTTGTTAGCCTTATTTAAATTCTGTACAATCTTATGCATTTACAAATGTGCCCGTGTCAGGAGTGTGACGTCAAGTTTGCCATTTACACAAGAAAAAGTGAACTGGTATCTGAAGGCCTGTGCAAATTTATGTAAATAATGATCTACTTATGGAGCGCGCGTCTCTGAGTGCATGCATGGATAACACAAGAAATATATATACATTAATAACAACTCCTCTCAAAGCCAGGCGTTTTATCAAATATATCACACGAAATGTATAAAAATTACTGTATTGATAGTTTTTGAAAAGGAAGACATTTTAAATACTTTCTGTTATAATTTCCCTGGAAGAACTGAGGAAACCCGGAAAAACTTGTGTTAGTATAGTGTATAGTGATTCGAGCCTCGGATCGACATAATAAGAGGTACTTTAATAACTACGCTGCTTTTCCCCTTAATTCGAGGGTAATGCAAAAAGGGTTCAATATTCATAAAAGTTTTGGAATCACTCGATCGTAATATCGAAAAACCGTGTTGTATAGTAATATATATTTTTGTGAACGCACTGTATCTCTGTGCTCCTTGATATACCTAAATTGATATCTTACGAATATTAATTAACAAACGTTCTATAAATTGTTCGCATTGCTTTATCGTGATGATTATTTAGTTTTCTTCTACGTAGGCAAAGAATACGATAACAGTATTGATGCAAATGTTCCCCCTCGTTTTATAGCTTCAGCCTACCCCTGTAGCTGAAGTACAGTATGAATTATCCTCACCCTCCCTTACTACAAGAAGAAGTGACCTCATTGTGACCTCATTTCACTTCCTCTCACTCCCCTAATGTTTTGGTCCGCCGGCCTGCTTGTCCTTGCATGTCTCGAGAAGGGTTACTGCTGCTAGGAAG
The DNA here is from genome assembly GCF_000696155.1 of Zootermopsis nevadensis. The sequence continues at coordinate 867,743 of NW_019059728.1, forward strand.
TTATGCTAATATACAACAACGATTCGGAACACGGCATTCGACTGACCGCTCGAAGCCACAGAGTGTGTGAGAAGTTTCGTACCAAGATTTGCTATGGGCAGTAACTCATGCAAAGAATTCTGTCTCTAGTCTAAAACGCAGTTCTGAATAAGGAGCTGAGGAATTGCATGCAATTCATATCTGACTTATTCCATACAACTCCAGAACACGTGGGGGGATTAAAATTGTACTAGAGGTAAATACTTCTGAATTCTCTGGCGGACCGCCATTAAAGACATGATTGGTCTTTGGCTGTGGGTCGTGGGTTTGGATTCCAGTCAGGTCACAGTAGTGAGATTTCAGGTTCTCGCCGCAGCGAGATGACCGTTTACTTGTAGTAAATACTAAACATATTCTAAATACGTCCTCATAGTTGTACTGCATTCCGATTTGTTTAGACTACCCCTCACTACAGTAGCGCCGGAGAAGTTGCCGATGTAGCACGGCGCTTCAGAAACCCTGCTATGTCCCGAGTCCCGTTTTCTTGCTGTTAACAAAATGAGGTATTTCGTGACAGAATTAATGTGTCTGGCTGCTGTACGAGTATTTCGGCCTACCTCTTCAAGGTCGTCCATTAAGTGGTATTTTTATTTTCGTCCGGGTTCTGACGCCGCGTAGTAGCGGAAAGTTTACCTAAGTTGCAGATGAACATACTGCCGCCATTTCTGAGTAGAAATTATTAGAACGAATGATAAACGGTGGAAGAGATCAAACTGCGCGGACACATTTCTAAATACGGTGCTTTTCAGAGGTGGATGCTCCGAAAAGTTCGTGGTGTGTCATCCCTGCCTTTACCACCGACACCACTGTAGCCTACACTGTGTGACCCCTTGACCTAGCATGGCAGATCACAGCCAGCGAGTCTCGCATCCTGAATACTGAGGTCCACTTTCCCTTTCCCGGAGACCGTAAGACGGGATTTAATAGTTTCAAGTGTTTAGCCTTTCCATGCCAAAGTCCTGTGCTATACAGTGAGTGAGTCAGCTCAGAAACTAAAATATGCGGCAAGTCCAAGAATTAGTATTCCACCCAGTTTATAATTAATGTTTATTGTCATAATTGTCACTATGATTTTCTCCACAAGCTTCGATTGAAAGCGCAAGACGTACAACCCTTTAAAGCCGAAGTTCATCTAAGTAGTATTAGAAAATCCAGTTGATAGGCCTACATCAAAGAAAGCACAACACTTCTCCATTACAGAGATCAACTTGCTAATGCTGTTTATAGAAATAATCGCTGGATACAGTTAGAACTGGATGAAACCGACGAATACAAAATGCAGAGTTATTGATTGTTAAAGAAGATGGTACTTATATTTACCACTGAGCTTTAAAGTGTTAAGGTTCGATCGTATTGGATGTTATCATTTTGGTAGAATAGAAATTCAGTCACAGTTGCTGTCAGCCACAACAACAACAATAATTATTATTATCATTAGTGTTCCAGATACTTTAAGTGCTTGACAAGAGAGACATGTCTTGAGCAGGCGAGAAATTTAAAGACGATAAACATAGAGTAATAATTCAATTCAGTTATTTATTATTGGTGTGCTGCATCAACAGCCAGAAAGCCAATACTTCTACTACTGCTGATAATAATAATAATAATAATAATAATAATAATAACAAATAGAAGTAAACATATATATATTTATCATGTCTGTGGAATTGTAGTTACACTTGCTTCAATAAGCGACGTACTGAAGAAAAATGATTTTGTGTTCGGGGAACCATGATTCGACGACAACCGAAATCTAGAAGAGCTGCTTTATGCTCCTTAAAACCTGAAGCAGACGAAATCCCGAATAAGCCATTATTTATTCGATAGAAGCCAATGTTGAATAGTACAACCTGTCCAAAATTGAGTTGAGAATTGTAACGCCTTACTTGTAGGCCTAACAGATTTTATCAAGAGGATGGTCAGCGTTTACTGAAGCCAAATAAAAGCAATACACTGTCATTATACAGGCACTTTTGATGCAAGGAATGAGGCCACTCACCTTGAATGTTTTGTATGACGACACGACGTAGGAGGCGCCATCTTCCAGTTCCTCTAACCTCAGCTTTCTGTCGCCGTCCATGGAGAACACATAGCGTGCCCCTCGCGGTAAGTCCATTCTCAGAGATAGTTTGTCCAGCAGGGATTCGAGACTGACAATGTCCCTTCCAGGTTTGAACCTGAACTCCACACCGGGGAAGAAAGGGTCACCATTCTTGTAAAACAGCACTTTTCTTGCTTTCCAGTATGATAAGTTGTTATATTTGCTGGTAGCGCCACCTTGATCCAATCTTGACTTTGGTCTTGATGGGGGTGGCATTATTGAAGAAGTTTCACTACCACCCCCAGGATCACCCATAATAACTCCAGGGCTGGAAGGACGACTTGCCGCCCCCCAATAACCCCCACTCCCTCCCCCACTAGTTTCTGGAGGTCGTAATGTCCCCTTAACCTCGTCTTCGTCTTCGTCTTCCGAAGGTTTGTGGTGGACAGACACGGAGCCGCGTCGAGACGCAACGTGATTGTTAACGGCGGCAGATGAGGATGCGCCCACCGAGTTATTAGCGTGATGGTTCGCAATTTGCTCGCTACGTGGCGCGATGTCGTCAGCTCCACCGTCGTCGCCACCGCCGCCAACATCGTCGTTGATGTCGATGGCGGTGTTGTTCCCAGTTTCAGAAGCCGTGGTTGACGTTAAAAACGACGGGCGAAGGAAAGTACCGTCGTCGTCGTCGTCGTCGTAATCACTTTCGTCCTCGTACTGCTGAATACGACTAGAAGCTCTAGAAGCAGGGTGTATCACTACCTGGGGAGTAGTCAGCATCTTACCTCAACTGCGCGCGAGACACAAATGCAGTTTTCTTCCATGATTACTCCTGTTCTGTCTGTTTTCTGATTTGTTACCTTGGAGACCGTAAAGAAAGGGAAATACTGTTGTGTTTGTTTATTAGAGTTCTTAACGTGTGCAGTCTTCTAGAAACCGCCCAACTGCGCTGATGTTTCCTGTTTTTATAACTCAATAAACACACACGATACGATCCCAGTGCTTCTATCCTTTTTTCCCTTCACGTGTAGGTGGTTAAACGATTCCGGTGTTGCCAATTTTGCATTGACATTCTTGTGTTCGATCCCCGGATCTGACTTGTTGCGCCGTGTGAGCGAGAGAGATGCTGTGTTGGCCGTTGTGAGACCTTAACAACTTTTAGTTTCTCCCAACAGCCACTTCAAGTTTCCAGGAGTTATCGACTAAAAGTGATTTGGCAAACGCGCGCATGAGCGTCATTGGTAGATTAAACTATAGGAGACCCCATTTAAGTAGCCAATAAGAAATGATGGCCACGCCTATTCAGCAATTGAAGAGTTGGAAGGGATGGATACCACTCTTGTTGCAACTTATGTTCCTACTTTTATGACCACACCCTTTCGATGACTTCCGGCCTATAAGGCACTCGTGCAAGACACAGTCTTATTGCTCCCCATGGGAGTGTGACGACATGATTTCCATGGGCACCTGTAACGGGGCACTTCGCCTGGCGGACTGGCCCTACGTCGAGTCCAGTCACTTGCGTCCCCTATTGACCTCTAGGTCTGTCTCCAAAATTAATGCGCGTCTGTTCTTAACGATGAATTTTAAGAAGGGACACGAAATTACAAGACTTAATATCTTGGGTCATTCTTTCATGGCAAATTGCCATTTTCAGTTAGAAACGTTTACTGGATTAAATCGTTCGTTCTTGAAAAGATATCTTACAAATTTTTGTTTTCACATACCAGATGATAAGTTGCTTTGTTATATTCTTTCGCCTACACAAAGGCAGAGTGTTGTGAGGTCCGTTCCAGAGTTTGGAATTTAAATTGGTTTTGCTGTCCACTGCTGGACTTGCTTACAGCTTTCCAAAGAGGAGTTTCCCAAGTTGTAAACTTCACCAGCCATAATTTGGGTGGTCGAATCTGGAAGGATGAAGCGGGCGGGACATGTAGTAACATCGGAGAAACTAGAAACATATACAGAATTTTAGTCGGAGAAACTAAAAGGAAAGAAGAATACTTTAAAAATGTAGGCGTCGAATGGAGAATGTTATCGAAATTAATCTTAAACAAATAAAATGTGAATGTATCGATTGGATTTAATTGTATCAGAACAGGGACCAGTGGCAGGCTGTCTTGAACACGGTATGGACCATTGAATCCTCTAGCAATCGGTGAATTTCTTGTCTGTCTGAGTGACTGTTGGCTTTTCTAAAAGGACTCCACTCTGTTAAGTTAATCTAGGTCGGGAATCGAACACCCATAATCTACATTGTAGCCAGTCTCAACAAGTTTATCAATATAATTCAATTAATTTAGAGTTCCCCGTGAACTTATGCGCCGTAAACAAAAGCGAAGGTTTTTAACTTCAATCAGAACTGAAATTCTTAGAAAACTGGAGTTGGTTTATTTTCTAACTTGTTCAGAACGTAAGTGTTCCTACATGAACTGTGTACTTGAATTTCTTTCAATTTGTGTCCATCGTTTAATCACTTATACTATTAATCTAAACTCAGTATTTCGAAGTATTAATACATAGCTCTTAGATAAGTAAAAGTCGTATGATTTTGTTACAGCTGCGTATGTATGCGGCTTATGAAGTTGCACCGAGAAACACTTGCATGATGTTGATACGTAGCCTTCACATCCTGTAATTCAGACAGCATCTATTGGCTATTCTAGTTCGATATAGCGACTATTACTCCCACTTGTTTCCTTTAATTAGAGCCCTGGCCATTACTTAATTACCAGGTAGCCGCAATTTATAAACGTCCTTATCTGCAGTCTACGTCATACAGTCTTTGTTGAAAATAATTTGTGTGTTACAGAAGACAAGTCGCGGTATCTGATGGATGTAATTGGCGTAAACATACAACAGTTTTTTAGTTTGTCATTTACTTTGTATGTTAAATAGCTTGTTTTTAAGTAATATTATGTTATTATATAAGAAACTATTGCACAATTATTGTTCTTAATGAAGAGGTCAGCGGACTGAATCTCGATAGCGTATAACTTTGTGAAAGGCCACGATCATTTCCCGTCTAATTAAAACATTTGAAAATCGTAATTTTCTCCACATCTGGGTTAATTTTGCGTTGGGAACGAATAATATTAAGATAAATAAAAATTGCATTTTCTGTTAGAAATCCCATCCGAGTGATAGCACGGCCAGTCCGCCGCTGGATGTAGCTCAGATCCAACACGAATGCATGACCTCTTTAACCCCAAAACCTTCGCCTATGTAAATGATTTTGCTCTCCAAGGCCTCGATTTAACTCGCTCTCATTTTCCCTATAATTCTCTCTATGTGGTGTTGAAATTCATATCTGTGTGTGTGTGTGCGCGCGTGTGTGGGTGTGGGTGGCGAAGATTTTAGGGTGAACTTAAATAGAATCATGGAGATGTCATGATATTTGCCCACGTTTTGTAAACGCTGTTTATTGTAGCCGATTCTTTGAGGCCACGATTTAGCAGACTGCTTACACTTGAACCTGGGTTTCCAGAATTAGAAAAAAACACTTATTGTCCCGAGCTACATACACAATATGACGACCATAGAGATGCAACGATTTTTATATTTATGCAAAGACTCACGCTTATATACTAAAATATTTCTCAGTTTGTGTCACACGTGACTTTAATACTTCTTTGTTTTGTGTATCCTGAAATAACTCATTTAAAACACAGAATAAACTGTGTACCCATTGCAGGAATCGACATATACAATTTTGTAATCTTCTCGTTATCATCGTCACCATTAGTTGTGAAAGCAAAGTATAATCTTGAACTGAAAATAAAGATTTAATTTGTGATATATCTTTATGAATAACGTGTAAAGCGAATTTTTTACGTGTTTCTATAAGTATGGGTTTATGAATTAAAAATTGTATAAAGCAGCATTAAAATTAACACGTGACTTTTACTTATGGACACTTCCAATGATTCAAAGTTATTAAAACAACCTAAGAATTTCTCATCATCGCCTCAGTAGTATTTTACAGAATACGAAGGAACTGTTCATATAAATTTTTAGACACTTTGATAATTAAGTTTTCGAAAATCATATTCATGTTTCTGTAGTGTCGTACTCTTATTTTAATTTTCTCCCAAAACGAACTTAATTAATAAATTCTAGAACCCGACGTCTGAGTCAATAAAATACCCTCCAAAAGCTTGTCCATATCGGCTTTACTTCTCAAATAAAATCAGACATTTTATGACTACGCTTTCGTGAGGAGAATTGAAACCCCCCGAGGGACATCTTTACACGAATGAAATATTTTTTAAAACTTTCCTTCTTTATTTTTCAAATTATAATATTCTTTTCCGATTTATGGAGAGTTTCTGTGGATAGATTTACGAAAATCCCAAGTATTTCATATTTGTTGCGCTTGTTAGAGTAGATCAGACATTAGAAATTGAATTTTACATTTGTTACTCAGAATCCCTGCTTCTTTCTCCTGAGTGTTTATAAAACTCAACATTTACTATAACAAAGACTTGAACTGTACGTTTAGCTTGCTTGTTACATCCAACACAGTTGTTTAAAAGCACAAACCAACAAGATTCTTATTCTAAGAGCTGGGTGTGTACTGTATTCAGATTTTTTTTAGCATGTTCCAACGACTTCCCTTAGCCATATCGATCAAGAATAATTAGTATGGTAAATTATGAAACGAGACCTTTCTATGTATATTAACTATGCTTGAATTTAAAATAAAATCGTGGAATTTCTTACTTTTCTAGATAAGGAATTATTTTCTTCAAATTAACATTGCAAGATACGAGGTTGTAATTTTCCAGGGTACGAATTCAGTACAGCATGTGTGAGAAGTCCAGTGATAATAACAGACATTATTTATAAAATCAGAGATACTGATATTTAATAACTTTGTCTTAGAAATGGTTTTTGAATTATATTACCTATGTTAATTTGAGCCATTACTCAAGTTCTATGAATATTTTCTTTGTATATGTTTGTTATGCTACTAGAATGATTCCGGTTTAAAATTCAACGGAAAGTCGCTTAATTTATTATACCTTATAAAGTTAGCAAATGGCTGTCATTTCTACAGAGTTGCCGTATGCTCAATTTTACACATGATATTATTACTCAGTGCAGCACGCTTACTTAATTGATTTCCATAAATGTATATTGATGCTAAAGAATACACATTTACCGCCATGGCGACTTTCCTATAAGAAATTCTTTATTTAATACGTTTTAATTATAACATTAAAATTTAACGCCAGCGCAAAGGAACATGTTTTATATATATATATATATCTTTTATCTCTTTTATCTCTTTTGGATGTATGGTTCGCCGTAAAGGTGCGGCAACATCTCCGACAGATTTGAATTGCGTATAGTCTAAACAAATTTGAGCAGGCGCTACAGTGCTTATAATGCATGTTTCAATAACAGAGAGCCAGAAGGTGAGATCCACTTTGAAATTAATGATTCTGAAATTATTTTACGACAGTGTTTCAACTACAACCGTTGTATTACGTCGAATGAAATGAGAATATGATTGTAAATGTGAACAGATAGATGGATTTGAAAGTAAGCAAACGCCTCTGAAACGTAAACTTCTATTGGCTACAAGGCGCAACATCCCAAAAGATTGTCTTCTTCTTTTTATGATTTTTTCCAAATGTATAATTATAATATTTCAATGACTGCATTTCCTCTACATTAGATTTCCTTCGTGGCTCTGGCGCTAGAACTTTTAACTGACAGCAACACGTGAAGATAAGGCTGGACTTAAGGTAGAAGAGTCTTTATATTGCGAATTATACATTTTAAAACGTATCTGTAAGGATAGTGAACTTGGGTTTTCTCAATATTAATTAGTGACGTAGCAAGTTTAGTGCTTATAATACCTGGAGAGTGAAAATAGCATTTATGTCAAGTCTTATGTCGACTACTTCAACATCATTGGCCTCCTAATGCATACGCCGAATTATTCTTTTTGTATGAAACTTATAGATTTGTGTGTATAACAAACGTCTGTAATTTTTTGCTGAGTAATCTTTCAAAAGCGTGCGGTAATTTCCAACCGTGACTGCTGTGACCCAGCTTGACCTTGCAAAGTTCGTATCCTCTCCTCTAGCATTAATGATGTGACACGAAATGTTGCCCAATCGAGACAAAGTCCACGTCGAGTGCAGAAAATTTTTTTAAAGGTGCTATATCAAATCATGTTCACATTTTCTTTTGCATACCCGTCCGAACTTCGATTTGTAATGGATAAATTCAAAAGGCCATCTTTTTGGTTGTTTAGCTGTAAGGGAAATGAAAAGAACGAATTTTGAATTTGATCTGCTACCTTGAATAGCGTTTCCATGATTTTCGTAAGTCATTTCGCCTATTCTTAACGCAATAACCTTCTGTAACATTCATTTTATAATAATCGCAAATCTTATTCTGTGGGTCCTCAACCCCCATATTTGGCACGGTGCTGTTAAGTTTTGGAGATTTCTGACGATGGTGCGTAAGAGTATTTAAAATTGTTCTTTTGGACTTTGTCAGTAGTCTGAATTATAAAACTAAAAAGTTTCGGGAGTTGGATTCTGCTTTCGTCTCTAGGTAGAAAAGGGGGAAAAGGACAGAAAGCCTATCTGTTGAGCTACCCGAAGACCTGATTCAGGTGTCTGTTGTAAAATTATTCCTCTTAATGAAAAAGTGTGAGTCTGTTTTTCAAGTATGAGCAATACAGCAATTTTTATTCTCGTGTTATCATTAAGGAGTTACAGACCTTAACAGAGGAAAATATGGCTTTAATTAGTGTCAAGTAGTTTTGCGAATCTCACGTCTAATAACCTCGGTTTACAGCCCACATAATGAAAACACACTGACTCATTACAGTCTTGGGTTTATTGACTTATAAAGTCAAGGTGAGCACGTGACGTAAATCATACATAGCTCACATGTAGCGTGAAAGTGAGGTTCCTAGATCGGATCTCGAGGCCGGCAATATAAATTGCCTTTAATTCTATATAAAGTTGCTCCTAGCTACTAAATGGTATCTACATCTCATTATTTCTCTTATTACCTTCATAGAATAGGTAGCTAATGCCTAAGTCGGTCTCAAAGCGTCTTCTTTCTCCTATCCTTCGAACTATAAGTGTGTAATCCTCTTTGTATATTGCTCGTCGAAATTTAGATGGTAAATCCCGGAAGTATTTTCAATTAATATTTTATTTAAGAATTCACAGAAGTGACACTATTTTTTCTTAGGTTTATAGATGTCGATTGACTGTCTACCAACTGAAGATCGCTAAACTACTAATGGCTTCAGTAAAAGATATTCCGTAATCCCTTTGATGTATACTGTATTATAGTGTATACATTTTATTTCACCGATGGGAAGAACATTTGTTCTGGATGTTTGAGAACAAAGTGCTAAGTGATTATTCTGATTATTTTGGTAAATTCTAATAAATAATTTATAGTGTGTTACAATATGTATCAGTAACTTTAATTGGTTTTATGCTCACATTTCTTTAAGGTACGAACTGAAATTTACGAATTACTAAAATGAAGTTCGGGTAAAACTATAATTATGTGTTCGTCTTTAGCTTTCTAGTGTAACTGCAACTTCATATGTTATTAAATGATGAAATCAGGCACTGCTAGTGACCCTTATTGGCGCTGGGTCACGAGTTTTCCCACAAAGCGTGAAACAGGTCACAGGACATTCAATATAATGACGCAGCAACACAACAGTCTTTAAGAGAAAAATATCTACCAAGAGAGAGTTAAGAAATAACAAGAAAAAGCACGTCCACTCATACAGCACGAATGTAGTTTCGACCTTACACCACTCACGCCAACAAGTGATTTGCAGGCTTGCCAGTGCATGCTCGTGATTCGTTTGTAAAGATCTTCGAATCTCAAAATCTGCAGGACCAATTCGTACGCACAGTAGAGTCTGTTAGCCGCAATGAAACTTTCCTTTTGTCTACATTGGCTTAAGTATTAATCGTGATGAACCATCGGGTTCTGCAACCAGAGTGTTACCAACTTGCTAATATTATTATCCTCTCAACACGTAGCAATAGGCCACTACGGAAGTTTTCAAAGTTAGTTATCACCTTAAGGGGAAATGTGAATTCTTCAAGGATCGTCTGGAAGTCTGAAAGAAATGCAGGGCTACACAGAATCTTCGCGTTCGACAAAAAACCTTATTAATCGCTTTATGTGCATCTGTGGTGTCGTGAAATGAAAACCGAACTTGGATTATTATCACTAGAACGCATTTCTAATGTAATATAGATGGATGATGCTGTTGGTCAAAACAAGAATTGGGAGCGGTTACATTTTATCCCACTTAAAAGTCACGCCCAAAATGAAACAGTTTCGGCCTCAAGTTCAATTACTAAATGGAGAACTCACTTCCGTGTAATCTGGCTTCGAAAATGACATTAAATTCAATCTAGAGATGGAATAAATGTGACGATATAGTCTCACAGAAAATTCGGAGTGAATTTAATTTACTAAATGGAGAGCATTATGTAAATAGATTTCGAAAATTATATTAGCCTGGCGCAATTTTGTAATTTTTAAAATTAGAAATGGGTGTAACTCAATTTCATTTATGAAATAAAGCTTGGATATGCAAGTGATTAGATTTAAATTATATAGGATTTGAGACTTTCGCGGCGAGTACAATCAACAAAATCTTCTCGGGCAATCAGCCGCTTTAACTGGTTACCGAAGTAAACCGACGTTTCGGGAACAAACTTCGGTTTACTACGTTATTCAGTTAACGCTGCTGATTGCCCGAGAAGATTTTATTGAGATTTAAGTTATGTTTTTGCATGTGTTGGAAATGTTGTTGTATTAAGGCCTATTTGTAAATGACATTTCAGCTACATCAAGAGAATACATTGAATGAAAAATATTTAACGATAATAGGCTGTAGCGAAGTACAATACAGCTGCTTTGCGGGTTTGCGGTCTTTTGGGCAACGTGATCGTTAGAGATATAACATTCCTGGAAATTTTGAATCGTGGGGGAAACAAAGGAAAACCGGGAAAAGAAACATTTGATTTTCAGCAATAAAAATTTAATAAACTGATAATTTTATTAGACCATTTCTGAATTTGAGTAAAAGCAAATTTCATGACACAGTAGGCCATGTTAAGTCACGGATGGCTCGTCCTAATGCTGCGGATGGAGGAGATGGTCTCCAGATACGGAGCGTAGTGGCGAATTCGTACGTTGAATACGTAATCGCGAACAGCCGAAAAGGGGTTGGGCGAGGGACTAACAACTCCCTACCGTAAAAGCAGCATTTTACGAAATTTTACACGGAGCCTTGAACTTTGACAGATTTTTTGGAATGACCTAAGTAACGAAAAATGGACTTGAGACTTGGAACTTGTAATATCAGGCATCTCTAGTGGTCAAGTTCTTTGAAAACGGAATCGATAGATTTAGCAAAATAAAAATTACATTACATTTATTGGCAGTAACAGGAGGTCATATGGGTCAAGAGTGGTCCTGAACCAGCAGACTTTATTTTCCTTTCTCTATGGGAATGTGGTGTGACTTTATCACGCAGCTCTGCAAGCTGCCTCTGTAGGCAGACTGTGTTTGCAGGTTTTCCACTGCGCGACCTGACTCAAAAGATGGTATTACTTTGTTACATGTGCCTAAGATGTGAAGGGGAGTTGCTCACGCACGTCGTGGAGTGCGTGCGTGGCGCAAATCTGTTGCACGCTACGATCCAGATTATAACAGGTCATCCACATTAAAACGACCCCCGTCTTCACAAGAGTATTGCGCTTTACAAGACGGGGGTTCAACGTCGTAAATTATTACGTGACTCTACTCCCAAGTCGCATACATTTTATTAAAATTAAGGAGATTTTGACAGTTTTTAGGCGATTTCCCTACCCTGCGGAGCGTCTATTAAGACAGTTGTTCGTCTGTCTGTCTTTCCGTCCTACGCATAAATAAACAAGAGACCAAATAACCGATTCTAATTAGCTTTCATATCGAATAATTTTATGAACAGTTGTTGAGATATTTAATTTTTTACTCGGTCAGTTTAAAAGATTAATTTGCATAGAATAAAATGGTTAAAATGGTTAGCTTGACCCTGTTATCATGTCTACATATGTATGAACTAATATCCCGTTTTATAAGAGTATTGCAGATACTATGGGAAAATGTCAGGAAAGTCTTCAACGTTTTTTTTAATGTTGGCAAATTGGGGCCGTAACTTATAGAAGCTTCTGGTGAAAACCTGTATGAACCCCCCTCCCACACGATACATAATCTGATCCATCTCCATTAGACTCCTTACACAATTAGACCATCAATATTCATCTTAAACGTCATCTGAGATTCCTATTCCCCCCACACTTGAAGATAAGCCACCGATTGAAGCTTCAAGGGCATCGCAGTGATTTGAAACATTCACTCACCATCACGTGCAATCTTCACACTCAATACCTTGTTCCATTTTGCATCTAAGAAAACGATGTGTTAAAGTTTATGGTATAGAATAAACTCAGAAAAGATTATGCAAGTTGTTCATGTCTCAGACGCCACCAGATTGCAGAACAAAATCATAATATAAAGACAGAAGCTATGTCAACGGACAATGTAATAGACGACACGTATAAAGATTCACCTTTATTTATATAGTAGTATAAGAATGCTGGAGCGACTGTTAACGTCTCGAGAAGGAATCTGCTCATTGAATTTAAATAGATATGCTACAATGTGCTTAATCCTTATTCAAACACGCGTTTTGACTTTTGTTTCTCAATATATAAGATTAAAACAATTGATAATCGGGAGTCATATACGTTGACTGCATTTTTACGTTATATAGATTACTAATATATATATAACTGTAAGTTAAATTTACATTATATTTAGCAACTTTACTCTTGCTTTATCCTAAAACTCGCTTTCTTGCTTCCTCGAGCTTATTCCTTGCTTTGTTTGTATTCTCCATTGAGCAGGAAACAGCAACTGCCTAATCAGTTTGCATACTTTTCTGTGCTACTGCATCTTGTCGAAAAAATCAACATTAGAATATGGAATTACTCAGATAAGAAGTTGAACTCATACCTTGTTCTTATATACACAACTCGACCTAGAGTTCGATAGAAGCTTTGTTTGGCGTTTTGTTTTCGTCCACAGGCTTACTGTTAAAGTGTATAAAATTACAGCAAAGAGATAGAAAATAGGTTTTTACTTCCCGCAGACAAACCGCTTTCGGTAGAACGACATTGATATTCAACAACGACAAGACAACCCAACTTCCGCTCCGAAGGCAGCAGACTGTTAAAAAAAATAGGCACTGCGTATTTTTGGCAGACGCGCGGTATCTTACTCGTCTTCCCCATACTCCTACATTTTCAATTAATCTTGTTTAGTAGAGACCGCGCCCTGCCATTTGGAGGAATGATGTAGTGCGGTATTACATTTAGTTAACGTGGTGTAAACAGAACGACGAGATAACAGAGCTGAATCCTTGTGTCATGCCACATTAATATAAATAGTGGTAGGATGTTAGTGAGAGGTTCTGGATAAGAAACTTGGTCGTCAGACAAAATCATTTGTGTACTGATTGGAAGACGGATTTTGACGTTTCCAACATCCAATCTAAAACAAAGCCTTTGGCTCTTGCAGTTCGAAAATCAAATGTTATGGTAGGTTAACGGGATGATTGGTTCATAGTTTCAGAATTTGATTGAGCAGTGATGCAAATCTGTTGTACAAGAATGAATAGACGCTATCAGCTACCAAGAGACATACTCAATGGTACTGTTTATTTCTGTACATTTAAAGATGCTGTCAGTAGCTAAGCCGTTGGCTATGCCCCTCGTTAGAAACGACCGTGATTTCGCATGTCAGCGACCTTGACTGCATGACCTAAAACTACATGTATAAAGAGAGGTAGATTCCTCACAGTCGTGCGTATTATTATTGTTGTTGAGTTTGCACTGCACTACATAGCCACTGTTCTCAGTGAGCTGTCACTTTTTACACATGCCTTTACCACTGATTTTAAAGTGTTTCCTTGTTACCAAACTGCATGTTTCAATAAGTGGTCGTCATCTGTCTTACGTATGTGTTGCAGCTACTGCACTTTCTCAAAGCAGACAGTAGTCTCTTGCATTCAGTATTTTTGTTCAGATAAAATAAACACAAAAATTTAATCGGTATTATTGTTAAATGTCTTTTAAATCACTAAAATGAATCCCATTGCATCTGTAGGCCAACATGTGTTAATGTTTTAACAGTGCTCTAGTGCAGTAGTCCATGGTCAGTTAGTTCGCACATAAGCTGTGCCACATGAACAATAAACACTAATATCTGATAAAGAGTAAAAATTATGAAGTTCTTGATTATGCACTTTTCTCCATCTGTTAGGTGCAAATATTTCCCTAGCTTCCCTATTCTCACTACACACAATTGATTTTTGCCCTTTAGGGTATAAGACCAAGTTCTGTACCCATATAAAACAACAGATAAAATTATATTTTTCGTATAGTTTAATATTTAACATTTTAGATAGGAGACAGGAAGGTAAATTTCTGAACTAAAGGGTAGCAAGCATTCCACAGATTTAGACTTCAAACTTCTTTGTTAATGTATTCATGTTTTCCTACTGTCATTCCAACTAATTTATTAAGAAAAATGTGATACATTGAAGCCTGAAACAAAATACACAAAATGAAATCAGTTCGGTCATCAATAAACATAACTGAAGAATTCATACTCTCAGCATTCCCACATCAGAATTCTCTTCAAATGTCGGCTTGGTGATGATAGCATTTCCTCGTCTTTCACCGTTTTCCTCACTTAAAATCTTGTTTCTTTCTTTTTTTATGTTTCTTCTCCTTATTCTTAGGCTTTAAAACATCATCATGATCATCTGGCTTAACCTTTTCAAAAACAGCTATAAAGAAACCCGTGGTAAAATCAACGTCTGGTGTGGCATAGATGCACCTAGGACCCCATTCAAAATCTTGAGAACCATGATATATCCATTTACTTTTGAGTTTATTGTCAACAACTTCAAAAACTGGACTTGAAGGATCAGTATTCACAGAGGCTAAAACTTGCTCCACTACATTCTCATTCTCTTCACAGTTAATGGAGCATGTTGAGTAAACAACACGCTTTACATCAGGGAATTTTGTGAGGGCATGTCGCAACAACTTGCACTGTAGACGAGTCAGCGACTGTAGTCGTGAAGCACTGCACTTTTCATTCTTTACCTCGGGCATTTCAAGCGCACCTGTAATAAATGAATTGTTGCATAAAATTAACTCTTAGACCAATTAATGGGTTATTTGCCCACACAAAAGGAAAATTAAATACTGGTCATATATATATATATATATATATATATAAAATTTCAAAGTTTAAGCTAACCTATCAGCAACAGTAGTTGTCATGTGCATAATATTTTGTACTCTTATAGAAACTACATACTGACAAGAAATGAGAAAAAACATACATGTTCTTGTATTTGCTGCAACCACAGATCTATCACAGTAATTTATTTGTAACATTCGCCATTATCTACTTTCATAATTGCTCCACTTTATTGCATAATCTATGTACATCAAAACAAGGGTGTGGCAATTACACAGGTTTCCCCATATAATATGAAAGTTATCACTGAAAGTAATGAAGTTTAGAAATTATGAAAATTTAAAATCTTTTTATCAGAAAATAATACAACTCATAGATGGTTTAAATCCCCATATTATGGTGCTGCTTGCCAGACTATAACTCTGAGGTTATGCTACTGCAGTAAATGGCATAATATGTGATACATGGCCAATAAAGGTTACACTCAACATACAAGTATCATACTTTTCTATTCCTCATGTCAGAATTTACCTGAACCAGAACAGGTGGGGTCAACCAGGATGTACTGAACACCTGGGAACTGTTTTGCATCAAGCTGGAAAGCATCCATGTACAAGGGCTTCACACATGTAGCACCATGTTTCTCAACCTGCTTGCAAAGAGTCCCGTAACGATCTTTAACTGCGTCCACTGCATACAGTAAGCTGTATGAAAACATGCATTCATCAAATCAATAATGTAGTACCACAGTCTAAACTAAAGAAAGATACTGGATGATGCCTCTGGATCCTGCGTATGAAGCAGAAAGTTTTGGAACTAAACAATTTTATATAATTAAGTCACCACTTAATATATATGTAAACTGCATTCAACAGAAAATTAGCCTCTAAGTATCACCCACATTGGATCATGGCAAGCCTAGAAGATTCTGCTTCGTTGTACAAGTCAGTCATATAAGACACATTAACTGAAACTAACATTTTTTAATATTACATCTTAAACACTGATATAAACTTCAATAGTATACAGAATGATAAAATTTTTTGAACTTACCCTTCATTTTTCATGAGGGATGCAAGATGTGTAGTTTTCATTCCTGGGGCTGCACACATGTCCAGAGTAGTACTCCCTGGTGGAGGGTTGAGAAGCCATGATGCCAGACAACTTGCCTGAAATATACAGTGAAAATGGCATAATATGTTTTGTTTATAAAGTAACCTGTGTATAGAATTCTTAACCAATGTGAAACATACAATTTCTCCTTAGTGTAAGAATATGTGTACTGCATATGTATGGTCCTATTCAGTTCAAATTACAGTACTAGTATGCCACTGTCTCTGTACAACTGAAGACATCAACAAATAGGTGAAACTTTTAAAAATGTTTCATACTAACTTTGTCTTGTAGAATGATGGAGCCATTTTGGTACAGTGGGTGTGTATAAAATTCCGTCTTATTTGGAAATATGAGCATTTCTTTAATGTGCAAGTCCTGAATAAATTCATCATTAGCCAATGAAGCAACCCTGTGGAGGAAAGATGAGTAGTCTTCTGACATCCGGTTATAACAAACTTGTTTCCATCCCTCATTACAGAAAATGTTAATGGCAGCATGGACTTTCAGAGTCAAGGTGTTGACTCTGACATATCGTGGTCTGCTGTCTAAAACATAATTTAAAATAAAACAAATAAAACCAAGAAATACCTTCAATTCAACTGGTCATATTTTACAGAATTAATGTAAAGCTTTGTTTATTCACACAGTTGTTAATATCTCTGAATTTTGACATTTGAAGGTTATTAGACAGGACACTAAAGACATTTTAAAACAGAGGTAAAGGGGACTTGAAGTGAGTGAGTGAAATTCTTGTTGGCATGGTTTGCAAAAGATTATGAAATCTCTCCCTTCGAGTTCATAAAATATACAGGACAAAAATGCTGATAAAAATGTTGATTTTTACAACTGCAAATGTTATACAGCATACAATTACATGAACAGATGGTCATAAGCAATGTGTGTCTAGGCTGGAGCAGTTGTAGTGCATTTGAAGGTATCACCCTCAAGACCTTTAAGTTTGTACTTTTAAACCATTTCAAATTTTAAAATATCTTGTTCTCTCATTTCTTTTTTACACTGAGAATGTCTCCAAAACAGCAAGACACAATTTATTTACCCCATTAAAATTAAATCCGTGGCGTAACAGCTTCAGAGAGCCAAAGCCGACTAACTTGACTGCTGGCCTCACGTTCACATGCCTAAGTAGAGGTGAACGATCATCCAACCAGATATAGGGTGACGTGTGGTCAGCACGACGAACCCCCAGCCATTGCTAGCTTTCCTGACCGGATTACGCTACCCATTGTAGCTCCCCAATCTCCTCACGATGCTGGGTTGGCACCAGTCCCATACACTGGTCGAAAGCTCGTGAGAAAATTTCTTCACCTACCTTCCTTACTCTGTAACCAATCTGGTGATTATATTCAAACTGAAGCATGTTTGTACTGTATGTCAGCCAAAAACAATATGTTAAAAACACTTTCATTACAAAACATTCCACTAGAGTTTAAAAAGAGTAAAGCTATAGAATAAGATAAACAGTGAAACAGTATAAAATCTGGTAGATCTGTAACTTATATCATAATTCTTGGAATTGTGTTACTTTATGAAGCTTATTCTTGGTAATTTTTCCATTTTAAAATCAATGCCCCTCTCAGTAGCAGATTCATTTACTGTAACTGCATGGATTTGGAATACAATTCACACTACTGACCATGAAAGACAACCTGTTTTCCTCCAATAGGTGTTACAGATAATTTCTTACCCGAGTAGGTTTAATTTACTAACACCAAAGTTGGCATACAACATTTATATCTGAATATTCCAGTATGTTGCCTGCATAGATGGTGGAATTAAAATGCCACAGTGCTATATTGAACTTCATTATAATATGGAATAGTACATTTGTATTGCCACGGATGTTGGTACATGACAACTAATGGAGGTGTGTTTTAATGAGGGATTTGATTTGAAATTACATGTGTAATTTCTGTTCTGAGGCATTCTTTGATGCAATGCCAGGGTAGCATCATACAGAGCAGTGCTGTACTGGGGTTTTACTGTACTTCCACAGACATCTCTCACATTTTCTCCCTTGTTCCACTTTTATCTTTATACTGAAACTATTGCTAATGAAATAACCACAACTGCCTCAACCCATACTAAACAGATTGCTTTCATTATGCATCTGATCCACCTTAACAGCAATATTGACTTTGGTCAAATTTTATAGTGATTTGATTTATACAAATATAATAATTTCATTCTAGAATAGAATAAAATATAATTTACTTACATACATAGATCCTTCGTAGGTTTATCCAAGGATGTAGAACACTTCATAGCACAAATACAATACCTGTTTCTAATACAAATATAAATTGCATAGTTATAAGATTCAACTACAATATTACTGCAAAATTAAATACAAAAAGTATACCCACTACTGCTTACATGTATTTATAATAGCTGAGAATTGTTGGTTGAAATAAATTCTTATATGGAGTAGGAGTAAGATAGCACAAACTCTTTTGGTGCTGGCTTAAACTTCTTTAAATTATAATTCAGACTTTTTATACTTTAGAAATTATTGAATAGCTTAATTCCAATATAATAAACTCCTTTTTGATATTTACCAAGTTTAGAGTTTGGCAAGTGAAGGCTATATCTGTATCTTGAACTTATACTGTGTGTATCCGAATTTGTTTGAAATTTTTCTATGTTGTCTACTACTAATGATAAGAATGAGAACAAGAACTTTCTGGTTAGTGGAAGAATATTAAATTTCTTAAACAATTCCCTACATCAGATTCTCCCTTTGGGGCGTGCCATTATTTTAACGATTTTCTTTTGGATGTAAAATAATTTTTTGCTGTCTGTTGAGTTTCCCCAGAAAAAAATCCAGAATGAATGGAAGTAAACAATTTACACCAAATTTTAAGATTCCATTTTCATGAGTGATGTGACAGTCCTCGTAGCAGACCATGCTGAGCTTAGTTTAGAAACAATGTACTGAATATGTGTTTTACAATTTAAATTACTCTCAATTTATAGGCCAAGGAATTTAGTTGTTTCTACTTTTTCCAATTATTCTATCATCATACTCTATACCAGTTTCACACAATTTTTCTTCGCAGTACAAAATTTCATAAAACTTGTTTATTCAGAATTTAATGTGTGTTTACTGGTTTTAATCTATCTGTAAAAAACCTACTGATTGCAAAGGCAACTTAAAGGAACACTAACATAGTCTGCACAGCTTTTAAGTAAAGTTGTTGATATTCCATCATAACCATATTAATTTTTTTATTTGGCAGCATTTATTATACTTTAATTTCATTCACTGCTGTGGGCATAAGATTTGTTTGGAAAAGTTTTACAGATTACATCTTCTGTTATAGTTATAGTGTTATTGTTCATTCTTTCTATACTTGTTAAGAAGTCAGTATTGAAATGATATGCTAAGAGTTAAGGATTTTTTATTGCATTATCATTTATATTTAATAATGGTGTCACTTCTTCTGTAGAATATTTCATTTTCCTTTTTCACTATTTTTCAGATTGCTTTATTTTATTATTTGACTCTAGTATCTAACACGTGTGTATCGAAATGTATGAGAACCAGAACAACAATTTCCACATACATAATACAATAAAACATCAAAGAAAGTTTACTTCACACAGGGGTAGATTTACCAAGTGCCCTCTGATTACTCAGAAAGCTATATATTCACTTAAGCAAGCTATTACATCTGCCTAAATATATCAGGTACTTTAGACACATTTGTTTAACAGCTGCTCATGAAATTAAATGAATCACCATTATATGGACCTAGGTTATATAAATATTGACAGCCCACAGAAATAATAAAAGTGTGCACATGCAAAGACAAATAAAAATTAAGAATATATAATTAATTTTATAGTACACATAGTGTAAAACAGTAAAACAATTTCAATTTCTGCAATTCCATAAGTAACAATATGAACAGTTAAAACTGTTTTCAGATCAAGATACTTCACTCCTCAGCAATTTTCAGGTCATCATATTTTTTACAACTGGACAACAAACAATATTTTCCAGTAGATGTTTAATGCATCAAGTCTAAAGAAAATTACAAAAAAATGCCATACAGTACTTTAGAATATCTTTTCAATCTGCTTTTAGGTTCAGACCAGTCTTGCATTGCTGTTGATTGCTGTCTTGTTCTGTGGACTCCACATCCTCGTGGTAACCCTTGCAGGCATATAACACAATAATGGTATTGACCACTACCACTGCTGCCACTACAGACCAAGCTGTGTTGGCAAAACCTTCAACCCCAAAATGTTTCAAGCCATATTTGGTTCCAACATAGGCCACAAAAGGTAAGGTAAACATTGCCATGCTGTAGAGAAGGAAATAAGCCAGAACCCTGGCTGTTTCCATTGTGCTGTTGCTAGATGAAGATGGTGGAGGAACCACTGCTGATACTTGTGGACGATATACTTCATCCAGTGAATCGCTCCTTACTGATTCCATTATTTATTTCAGCAAAGCAAGACTAGATCTGTAAAAATGCAGAATGAAAAAGAATTTAGGATCATTTTCTTATTACCTCTCTTCTGATAAGAATCCAATCTGACTGTTCCTGCAGTCTCTGCCTCTTTTAGTTCTGCAAGTAATATTGGTTGATGTGATAGAACAGCTTGCACAGGCTTGCTATCTCCACTGAGACATTTTTTCCCAAACAGAAGCTCTGTTATTAATATTCTAATCAGCCATGGGTCTACTTTCCTTTCTTTTAGAATTTTGCTTTTTTGTATGAGCCTCTCTAATGTATCTTCATGATGGAATGTTTTAATTAATAAGGCATATAATCCCCGAATATTCTGAAAGAAAAAAACCAAAATTTAGGTTTAACCTTGCATATGAAATTCTGAAATATGCCAAGATAACGAACATTCAATGGAATTTGAGCTGTAGCTTTTCAACTGCAACACACAGTACCTTACCACTAAATGGACTACACTGAAACTTGGTACAGGGAATCTAAAAATTGTTGAAATCATTTAATTTTGGTCCACATCAGTTTGACACAACACTAACAATGCAGGAAGCTCAAACTGAACTTCAATTTTTATGTCCTGAGTGGTTGAATCCTTTCAATGGAAGACCCCACATAAGGAGTACTACCAATTCTTAAAAAGAAAAAAAGGTTTAAAATTATGGCATAAAAATACAATACGATACACAATTGTTGATCTGTCAAGCTTCCTGGCTTAGAACCCACAATACATGCCACAAAAATAATAAATCTTCTTAAGGGGTAATGAACTATCCATTAACAAGTTTGTGAAGAATGCCACTACTTACCAGGTGCTTGTTAGCACAGAATACCAGATCCCTTAAACTACGATGTTCTTCCTTGGCCCTTTTCGCAATGTTTGCAGCTGTTTTGTAAAATTTTGGAACTTTAACTGAATGCTGTGATTTAACTGTAGCTGATTGCAATTTACTCATGTTACATTACCGCTTGTCAGAAGACTGAGAAGAAAACGCCTTTACCACACCGATGCCTTGCTACCAACTTCACTAATCATGTGGTGTACTTAAACCTAATTTAATATCAAACACAATGAAAAATAAGTAACTATATATTTCAGATTTAATTTCATTTAAGCTAAGTTTTAACTATAAATCTGGAAATATAATTAAGAAAATCAGCAGCGTTAACAACTTGTTATAAAAAGTGTTGGTCCAATGCTGTTGGTATTATTGTATTATGAATCAGCTGGATGGCTGGCTGTTGTTATTGCGTGTAACATATCTGTTTATTTTTATGAATGTGGTTAGTAAACAACATATATTGCTTGATGTATCAGTGTACTTAAGAAATTATTTAATCAGAATTCGCTGCCATGAATATTTTTGGATTTTTTAATATATTAGCATGAAAATTTTGTTAGGGATTGTAATTGCCACCATATATTCTCAGACTTGAAATTGTGACTTACGGGTTTATATTACAAATTTATTTTTATTTGTAGGCTTCCAAGATGTGAACTATTGGCTTTCAATAACTCATCATTAGACTGGGTTTCGGATATAACTTATTGATCAGCATGGTTCACATACCAAGTACATACACCTATGACTTTTGGTTACGGGCTTCAACAGACCCGTCGGTAGAACTGAGCTGCCTGATGCCAAATGGAATTTTCATTCCTCTTGAAGTTAAGAAAAATGCCACACTTCAAGAAATTAAGGAGGTAAGCTAATTGACTAGAAGTTCCCAAGCTATTCTATTCTATGTTAGTTTAGGAATTTTATATGCACACACTTTGTTACAAAGAATATTTTGCTACTGGATCAGCCTGCTGACTTCTTATATTGTTCACATGCAGATTTTCTGGTATTTGTTTGAAAACAATTTTTTGTTCTATTGTTATTGGCTTTGTATCCTCACATGAGAGCAGAAATTCATAGTGAAATTGCATATTGAATTTGACTGTGCATAGGACCTAGTGAAATAAAGTTTTGTCAATTCCACCTTGAAGTTGGATGGGAAAGGGTTAATCAGATAGCTGCAGGTTCATGTGATCTCAGTAATGAACTTCCAAGTTCCTTAAATGACAAGGAATTCCTTAATCAGTTGGACAGTTATCAATTTCTCAAGAAGAATCCTCTCATCTTTTTGTTAGTTATAATTTCCCTTTTCAAAAATGTAAGATATGTTATTAGATGTTGATGCCTGTTGACAGGATCTCTGGGAGGAAGCCAGTAAATATCCTCTCCATGGAATGCTGCATGACTCATCCACATATGTGTTTGCTTGTATCAATTCTATGGCAGAAAATGAAGACCTACTTGATGAAAGTAGGCACTTATCAGACGTTCGACCATTTTGCTCAGTCTTTCGTCTTATTGAACGCAAAGGTGATAAAGCTGAAAACACACTTAATATACAAATAAGCCATCTTATAGGCAAAGGTATGTATATGTATTAAGTATAACTAACTAACTAGATGGCTTACCAACCCGAAGGTTCATCACTGACTTAACCAAAGCCCTCCACTGGACCCTGTCCTGGGCCAACAAAATCCAGTCTCCTTCAACTTCTATCTCCCATAGATCCCACCTGACATTATCCTCCCGTCTACACCTAGGTCTCCCTAGCGGTCTCCTCCCCTCAGGCTTCCCAACCAATGCCCAGTGCACACCTCTTGTCCTATCCATGCGTGCTACATGCCCCACCCATCTCATTCTTCTCGACTTAATCACCCTGACAATACTGGAGGAGGAGTATAAATTTCTAAGTTTGTCATTATGTAGTTTTCTCCAGATCCCATCGTCTTCTCTCCTAGGCCCAAATATCCTCCTCAACACCCTATTCTCAAACACCTGCAATCTATGTTCCTCCCTCAGAGTGAGAGACCATGTTTTGCACCCATACAAAACAACAGGCAAAATTATTGTTTTGTACACTTTAAATTTCAGGTTCTTAGAAATCAGACGGGAAGACAAAATATTTTGAACTGAGCAGTAGCAAGCATTTCCGGAATTTAGTCTCCTCCTAACTTCCTCATGAGTATCATTTTGATTTGTTATTGTTGTTCCCAAATATTTGAACTTTTTATTTATTTATTTATTAGCTACCCTAAGATGATTTTCCCAGCTTCTCTGCTGATGAGATACTAACATGTACTTAGTTTTTTCTGAATTTACTTCTAGCCCCACTTGTCTACTAGCCTCTAGTAAAACTTCTGTGTTCCTCTTTATTGTATTTATATCGCCCCATAATAAATTAACATCATCAGCATATGCCAATAGTTGATGTGTCCCATTCAATTGCAAGCCCTCCTGCCTATCTTGGACTTTCCTGATGGTATGCATTAAGTATAACAGTTTTAAATTAAACTCTCATATCTGTGTGTGTATGTATGTATGTATGTATGCATGCATGTGTGTCACAAGGTTTTTATACTAGTTTGCATCACTGAGATAGACTGATGAAGCACATATGTAGAAAATAAACAAGTAAAATTTGTTTCTGATAAGTAAGAAACTGTAGTGAAGTTTCAGTCATGATGGTTGCTTTTGTAATGTTCATTTTTGTAAACCACAACATTCTGTTTAACCTTAATATTAGCAGATTGTGTGAGAGAAAGAGTGGGATGAAGACTGTTTTAAGATTTTTGCCTGTGGTTATCAATGTAGTGAACCTGTGCTACAATATTCTATAGTATTTATATCTGTAATACATTTGTGTTATACATTTAAAGATATTTAGCAGGGATATCCACTTTTATCTGTTATTGTGGTTGGTATAATAGAATAATCAAACATTTTCATTTTCATTTTGAGAGGAAGTACCACTTGTAACAGATGTATTATGTAGTTATAATTGTGGATGTGTGTATATATGTAGACTAATGAAAATATGGTGATTGTTTGTAAGAGTTTGTATTACTGTAAATGAATAATCCATTAGGTCTTCATGAGTTTGACTTGCTAAAGAATCCAGAAGTGAATGACTTTCGATGGAAAATGCGCCTTCTGGGTGATGAAATAGCAAGAGAGAGGCAAAACAAGTCATGGCTTGATAAGATGTACTACCAGTTCCCACCACGACTTGCAGCCACTCCAGGACTTTCTCCTCTCATCAGTTCCCGACTTCGTGATGGCCATTTTGTACTTGGTACAAAGTTTGAAAACACAGAGGTATAATATAATTTTAAACATGTAAGAGTTACTGTAGTTTAAACCAGGCACCAGGAACTTTCATACAGTAGGGCTACACCCACATAGTCCTTTCATATACTGGTAGGCCAGAGCACATAAAACCTGTAAGGCTGTTGTTTTGTGTTGAGTATTTACATTGAGCAAATATGTTGTAAAATTTAACTGTTCTACATAAAATACATTGAATAATGATGATATCCTAACTGATGTCTATTGGAAAACTTTGTGGCATTTATTTTGTCTCACTTCCTGCTGTAACATTGTAATCATACTTTATTATTATTATGAAACATATTTTCTATTTATTTTTAAATTAGTGAGTGAGTAAACATTTGTATGTAAATATATTACTTGCAGACAACCTTCACGTTCAATGTTCACTATACAATGACACCACATGAACTTCTTCGAACAATCCTGAACAAGAAATCTATCACCCTCAACTCACGTGGTGAACATCCTGCTGATTTTGTTCTGAAAGTGTGTGGGCAAGAAGAATATTTGGTGGGAAATTATCCACTGACACAGTTCCAGTATGTGCAGGACATGCTGGCCAGGGATGGTGTTCCAACAGTAGTTACTGTCTCTCTTAACAGTGTCCTAGGTAAAGACATCTTTTACCTCTTATAGTATAAGTTACAGCCATGTAGGATTTGAGGTTTTCATGGTGCAACAACCCAGAAGACAGCCATCTTCAATTTACAGCCACCTTCCCTTTTACTGTGGCTGAGATTATAAGAAATGTTTCAGTATCTATAGATAGCTAGAATTTTTTTCTTTTGATGGTCTTGGAGTGAAAAGATCTAATGTAAAGCATTATTTACAGTAGGATGAGAAAGTTTTTGATTTTTCATTGTATTAATTTATTTAATTTTTCAGTGGATGTGGACAATGTGTATGAGAACCCAGAAGATGAAATTAAACATACTCGCCCTTCACCATCTACGCTAACATCACGCAAGAAAGGGAAGCATGTGTCTTCATGGACCATAAATGAAGAATTTACGTTTAGAATTACAGCAATCTGCAGACTTAACTGTGATGTCAATCGATCTGTTGAGGTAAGCAAATGGTTCTTTGATCACCATTTTGTTCATTTTTCTAAGAAAAACAAAATTAGTGATTGTATTTTGTCTTATGCCTCTGAGGAAGGCTGAATAGGCTACAGAATATTACCATTCTGATTTGCATGTAGTTCATATCTCTGTCACATAGATCATTTTCTTCATAATTGTCATTAAATCACTTTATTTATAGTCATGTCTGTGGGAAGGTGAATGATTCAATTTAAACATCTGGTTTCTTTGTAATGAAAGGAAACTAACACATCCAGTATCAAAGACAGTCTGCTGTGATAGGGATTAAACCAGATATTAGTGCCTCGGTGCTGTCAGATATACTCAGTGTAGTGGACCTGTCCATCTTCCTATCAGTATGTTGGTAATACCACTAACTCTCAGCATTCTTTTTGTGACTAATTTTTAGATATTCCCTGAATGTTTGGTATGTTCTGAATGATGAAAATCTGAATCTTCCGTTCCTTAATTACAAATCATGGTGTGGAAAGCTAAACATCTGCTGCTTGTTCACTCATAAGGGTTCTCTGACCCATTGCTATACTGTATGTTACATGACAAATTAATGCTGAAATCCTACTACACATTAGTGCTTGCATCTTATAGAGATGATTTGCATGAAGTGATCATTTGTACTGTCATATCAACAACTGGCAAAGGTGATACAGAATAAAATTTATTGGATTCAGATAGTGACTGAAATTTTGTGCATTATTGTGTGCTAATTAACATATTGACACAGTAATGTTGATGAAAATATAGAGATTGGTATTAGTGACAGATTTCGAATGAGGAAATATAGGGAATGAAAGGAACTTCTTGTTGGTAGACTGAGGCTTCTGGACACATGCCATTTTGGAAACTTCTTAGCTATTTTTAGTAAAGAATTTTTTGGAGTTACATTAGTAGAACTGACCACTATGCAGAACAATTCATAAATCATGGAGAGGAGGAACTGTGTTCAAACGAAGATCTTCGTTGCGGTCTTGGAAATACAGCAGATGAGATGTGTGTGTTGCTTTAAGCATTTATTTGCTAATGGGATGTTGGCCCCTGTATTCAACACTACCGCATGAAGCTAAAGTTATGATGAAATGTAAACATCTTCATGTTTTGCAGATATTATAGGCTTGGCCATGGAATTTGATTAAAACTGTAGACATTACCATCATTTCAGTACAAGAATCCATTTTTTGTGAATTTAATACCACATCTTTTCCATTTTCAGGTTATTTAATTGTTTGCGAATCCTTTGGTGGGTTAACGCATATCACTATGGTCTTAGTAATAGCATTTCTGTTGGTAAAGTTATGTAAAGTCCATGCATTTTTCATAGTTTTTACATTTGTGTTTCAGGTTGGTGTTCAGGCAGGTTTGTTTCATGGTGGAAAGTCTCTGTGTGAAACACAGAAGACAACAGAGAAACAGGTATCAAAAGAAGGGAGTTGTGAATGGGAGGAAGATTTGACATTTGATCTACAGGTGTGTAACATCCCACGCATGGCTCGTCTCTGCCTAGTGGTGTATGAGATCTCCAAAACTGCCAAAGGTGTCAAATCAAGAAAAGTGAAAGACTTAAAACAGGAGTTATACATTAATCCATTGGCATGGGTGAACACTACAGTTTATGATTTTAAGAATCAGTTGAAGACTGGTGCTATGACTCTGTACATGTGGACATATGCAGAGGATGTTCAGACTGAAGATATTCTGCATCCCTTAGGAACTGTGGTTTCTAATCCTAATGTGGAGCATGCTACTGCCCTCACACTCACATTCCACAGGTAACAGCTTTCATTTCACTTGCTGTTTTCAGACTCTTCTACAGTAATGTCAATGTTCGTATTCCAAGTTATAATGCCATTTGGCCTCATAGGTAGATATAAATTTTTCTCTGAAATGTTAGTATATACCTGTGAGTCCACATGGAGTTACAACCCAGAAGACCAACATTGACATCTTCACTGCTGTAAGAATCCCAGTCTAAGGTCTACTACAGTAAAATCCCCATTTCTGTAGAGACAAGAATTTGAATACTAAAGTGAGGAAAGTCTTAAGTGGAATGGATTTGATGCTGTGGTAATGGATCTGGTAGCAGAGAAACTGAATAGAAAGCGGGGAATATGGGGGGGAGGTCCCCTGTTTTGAATTGTGTCTGAATATTTACAGTATCATATGGAATATTAGATGAGTGGAAAATAAACAGGATTGTAATCCATGTGGTAGACTTCCTCAGTTAATTTTTGGCCCTTAATCAAGTGTGACATCTACACCATGTACTTAAAAATAATTTTGTGGTATAATTTCTAGGTACCATGGCAAGGAGGTGTGTGAGATTTCATTATATTTTATTTGGACATTATCCATGGTTGTCTTCTTGGTAAACTCTGATTAACCTTATCACCCTGATAATGGAGGCAGCAAGCACATCTGAAATATTGATAAACTTCTTTCAGACTATGTGGCACAACAACCCATTACAGTTTATATTTGCCACAATGAGAACCTGAAATCTCTGAAAGTATACCATGTTTGATTTTGTGTGATAGTTATATACCCTGAGTGAGAAAGTACATGCGAATTTAAAACTATGTAGAAATTATCACAAAAATTTTTATGGTACTGGTTGGAAGTATATAGTTTCTAATTAATTTGTGTTGATTCATGTATAGGTACCATGCAGAACGTACAGTGATGTACCCTTCACCATTACTGGAAAATGCAGCTAGTCAGAATTCAGGATATGATGTGCCAGGAACACCACTTGGTCAGACGAAGAGTCATCTAGAGTTCCTGCGTCAGATTGCAGAACGGGATCCTCTGCATGAGATGCATGACCAAGAGCGCAAAATAATTTGGAGTCTTCGCTATGAATGTCTCCATCATGTGCCCCACCTACTCCCTAAACTGTTGGACTGTGTAGAATGGAATGATCACACAGAGGTAGAGTATTGTTGTTCTTCATATAGCTATCTTCTGTCTTTATAGTCCAGTTGGTTCTGTTTAATCTCTACATATGATGCAGTAATATAATGACATTTTTTCTGGTTTACATTTGTAGGAAGCTCTTGTTTAGAGACAAATCTACACAGTGCTTACTATTTTACAAGTTTTGTTTAATTTTCCTCATCATTTTTGCTTCTGAGATGTTCTTGGAAATAAATATCTGTAAAATTAAAAAGTAAACTTATGTGTGTGTTCAGATCGTCTCATGTTTATCCATAGTGAGGAGGTTTGGTGTCTTTATGACTCTTCAATATATGCTGGTATGAGTTAAAGATACTGGCAGGGTCTCCTAGGCCAGACAAGACAAACAAGAGCAGCTAAACAATGTAATTCCCGGTCATTACATAAAGCAACAGCTTCTCATAAAATTAAAAATTGCATAATACTGGGCAGATCTACTTAGATATAATAAGGCATATGACATGTTACTGCATCATAAAGATGTTTATATAAACTGTCACTATGTTTTTATGGGGTTAAATGTAAATTGCAGGTGTCCGAGGTAACAGCTCTCCTTCAGCAGTGGCCTAAACTCCCTGTTGAGAAGGCGCTTGAGTTACTGGATTATGCTTATGCTGACCAAGCTGTCAGAAGCTTTGCAGTGCAATGTCTGAAAGATGTCAGGTAAATTTATCTTAATTTCATATAAGTTGAACAAATAAATGTAACTGAATGTGGTAACTGAGTGAAATTGAGAAACTGTGCCATATTAAATACAGTTATGTTTTGTATTGCAATTTTCAGTGGAATGCAGTCAGTCTTGGACCTCTATAAAAATGGATTCACAGATTTAAATTCTGTTAGTACAACAATATTTTTGTGTCTTCTGCATAGGGAGGTCTTGTGATGGACCAAATCCCAATCCTACTAAGTATTTTTAAACTAAGATTGAAACCTCTGTAGTTTAAACTGAAACATACCACTTCCAGGCATACAAGGACTGATAATGAATAAACAGATGGACTTTTTATGTAATATGTGGCTGCATTTGTGAGGTAGTGCATACTGAAACATATGAATGTATGTACTATAAGCACTGATTCATACTGCGGCATAATTTGTATTCAGATTGTTTTGCAGTTGCAATAAATGTTCTAAAGAATCAGTGCTTTCTTTCCTTTTCAAAAAATTAGATTCAGCCTTGTATTGTTAGTGTAATTATCAAAATTTGTCAGGGACATTTGCAAAATGTAAGTTAGTAGGAGAGTAATTTAAAGATCACCACACCCACTATTAGTCAGTGCAGAAATAGAGTTTATTACAGAATGAGTCTGGTTATTTTATTGTCAGATCTCATATATATCACCCATGTTTTTGGATCATATTTATCCTTTTTTATTTTTGTAGTTACAACGAAGGAAATTAAATTTAACTATTAAAGTAAGGTATTAGATTTATGATGCCGGGATACGTCCATTTTTAATGCAACCTTATTTATTTCTGTTGTAGTGATGAAGACCTGTCTCTCTACTTGCTGCAGCTTGTTCAGGCTCTGAAGCATGAGTCATATTTATTTTGTGATTTGGTTGAATTCCTTTTAAGGAGAGCACTTAGCAACCAAAAAATTGGACACTATCTTTTCTGGCATCTCAGGTATTACTCCCTTTCATTGTTCTCTGCAGTATGACTAATGAGATAATTTAAGAATTTTTATAAATAAAGAGTTGGATTAGCATGTTAGGAACTAGTTTCATACAATTGGTCATCCTAGAAAATGTTCCATGGTAGAACACTGCACATTATTAGTCATTATATGATTATGCTTATTATTACATTGATAGTAATGGGTTGATGAGGAAATAACTACAATTTATGATGATCATAATATGGGTTGTTATATTTTATTGGAGTAATAATTTTGGTGGTATGTTTATGGACATGATTATTATATTTTATTTATATACTTGGTCATCTAGTGCCATGTATCAGGCAATAGCCTAGTGGTCAGTGGTCAGAGATGTCTTTTTGTTTCTGAATACATCTTTAACTTTGGATGGCTCTCTCTGTGTGTGTGTGTGTGTGTGTGTGTGTATTTGTGAGTGAGTGTATAAATAAATAATTCTTTACATACTATGATGAAAGATACTGTAAAATTTCTGTTTGCTGTTGTTACATTTGAACCTTGAAGTTATGCCTGTTTGAATAGTTCATATTGTGTCTGCTTAACATTCTGTTTAATGCCATTGCTTTTAAAATGAATGACTGATGATGCTGATCACTGGTTGCAGATCAGAAATGCAAGTGGCATCTGTGTCTGTAAGATTTGGGCTGATCTTGGAGGCATACTGTCGTGGTAGTCAAGAGCACATGAAAGTGCTAGCAAAGCAGATCGAGTCCCTCGATAAGCTGAAAACAACAAGTGAGATGGTTCGGCAGCGAAAAGACAAAGATAAGGCTCGGAGTTTCATGCAAGAGTTCCTTGATCAGAAGCATATAGCAGAGTCCATATTTAGGGTGCTGAGTCCTCTAGATCCAAGCTACCGTTGTAAAAGACTCAAGTAAGTTGCACCTCATTCCAGTTTTAGCATATGATGTTTGAAAATTACAAGTCTGTGAAATATATTATACATGAGCTAACGCTCAATCAGTAAAGTAAAGCTGTACTGCTACATGCCATGGAGGTGGAGAGAAAGATGTATGGCTCCTATTCATTCTTGACCTCAGCGCTAGATGGAGGTGAGTGATCAGTGTCACATCCTATTTGCACTTACCCCTAGGGAAAGGATTGGTACCCATTGGATAGGAGGCTGGGTGGACTGCAAAGCCAGTCTGGACACTGAAGCTAGAAGAAATATCCTTTGTCCCTGCCAGGGATCAAACCCCAGTTGTCCTACTCATAGTCATACATTATAATGATTGAGCTACCCCATCTCATTAGTTCAGTCATTGTGGGCTGAAAAATAAATGAAGTTCACAGAAGGGATGTTGAATTTATTAATATTTATCATCTTTTCTAGTATGGCTTGGTGCCCACCTAGATTCCTATTCATTGGTCATTGCAGGCCTTCTCTGGCAGCTAGAGTGTCAGGTTTATCACCAGTGTCACCAGTGTCTAATGTGCATGCAAGCGTAGTGCTATAGATGCACAAACAACTTTACCTTTACATTTTGGGCTATGATTATTTTGGTGCAATTGGTAAGTTTGTTTTAGAATGAGGAACAAGATGCTATAACCATGCGTCTTTCCACTTTTACACTTTTCATAAGTTGGCACTTCTCTTTAAATCACTGAAGTCTACAGAAGCTGCACATAAGATCATAATGTAACATATTTATTTAATTAAATATTT
Organism: Zootermopsis nevadensis; assembly: GCF_000696155.1. Next base: position 900,311 of record NW_019059728.1, read on the forward strand.
AACAAAAACTCTCTAACAAATGTACAGAAAAGAGAAACTAATGGACTCAGAGTAAATGCCAGATTAGTCAAAGTCTTGTATGTGATCCCTGGTCAGCACTAGCTGCAGATTCTGAAGTGCACAGAATGAAGTGAAGCCTTTGCTTTGCTAATGATCAAATTTTTTAATGCAGAGAATACTAGGCTCCCAGATTAAGCTGATGGTTTCAAATGCAATCTTTCTGTCACAAGTGGTCTCACCTTCATACAGTAAAATTCCCATTTAATGTTTCCTTTTGAGTACAGTGAATTTGAAACTGAGGACTGCCTTACATGGAGAAAGCATAATGTTGAGATAATGTGGTTGATACAGAAAATTTAACTTTAAATGGAAGAAAACCTTAAAGTAGTTTAAATGGGGATACCACAATAATTATTTATTTATTAAGAAGTTCACTGGAGGCTTTCACCATACATGAAATTTACAGAACATAATGAAGGGATATCTTGCATGCCTTATGTACATTGAATTGCTTTTAGAAATGTGATGACTGTTGTAGTTCATGTATGCAGTGTTATTTAAGTTGAAGCATGATGCTTTTGTTTTCAGAGTGGATAAGTGCAAGGTGATGGATAGTAAGATGCGCCCTCTCTGGATTGTATTTGAAAATGATGATCCCTATGGAGATGACGTTTACATTATTTTCAAGAATGGTGATGACTTGCGACAGGATATGCTAACACTTCAGATGATACGCATCATGGATAAGTTGTGGAAAAAAGAGGGTCTTGATTTAAGGTAGCATTCTTCACTTTTGTAGCATAGTTATTCCTTTCAACATTGCACTATTCTCTGTAAAGATGGTAGTAGCAGTGGTCACAGAATATAATTTGTATGTGTAACATATCTACCTCATTTAGAAGTCCATTTAGCTAAGTGATTTATCTTTATTAAATCTCAGTTATTCTGATTAATGGTCCTTGGTGGGAAGGTAGAAGGGAAAAGACAGATAAGACATATTTAAAAGAAGAATTTTTTATGTTAAAATTGAGTGTCATGTTGTGGAGATTTATTTTTTAATTTCTTAAAAATAATGGGCAATTGAGTGTTATGAAACTGTCTTCTAATGCCAGATGTTACATTTAAAAAATTGTTTGACTCCAGAGGAATTTTTTTAACTTATCAAAAGTTTGTGAATATGAGTAATATATCCCTTACTGTGGTTCAGAGTCCATGTTAAAGGAAATATTGGCCCTTTCTTTTGGTCCTCTTTCTCACTGTCATCATTTCAGTGGGAGTTACAGAATCTCTCTTATGACTTCTGACATGTTAATAACAGATTCCTTCCTGAAAGATGAAAATCACTGTAACTTGGGTCATTATTTGTTGTAATTATCCCCTTTATTTGTTTGCATTTATATTTACACGTACTCTAAATGTACCAATTAGAGTACATATACACATACATGTATTTCCTGTTTTTGCTTTTACATGCAGTTACATTTATATATATATACACACACACACACAAAGAATATGCATCACATACTGTGTTCCTTACTTGTTCAGTAAAACTTTTTTGAGATTGTATGCTCAATGTATTTTCAGGTTATGAAAGCCAGATTGACATGGATATTAAGAAATGTTAGTACTGGAAACGTTTTTGAAATAAGTAGCAAGGAGCCTTACAAATAAATTGCTGAGTACTCAACATTGAAGTTACAAACACATATATCAAATCTAAAACTTCTTGACGATGGTGAAGAGTCAATTGAATAAAAATTTACTTGGATATTATCCATCGTCTAGTAATAAAACGTAAAAAACGTAAAACGACATTTCGGAGATGGGGCTCTATCTCCGTCTTCAGGTTCCTACTCAGTTGGGCCCACTAGATAGAGCTAATCCCTATCTCCGGACCGGTCGTTTTACGTTTTTTACGTTTTATTACTAGACGATGGATAATATCCAAGTCAATTTTTATTCAATTACAAACACATAGTTTTCCATCACTGTAATTAAAAATGCATTTCCCAAAATATATCAAATATAAATACTAATAATTCACTAATAGTCATAGAAATTGATTTATGGGAAAAATGTACTTTGCAGAGATAGATTTTTTGATAATCACAGTATTTTATAATGGTAATATTAATTGTATTGGTTTATAAAATAAGGTCATCTCTCCATTTCTTCTCACTGAAAATGAAAATAAATGCTCTGGAATTATATATTTACAAATGTTTTGTATTTTCAGGATGAATCCTTATGGCTGCATCTCAACAGAACACCGGGTGGGTTTAATTGAAGTAGTGCTGAATGCAGAAACTATTGCCAACATTCAGAAAGAAAAGGGAATGTTTTCTGCCACTTCTGCATTTAGAAAAGGCTCCTTGCTAGGTAAGCAATCCTCCAGTTTGGATTATACATATCTTCAAAATGCTTTCTTTGTGGTTTTATAGGTACCTCATTGACCTCTTTGTTGATTTGTTGCTGATGCTCTTCATATACCAGGACAGTTCAATTATATTTCTTTTTCATATCATCAAATATGTTGTCTTATTCTTACAAATTTATATTGATTGTCTCTCCATAATAGGTTGAATTTATTCACTTCAATATCCTGTATTTATGAGATTGAAATTTTCAGTGTGAGTTCAAATTGTGGTCTTTGATTGTTGCACCGTGTAGTCTTGTAGGTGGTTACCAATACTTAGAAGAACATACTGTGCACATACAGCATTGCATTCTATGAAATTATTGAATCTGTCAACTCATGACAGAACCTTGATCCTGTTTTGTAGTTGTATGATGGCTCTTTACACATAGTGCTCAGAAGTTATCATTGTGTGTGAGGATGCATTCATTATCATGTTATATGTTTCATTTACTCTGTTGAATTTCATTCTAAAGAGATCAGCTTCAGTTTGTTTCATTGGTTTCCATTTTCACATGTGTTTTTAGTCTGATGTATGAAGTGAAGCTTTTGCAGCAACTGAAGTTGATTAAAGAATCCTGGGTTACAAGCCATATCAGGTGGCTGAAAGATTAATAAACCATACCTTCTGCCAGTGTTTTGAGAACAATCTCTGTTCTCATCCTCAAGCCTGCTGGGTAACCAGTCTGTTCCTTTGTTGCACGCTAGCTGATATGAACTGGCAGAGGATGGCAGGTAGTGATGATGTTACTGGTAGCCCATCCGTTGCTTTGTTTCACACTGGCCAGTGGGAACTGGCGGTTGAGGTCACATGCTTACACTAGCTGGGTCCGACTTCTGGGCCGATGGCAGTTTTGTCACAGGATACCAAGCCCCGCTCAGAGTGAAACCATAATTTCTGTTGAAGTTGCTGTTCAGGCGGATCTCAGTGGCTTCTTTTATGAGCCGGTCCATATATCCTGATGCCTTATCCAACATGGAGGTTCTACGGAAGTCAGTGTGGTGCCCTATATTTATGCTGTGCTCCACTACTGCAGACTGTTTGGAGTGTTCAAGGCGGATGTGCCTCATATGCTCTTAGCACCTGGTCTCAGTGGATCTCCTTGTCTGCCCCACGTACACCTTTCCGCACTCGCATGGAATCCTGTGTACACCTGGAATATTCAGACCTAGGTCATCCTTTATGTGCATGAGCATATGTCTAATTTTCTTTCTAGGAATGTGGATGGTCCTGATGTGTTTTTAGTCTGTTTAATACAAAAATTGTTTACTTTGAATCAATGGTTGTAGTGCACCCATAAAATATGTAGTAATTTAAGATTCACTTATATTAACAAATATTATTTTTCTGTGATTCAGCCTGGCTGAAGGATAACAACCAGTCAGAGGTGTTGCTGAACAAGGCCATTGATGAATTCACCATGTCTTGTGCCGGATACTGTGTTGCCACATACGTTCTTGGTGTTGCTGATAGACATTCAGATAACATCATGGTGAAGAAAACTGGACAGGTGAGTGATACTATGGTGCTTCCATATTAAAAATAGATTATGTTGTCTTATGGGCTGTTACTTCCAATGATGCCACCCATAGGAAGTCTGATTCTTTCTCGTTTGCTAACTGAGCTGTAATGTACTTACTTTCCTTTGTGAGATGTTAGTGAAGGTGTGTCAGTAATTGTATAGTTGGATGAACATTTTGTATTTGCTTTAGAAATAATGCATTCCTTTTTTTTTAGATTACCATTATCCTGCTTACTAAATATTGCAGCCTCTCCCTCCCCCTCTTTTATCTGATGTTTTCAGCCATTCTAGTACATTATGAAGACTATAGACACTTAGGTTTTCCTGTATTATTCTACTAATACAGTATACATTGAGAAAAGTGGCTTAAGCATACAAGTGAACAGAATGAATCTTAATAAAGCAGTATGGATGGTATGGGCTGAATTCATAGACTGCTTTCCGCAAAAGGTGGGGACTAAAACATTACTGCTGATTGGTTAGCACTCATGCTTCATTTTCAGGAGGTCTCAGGTTCAAATATTGACCTATAGACTGGCTGTCCTGACTTGGGGTTTTCCTCAGTCCCCACAGACAAATTCCAGGATAGTGCCTTAAATTAGCAGATGACTGCTGCTTTCCATATCATTTCACTGTTAATTCTGTCATTCGGTACTATAGTCTGAGCTACTAACTCATTAATAAATGACAAATAATTGAAAGGTAGAGATTTTCTTGAGGACCTGAGGTACTGTTAGCTTCCAGAAAAAAAATCTGCCCTATTTTGCTGGTTAATTGAGAGTATTATACCCCTGCCCCTCCAACTGTGACAGTGAAGATTTTTGCAAGTGCTTTGATATGAGTAGTCTTTCCATAATTTTACCTAATGTTTACTCTTTCAGTTGTTTCATATTGATTTTGGTCATATCCTGGGTCATTTCAAAGAAAAGTTTGGTTTTCGCCGAGAGCGTGTCCCATTTGTACTCACACATGACTTTGTGCATGTGATCAACAAGGGACAAACAAAGAAGGAGGCCCTTGAGTTCCAGGTCTTCCAGAAGTATTGTGAGCAAGCATTCTTGATTCTCCGGCAACACGGTAGTCTCATCATCTCACTTTTTGCGATGATGATCTCCACAGGCCTACCTGAGCTCAGCTCCGAGAAGGACCTCAACTACCTGCGAGATACTTTAGTAAGTATATTGTAATGAACAGTATGTACATTTTAACCATTGTACAAATAATTTAGTTTTTACAGATTAATTCCTCAGGGAATGTTATAACTTGATGTTTCTTATGTGGGGGCATACTGATCCACCACATACCACCAAGATCTGCACCGGCGGCGGCTCCAGGCGGGCTCGCGCCCTGACCCTTCCGCGCACACCGCCGCGCCCTCCTACTCGCCGGGGCTTCAGCTTACACGCCTTTGCCTTCCGGCGGCCGGGTATAGGCACGGAGCTTTAGCGCAAAAATTGCTTCTTGGTTTTGGATGATACATAAAAGTGAAATGAAGAAGTAAATGTTATGACTCTTTCTTAATCTTTTAAAGCTCATAGTTAACCGATGTTCTACCTACTTTAATAATTAGTAATTGTATTTTCACCCACAAAGTATATTTATTTTTATATATAATACTCTGAACAAACTGCTATCATTTCTTTAAACAGCATTAATCACCTGATCCTTATAATGGAGAAGTCTTGTATTTTCTTTGTTGTAGAAACTGAATTTTTAAATATTATTTCCCAAAACTTTGGCTTCAAAGATTTAAGTTAACCAGAGATTATGTGGTCTTCAGTTGTCTGAACAATGATGTGAACAGTTCCTAAACTGTATGCATCTGTTGTTTCTATAACACATCCAGCAGCCTGTCCCCAATATTCAGTTTTATAGGTGACAACTTCTTGTATCATCATTACTTTAAAAAAACAGATTTCTAAGGAAATGGTATAATCACCATAAACCTGTAAAAGTTCAAATCAGTTATTAAAAATTGTCATATTTGAATTTATTTTTCTGCAGTACTATACAACACAAGGACAATAAATCGAGTTGCGGTAAACGTTTATAAAAGATCCTTCTTGAAAGATATGTAACTTTATAATAATCATAAATGGAGAGTACAACAACTTTTTATTAGACAAGCAAAGAATGAAAATTTTATGTTCCATTCCTTCATTGTTGCTAAGTACTTATTATTAAAACTATGCATAGTATGGTAAACAAATACTAGATATCATTTATCTGCTTGAACAGAGCAGCTATTTTTACATAAAAATGCCTTAGTGTCCATTTCTTCTCTCAAAAGATTGGTTTGTATTTTGCCCAGCGTATCTATGAGCATACCCGTTTGTGTGCGTGTGTGTTCAATAACACTTATTTTCTGCAGTATTGGTCATTTGCACTGATTTCCTTTTCAAACAGTTTATTAAAATGTCTTCATAAAAATCTTGTTTTGTTAAACAAAAATAACAGTCATAAACTCATCGCTGACATGAGCAGATAATAATATAACCATGTGAAAAAATTAAGACAGGTAATATCACTGTTCTTGAATCTTATGCTTATTGCATTTTTGCTCCTTCAACTTAATTGCCATGCTATACCTTATGTAAGGATTATATGTTAGTTTTGTATCATACATGATAAAGAAGAGAATCACAGCCCTCTTGGCTTGACTTGGAGAAACTAAGGGAAATTGCATGAACGCCTGATTTAGAATTAGCTGAAATTGAAATCATGTTTCACCATATACAAGTCAATTCTTGATACTAAATTACTGTATATTGGGTATATCTGTGCTGTCTCTGAGATTTTGTGCCTTTAAAATGGTAGTAAAAAATGTTTAGATTGTTTGATACAAAATATTATTTTTATCATAATCATTCATTTTATTTTTAAGGTGATGGAGAAGTCAGAACAGGATGCCCTAACCCATTTCCGGTCCAAGTTTGATGAAGCCCTCTGTAACTCTTGGAAAACTTCACTCAACTGGGCATCCCATAACATGGCCAAGAACAACAAGCAATAATTGAATAAACATTAACTGGTGTTGAACAAATTGCAATCAGTATTGTTCGTGTAACAAGATTAAGTGGAATGTGTTGGCAGATGTATAGAGAGGAGGTAAGTGAAAAGACATGCAGCACATTTTGTGAGATTTTAACCCCTCCAGTTCCAGATCAAAAAATGATTTGCTGGAAGATGAATCATTGATTCAGCATACCATTTATTTGATTTTCACAGAGAGTTAAAATGTGTGTACAAATGCTGGTCAGCTTTTGCCTTGGAAATGAAAGTGGATGTTAGCTCAGAAAAGCATCTAGTATATCATTTCAAGATACAATACAATATATATATTTTTTTCCACCAATATGTTTTGTACAGTATCAGTCAGCCATAGTTTGAATAAACTTTAGTACAGAATTTTTTATAATATTCTGAAATCCTTTTATACAGCACTTGCTTTCATACCAAGTAGTCAAAGTGATGAAATCGGTGAATGATACGATTTCTTAGTTCCATTAGAATGAGTGAAAATTGTAGTCACAAATACTGTTGTTGTTTTTATTTGTCTTGTTTATTTCTTATCCCATTCTCTAAAGCAAAGGGCTGACAACTGAAATGTACTACTGATGAATAAGAAAGAGTTTTTGATGGAAATGACAAACCTTTGGGAGTGCATTGCTAACTAAATTTATGCACAGCTGTCATACATTTCCTTGTACTAACTACCTGTTGCCATTTAAGCATTCAAAGGAATCAGTAAAGTAATGTATCATATAATGTCATGAATAATCCAAAAACCAAAAATACAAGTACTTTTGCTTTCCTGCTTTTACAAAACTTCATCCTAAACTGCTACAAAATGAAGGAAAGTAGTACAGGCATCTCTCCGTTAACGAACATTCCGTTATAACAAACGTCACAATTCATTCAAAATTTCATAAAGTCGCCAATAGATAGAGATGGTATTTACAGTGAAACCTCAACGCATGGTTTTTGACTGGGGGAGAGAAATAAAAACGATGAATACGGGAAAACGACAGTTGCGGGAAAGCATTAAAAATGAGAAAAAATGAAAATAGTGCATTTTTCTCTTTTGCATACACAAAATAATACACATAAAACCGTTTCAAAGTTACTTCTTTTCGGTAAAAAAAGTCTTTAATAGATAACTTTACGTTTTAGGCGAAACAGAGCCCTTTCCATGTTCAAAGCGTTTTCCTCATCACCTTCAAAAATGTAGTGCGCATAAAAGAACGAATTCACTTTTTCACCAATGCGGCATGTGCTTCGGCAAAACTCGGCACAGCTTCGGGCTTGTATTCGTCGTCTTTCCCTTCCTCACCCCCCCCCCCCCTTTCATTTCATCAAACGACTTATCGATGGTGTCAGCCGTGCATGTGGCAAGCTCGCTGTGCGTCTTTAGATTTTAATTTATCTCTAAAACGATCATTTTAAATCCTAAAAACATTGCGTAAATTTATCAGTGCGGGAAAATTGTGGGCCAGGACTAAGATTTTTGAACTATTAATGCGATTAAACGACAGTTCGAGAAATGATAGAAGCGAGAAAATATAACATTATTTTATATGGGACGTATCAGGGACCGAACTAAACAAGACGATGCTTCCGGGAAAATGATAGTTCGGGGAATGATGGATAGAGGTTTCACCGTATGTACTTCTTGATATTTGGTGCAAGGTCTCAGGTAGTACTGATTAAAAAATTACCCAGTACAGATAAAATTCATGATTCATAAGTACAATTAAAAATCTGCATTCTTTTGAGTGTTTAGATTCAACAGCATGTTTATTTTTTTGTTTAGAACATAGAGATGCACTTTAAAATTATATGCCCTGCATCCATTAGTGTCTTCTGTATCCTAATTATTTGAAACTTCTGAATCAAACCTAAGCACTGTGTTAGTGATAAAGTGGATGCCAATTACAGGGAGTTACAATAAGACAGTTTGTCTCTGGGTTTTTTAAGTTCTGAATCACTTTCCTATCATGTTGTTATTCAGATATTAATGATTGCTTACTAGTGCAAAGGTTCAAAGACAAGAGCAAGCCACAGAATTTTGACGTACATGTTCTGTAATTTATAATGATCACCAAATAATGTTCTTTACATACTCAGGTAACTACTTTTATTGCTGGGGAAAGTTATGGACATTCACAAGAACCCTTTTTGTCACACTAGATTTTGTTGTTTCTTGGCACTACAACCGTTGTGGGTTTTCACCGCCTCCTTTTCGGAGGTATCTTAGGTGGTGGTCTGTCATGGTACCTCTCACTATTTCATTTCTTTCTCAGCTAAGGGTTTGTAATCTGGCAGGTGATTTGTGCAGACAGCAAAAACTTCTTTGGTAAATATGTAAGGAAAAGAATGACAAAGGAAGTTATCATAAAACTCCATATCATTTACAGGCAAAGGGGTATGTCAGCATAGTCTAACAACAGCATTATTTGCTGCCACTAAGTTTGGCTTACCACTTACCATAACATTTCTTCTGGACATATAACTGAAAATTATGTAACATCCCTGACACATCTGATAGCACCCACATTTTATATCCCCACTTATGTGGTTCTTTTGGGTTGTATGTCTTTAAATTTATTGTATCCTTGAATTCTTCTGTGTCAGTTTCCTGCCTTTCTATGCTTGCTGTTGTATCAGAACAGTCCTCATCACTTGACTTGCTGATATTTGGACTAAACCAATTGCTTGTTTCCTACATCTTTAACTTATGATTCAGAATCCTTACTTTCTGGGGCTGTATCTCTTATATGGGCCACTGTAGCCTTCCTTCTTCTGTAAGACAACGTTTGGATCCATGATGTGTAGAAAGAAATAATTCAGATACAGTATGCATTCACATGGTTTTTCTTATTGGGGCCATGAAAAAAAACGCACTCACACACCAGCTTGTCTATGCCTACAAAATAAATAAAAGTTCTAGGCATGATAAAACATATTTTACTTGCTTTTGAACTTACCTATACTTATCTTGAGATAGTACTAAAAACCATGCAAAGACAACCACCACTGGCAACTATCTGCAAAAGACTAGAAACATGTCCAATAAATGAAGAAAAATAAACTGGTTAGTACTATTATCTAGTGGACAGTCTCAGCTACAACCTACATCACTTTCGTGTATGGAACAATGCATGTATGAAATTCAGACATCATAAATAGAAAGTGTTTTGATGGGGAACAGAATGCAATAGAGGGTTAGTATGAAACAGAGATGTAGTACACAAAATTAAAAACTTAATAAGGAACTATATTATAAGCCATTATTAACATACACAGCATTGTGACTGCAGTGAAATTATACTATTAAATGCAAAATGTATTGTAATGGAATTCTGGCATAATATAAAGACATTCTCTTTCTGTAACATAAAGAATTATCAAAGTGGAAAACGAGTTATTTGTATTATCCATAATTAATGGGTGTAAACCAGTTTGTTTAATTGGCTTAACATTTTCATGTTGCCTGAAGCAAGGTAAAAAATGCAGACAGTTTGTTAGGTTATCATAAGAAAGTGTTGTTCTCTACATGTGACATCTAGAAGCAGGGACAGAACACAATTTTTGTTAACCATGAGTCCAAAAGTGTATTCACAACCATTATACTCATAGAGAAAGCCTGACACACACTGAGATACTGAAGTACTGTATTTCAGAAATATGTATGCATAGATGTACTTATATATTGGTAGTACAGGTTCTTCAAAAGCAAGGAGTGTGTATTAGGTTTAGTTCCTTGGTCAAATCATCACTTTTATTCCTCTAAAAACATACTTTTTATTATTGCTAGATCTTGTGATAGTTATATTATATTATGAAAGTTGGCCTTTTCTGCTGTGCTGAATTTTTAACGTGTTGCTGTCTCCCAAGGGTTCATCTGAATGGAAGATAGAGGGAAGGTGATATAACTTCTGCAGAGCTAGTGTGTACAGTATGGTAATTGTGTGCTGATATTACATTTTAAAAATCATAAATAGTTCCTAGGTATTGTCTGTGTATTGTTATTATTATTATTATTATTATCATCATCATCATTATCTGTCATCATAATCCCTCAAAGAAAATTTTATTTACATGTTACAAGTGTCATGTAAGTGAATATTGAAGACTGCTGTGAAATGAGGCAAGTAAAACTTAACACTGCTAGAATTCCTTAAAGACAGTACTGAATAACTTGCTTAAAATGTATCAGTTGTGATGAAGAAAGTGTGGCATTGTATTTGCATATTCCTATACTCTCACAGTTTGGTTAATACCCTGCTAGGAGCTTTTACAGACAGGTGGTGCTATAAAGAGTTAAGAGTGACTTACCAATCTTTTTCTCTCTCCCCATTTTGGATTGTGATGGGCCTGCACTGGTATTGATTGTGATTAATTTTGGAAAATTTGTGTTACATCAAAAATTATTGTATCATTGAAAGGGGAAATTCTGGAGGTATTCGAGGATATATAAACACATTCTTATTTTAGTCAGTTTGCAACATTTTACATTTCATGAAAGATAGACACTAACAGAAACTTTAAATATTGAGTCAGTGAATCAACCATTGATTGGTAACAGTTATTTTTTTAAAGAGCTTGCATACTGTGCAGTTATCTAAGTACATAAAATCAAGCATACAAACAAAACTGTTTACACTTTGAAAAGACACTTAGTGCCAAACGTGTTTCGACCTCAAGAGGTCGTCAGTGGCAAACAAATTAATTCATATAAATCATACAATTCATAAGACGATGGTTTGTTATAAAACCATGCTTTATATAATACCACACCGGATGTTAATTGCACAAGAGTTGGTGTATTATCTAAGTTCAGTTACTTAGCTTTGTGTCCACTGGCCTAAGTTGAGGTTTCCGTTGTTGGTTTATGGTGAGCCGTGGTTGCATTGTCTGTGCCTGTGAACTTCAACATTGTGTGGGTATTACAGAGGTCAAAACACGTTTGGCACTAAGTGTCTTTTTAAAGTGTAAAAAGGTTTGTTTGTCTGCATGATTTTATGTATTTTGTTGCCCTTCACATGTGTCTTAGAATTTCTTAGATCATCTTTAAGTTCTGTTCCATCTGATTCACTTTTGTTCATGATGTAAATATTGGACATTCATTTTAAAATACTGATACAGCTTCAAACCTGAAACTGAAACAGGATGAGAGACATTGTTTTCTCATTTATTGTTAAATTGTTCTGGGGATACAATATGCTTTTCAAGAATGAGTGTGTTGACAAAGAAGTAGACTTTGACAGGAATTATTTTCACAGCAAAGACCTTACCTGCAGAAGGTCAAGAATTGAAGACAAAAGGGTGGTGAGTCTTGCTGTAGTAGTCCAAGCTGTCATCTGAAATATGTCTTTCACTTATGCACCCACTGTCTGGAAGTTAGTTTAGATTGTAATTATATTGTTTTTCAAAGGCTCTTAATCTGACCCAGGAATCTGCTGCTGACTATATAACCCTTCTTCATTTAGTACAAAAATATTACAATTCTTGGCCAGTCTTAATTAAATCAGCAAAGTCCTCTTCTGTATAATATCTTGCATCTACAGATGTGACTTACAGCCTAAGCTCAGTTTTACATTAATTAATGTAAGACATTTCATTTCAACAGAAGTGTTCATACAAAGGTTGGTTTGTCTATATTTTAATTATAAGAATACATGGGAAATTTAAACTAGATGCCTTTATGGTATGATGATGCCAAACATTTCTGGTTTTGTTGAGAAGGTAGAACATATTTAATTTTTGTGATCTGATTGCAGATTACATCTGAGCTTTTGATGTAAAATGAAATTTTATTTTGATTGAATTTTGCTACTCATACATTGTGTTATTGAGCTATGGTTATCTTGGTCAGCTGGAAGACAAGACTGTAATAAATTAATATTTGATTTCTCATACTAGAATCTTTGCATTTCAAACATAAAATTCTTAACTTTGTTAAGCTGCCACACCAGCAGCTGGTTAGCGTTAGTCTCCTAAGACAAGCTATGGGTATTCTTTCAGATAAGTTCATGACAGATACTTGTTTTAAAATCCTTGAGCATGCTCTAATGTCATCATTTTGTGCATCAGTATTTAAATGAGTGTTTTTATTCAAATTTGGAGTCACATTTTTTGCCAGATCAGAGACAGAATTAATATTTACTATTATTTGTTTGAACTGCAATAACTGTTATGGGATATTGTTCTACTTTAATTTTTGGGCTCATAATAATTATTAATATGAGTCTCAATATTAATTGGTGCCATACTGGAAGGACAGTGAACATTATTTTATTGATGAATGTGCCTAAATATTTTTATGTAACAAATTATAATAGGAAGTTAACTGCCTCTTTCTTTCTGGAACCTTGTAGGTCTTTGTGCATATTATTGGTTCAGTTTAAGCATGAATAAAATACTGTATAGAAATTAAAAAATGAACTGTCATATTCCTATGTGATAACACAGTTTTGTTGGTGTCATGCTGTTGTTTGTGTATGTTTAAGACTGGATAGCATCCACCCATATTTTGTATATGTTGTCTTCTGGGATGTAACACTATGTGGAGGACATATGGTTCTTTGAAATGTTTGTATTAACATAAAAGTCCATATTGTGAGTCACACAAAAGACCAACACTTACACCTTCACAGTTGTGAGAACCTCAGATCTTAACTGTATTATATTACCTACGTGAAGTCTTCTTTGCATACAGTGCAACTGTTTGAATTATTTGAGGATAATCTTGCTTGGTTACATGATCCAGTAGAAAGTTGCATCCCTCAGCCATCTCTGTCATATCACTCGAAGAGGTGGTCAGAGTTTTGCCTTATTGTAATAAGTTATACGATACCTGTAGGAGGTGGCTTTGCAATTTCAAACAACACTGTACCACTCTCCAAATCACGAATTTTGAAATGTGTGAAGTCAATATCATATACATTGGCTTCAGGTGAGCACAAATAATCTGAAATGTTTTTTAAAAAATAATCACAGCATCAAGCAGAAGAAACTCTCAATACAACGTGATATACAAGGAAAATCATAATACTAACTATCTGTTATTCTTGGAAGCCACAACACATCCTCAGGTGAAACAAATCCCTTCTTCACCAGTGACTCTTCTGTAACAAGATCTGTAAGCGAAACAAGGTTTTATGGTTGTTGGTGCCAATTATGAGGGACTACAGAGAAGAGTTGTCACATCACTTCAAGAAAAGAAGAAACAACTTTTGAATTCTATGGAGTTCTATACTTAATTCGGTATTTCACTGTCATGATTTCGTGACGTAGCTCGATTTTCACATCATTCTTGTAATAATAAAGGTTTCATTTGCTATTATTTAGTTTGAATTTACTTAACCCTCTTTTCTGATCATGCAACTCATCATAAGGTATCGCATTAATATGATATAAACAATTACCTCCATCAAATATTACGGTGCCTTTACGCGCTTTGGATTGTCTTACACCGACATTTGTAACCACACTTTTTTTGTATGTGTGTGTGCAGCGTTGCTCATAATACTCATTTCTACGTACGTTTAGTTCAAACACCTGATTATTCTCTTGACCCCACACACTGCATACACTTTCCAACACAGACACACACATAAATTAACAAAAATATGAACAATGTAAACCTCTTATTAACGAATCAATCACAATTTTCTTTTAGATTTGCTAAACTATGATTCCAATACATATCAAAAGATGTCGCGTTAAAGTAACGGCTCTGTTTTTTTTCCCAGTTGGCTGCAGGTTGCTGGGTCGTGGGTGATTACGATTGTGGGAAAGAAATAATGTCTGGTGAAGAGAGATGCCAGTTGTACAAGATGCTAACATATTATGACAAAGAAACAAGCAGAAATTTAATTTATATAAAAATTAATCATAAAATAAAGGTAAGTTGAGATTTGAGGTCCTCACGGCGACGAGTGTGAAGATGGCTGCTTTGTGGAGTGTTGATCCGTATAATATTGTAGATAAATTCTAAATCCTACAAACATAAAGTTTGCTGACATTTCAGAGATGTTTGCTGCCCCCATCATCAGGACGGTCAGCTACAAATTTCACATCTTGTCAGAAACTAGACAAATGAGTGTGAAAGCGTAAACATAGATTTATGTCTATCAAAATTACATATCTTTGTTTGCTTACACTGTTCTTGTAAATGTTCCAGGTCTGTGATGCTGACACATGACAAGGACTTGGTTTCATCACCATCTGCTGTAACAGCGAGCGACTACTGACACACAGCTGTATGAAGCAGGTAATTTAACAGTTTGAGGTTTCCATGATAGTGAAAATGTGGATTGTAGTCTAATGGGTTGTGATGCTTCATAACCTTGTAGGTGGTTGCCAATGTCATAACTACCATCAAAACCTCAGACTTCATATAGTTAAATAAAACATTGTAATCTGAGACTTTTGAGCTACGTGGGTAATGGACAATATTACACAAAGATAAACATTGTGGTCTATACTCCTTTCCTATCTTTGTTGCTTTATTGTATCAGAGATGTCTGTGGTTCTCTCATGTAGCACACAAGATATAAGAAGCAAAGTCATATGAAAATTGGAAGATTAAGCCTAAAATGAAATAATAGTACTCAGATGCTAATGTAATTGGCTAAGGAGAGTTGGCCAGTCCTGTACATTGCAGCTTGAATATAAATTTTAGAATCTGTTTGAAAATGATTACAATTTTAAATAGGAGTGTGATACAAAGGCCAGTTAATGAAGGTGCCTTCATCATTGGATCATAATGAGATAAACAAGTAATACTTTTTAAATAATTTATATGAAGTACAAGTCACTTGTTCAGCTCCATGCATTTCATTGTTTCTTGCAGAACATTACCACATAGGACAGTAGTCTTACATGAGACTGTAACCTGCATTTTGCAATAAATTTGGCCTTTCCCACACTTTTCTCTGTTACCTGTGATTTTGTTGACAAGTCAAAAACTTTTGTAGGGTTTGAGGTTTTCACAGCGGTGAGTATGAAGATTTCCATCTTCTGGGTTGTTGCGCTGTGTAGTCTGGTCGATGTTAACCAACGTTTCAGAGGTCATACTGCCTCCGTCATCAGGGGGCCCTGATGACGGAGGCAGTATGACCTCTGAAACGTTTGTTAACATCAACCAAACTACACAGCGCAACAGCCCAGAAGACGGAAATCTTCAAAAACTTTTGTTTTCACTTCTAGAAATGCAGGCATGGCCTATTGTGCAACAAGGAGAGACTACTGCTCATATTACAGCTCACCTGAGGACGCAAGAGGATGCTGAGCAGCTAGTCCTACATTATGTTGGATTATAGATAGAAGCATGTGCATGTTGCGCCTTTGTGTGAGAGATGCGTGTTTGGAATAAAACATTATGCAGGAAGAACTTTATTATGCTTGTAGTAAGCTATCTCAACAGCAGACATTTATGTATAGTTAATTTGTTCCTTCTGCAGAATTTTGGTATGAAATCTAGAGTCCATTAATTCTGATCATCGCCTATTTCTTGTTGCAGGCCATGGATTTTATTAAGAAAGTTGTCTGATTAGGAACTTTAATTTTTGTCTGAAATTTTTTGATTTACACTATAAATGTATCTGATAATGAACTTTGTTCAAATCTCACTAATTTTGTGGTACATTGGAACTTGATGTTTCATTCGGCCAGCATAGTGTGATGAGAGGATATTAAGAGTTTTGATTAAAATATTACCATGGTAATAGTTGTGTCACAGGATAAGAGAATTTTTTATGGAGACTGGAATAAGAGAAACTTGTGTGTTCTTTCTTGCTTTTTTGGTTAATGCGAAGATAGATTTACATGCACTTGAAGCATTGTGGTACACTATCAACTTGAAGCATGTTAAGTTAAGTTAAGTTGTTGTACAGTTGGCAGAGATGAAGATGATAACCAAGTAAGAAACTTTCTGGTGTCTGTATAATTGTGACTAGTTGGTAACTGGAATATGTTAGAGAAATGCATAGACTATTCCTAGTGACAGTGCCTTCAGAAATATGTGAACACCATATTTTTAGGGAGAATGCCTTGAAAAATACATTCTCAATTGGAAGGTTTAAAAAATACGGAAACGTAGGTAGTATGTAGCAGTAGGTGTGTATTGAATTGTCAGGTAAATATTTTTCTTGCTGAAGGAAAGTCAAAGAATGTGTGGTGATTGTGATTGTTGAGTCTGCAGACGGAGCTGGCTTTGGCTCATATTGAGATTGCTTTTTTGAAAACTGCAGAAAATACCAGTTGTAGTTGTAGCAGTAACTGTTCATCCTCTTTGTGGACCAGCATTAAAGCCAAAGACCGACGCAGAATCAAAAGTCTTTCCTCCGTAAATGATCATGTGAATGTGAATGTAAAACTGACCAAGAAGTTTGAGCCTCTAAGTATGGAGCCAAAAATTGTTGCTCAGTTGAAGAAAGATGAGAATCCTAAACCTAAAAATAAAAAATATAAGGTTCTGCTTCTAGGCAGTAGCCATGGTAGAGGGTTGAGTGACTGGCTTCACGCAGTCCTGGGGTCTGAGTATGCTGTCACCAGTATATTCAAACCAAATGCTGAACTTCACAATGTTGCCAAAGACCTGAAAGCACTCAGTAAAGATATGACTAAGGATGATCATGTAACAATATAGTGGATGGACCAGGAAATAGCCTTGATTTGGACAGAAATTATCAAATTGGAAAGGACTTGAGCTACATTGCGAACGACAGCATAAATACAAATGTTGGATTTGTTGGCCTTCTCTGGCGTCATGACAAGCCTCATATGAGTATCTCTTTGAAAGCTGCCGTAAGCAATGTCTAAATTCCCTTTAGCAACGTTTAATCTTACACCTACAGTTAGTTTTCCCACAAGAATTCAAAATAGCTCCAACTCTGCCATTGATAATATTTTTGTAGATAGTTACAGGTTAGAACACATTTCGATTAAACCAATAATGAATGGGCTATCTGATCATGATGCTCAGCTATTAGTTATAAAAAACATAAACCGTATTTCTAACTTTCTCAATGATAAGAAGGTAACTAGAGTGATAAATGAAGTGACTTTAATTGAATTTATACAACATCTGAGTAGTGAAGATTGGGAATTATTACCCAATGGTGCTGTTATAGTTTTGAAGTTCAATTCTTTTCTAAAGATCTTTGTAAGAATATTTGAAAAAGTTTCCTTACTAAAACAGAGAAAAATTGTCTGAAACCAATGTACGGATAACTAAAGGCATCAAAAGATCATGCAATTATAAGTGAGCTCTACCTAAATAGCAGGACCAGTAATAACCAACTGCTGAAGCAACACTATAGAAAATATTGCAAAATTTTAACTCAAGTCATTAAAGAAGCTGAACGCGTGCATTACAATAAATTGATAGTAGAGTCTGAAACTAAAGTAAAAAAAAAAGAAAAAAGTAACTGGCAAACAATCTAGAGGCATTTAAAGCCCACCAATAATGATAAATAATAATAGAGTAAATGATCATAAACTTATGGCAAACTATTTTAATACATACTTTTTAACGATTGTAGAAAGAATGAACGGCAGTGATACCATAACCCCAAAAACCGA